>JAGIQG010000015.1:78355394-78747812 GCA_024679065.1 Sphyrna mokarran
GATGCAGTGAAAAGTATTGTTTCTTGTGCACTATACAAACAAAGCATAATTTCATAGAGTACGTAGGGAAAAAGGAAAGGAGAGAGTGCAAATATAGTGTTACAATCATTGTTCGTGTGTAGAGAAAGAAAAGCTTCATATTGGGGAGGTCTTTTCAAATGTCTGATGGCATCAGGAAAGAAGCTGTTCTTGAGTTGATGTTAAGAATAGATTAAGAACACAGTTAATATAAGAACATGTCAAATTAATTACTAACGGTGTGTCTCACAGTATTTAGTCTCAATGTTCAAAAGATTAAGAGTATCCTGTCACTTGCTGTGATCAGTAAGCAGTCTCACAACACCAGGTTAAAGTCCAACAGGTTTATTTGGTAGCAAATACCATTATCTTTTGGGGCTTTTACCCTTTGTCAGGTGAGTGGGGAGTTTGTGATCAGAACTCCCCATTCACCTGACGAAAGGAAAAGCTCTGAAAGCTAGTGGCGTTTGCTACCAAATAAACCTGTTGAATTTTAACCTGGTATTGTGAGACTTCTTACTGTATTTACCCCAGTTCAACGCCAACATCTCCAGATCGTGATCAGACACAGTCCATTTTTGATTATTTTCCCTAGATTCTCCTGATTGTTTTTGTGACTAGGGATGAATTTTGGAATATAGTGTAAGGACATTCGACCCGTACACGTGAATAAGGGTTTGATACTTAGACACCCAGTATACTGCCATGTAAAAAGTGAACCTAGCACAATTTGAACTGAATTCTAGCAGCAAATGCAAAAGGTAAAGTCAAACTAAAAATCCCAGAACTGAAATACGGCTCCTGAAATTTCAGTTTTACAAATTGAAACTGACAAAAACATTTAGAAAATAATTCTGGCAGCCATCACTCTGACAGCTGTGAAAGCTGCGTGTGATTAAAACCATTGCAATCATAATGGAAAAGTTCATATTTTTCTGTAGAGTAGGTATTGCATTACCTGATTTATTCATTTTCATATTAATCTAATGAAATGCTTTGTATCCTTTTTGTTTTAGACATTTACACAGAAGCCCGAACACTTTCCCTATTTCTTCAAATGTATTTTGACTGCGTCTCTTGCTGAGGAAAATAAGGATCTTACGTTACGGGAACAGACTGTCCTCTTGGTCTTTCTTGATCACTGCTTCAATAGTTTGGTAAATATGAAGCATTTGATTTATTATTGTCACGTATATTGGTATACAGTGAGAAGTATTGTTTCTTGCGCACTATACAGACAAAGCATTCTGTTCATAGGGAAGGAAAAGAGAGAGTGCAGAATATAGTGTTACAGTCATAGCTAGGGTATAGAGAAAGATCAATTTAATGCGAGGTAGATCCATTCAAATGTCTGATGGCAGCAGGAAAGAAATTGTTCTTTAGTCAGTTGGTATGTGATCTCAGACTTTTATCTTTTTCCTGACAGAAGAAGGTGAATGCTTGGGGTCTGTGGCATCTTTTCCGAGGCAGCGGGAAGTGTAGATGGAGGCTGGTTTGAGTGATGGACTGGACTTTCTTCATGACCCTTTGTAGTTTGTTGTGGTCTTGGGCAGAGCAGGAGCCATGTGAAGCTGTGATACAATCATAAAGAATGCTTTCTATGGTGCATCTGTAAATGTTGGTGAGAGTCATAGTGGACATACTCAAATTTCCTTAGTCTTCTGAGAAAGAAGAAGCATTGGTGGGTTTTATTAACTATAGTGCTGATATGGAGAGACCAGGATATTTGCTGGGAATCTGGACACTTTAAAAACTTGAAGTTCTCAACCATTTCTACTTCATCCCCATTGAACATATCAATTGAAAATTAATAGTTAATATTCAGATTGTCATGTTAGTCAAACTCTTTCCTCCTCTGATTCATAACAACACATTTTGGATGACCGCAAGACAAATTGTGATGTAATATACAGGGCATGTTATGGATAGGGACATAGGTATAAGAACAAGCCACTTAGTTCCATAATCCTGTTATCATTCAAACCTGAGACACTCTTCAATTCACCACACCTCCATCACTCACTTACTAATAATCTTTTTCAATCAATCATAACTAATATTGATTGGAACATATGCTCAAATATGTTCTACCACTAAGTAGATTCATGACTGATCTGCAACCTAACTCTAACACTACAATGAAGTTACTGTAGAATCCCCCTAGTCACTATACTCTGGTGCTTATTCAGGTCAATGCATCTAACCAGCACACCTTTCAGAATGTGGGAGGAAACCAAAGCACCCAGAGGAAACCCACGCAGACACAGGGAGAATGTGCAAACTCCACACAGATAGTGACCCAAGGCTGGAATTGAACCCAGGTTCCTGGCGCTGTGAGGCAGTGCTGCCAACCACTGTGTCACCAAATTCTCTTCCCCTGAGAGATTTGGAGACTGAGTCATTGAGTTTATTCTGGACAGATTTATGATAAACAAGGGAGTCAAATGTTATGAGGTACAGACAGGAATATGGAGTTGAGATCACAACCATCTCAGCCGTGATCTTATCGGAAGGCAGAGCAGGCTGGAAGGCCCGAATGGTTTACTACTCCGACATCCTGGGTTCCTATGTTTGGTTGCATCGTGCCTGTAATTTATCTCCTTGCACAATTACTTCTCAAATCAGAAGATAAGTTACCCATTCCGCTCCTGACACTTCATAACCTGCTGCTCCAAAGCACAAAGATGTTCAGTTATCTATCCTTGAATAGTCCAAGATGTCCAACACCGTGCTTCAAGGGTTCTAGTTGATTTTATTTCGGAGTTGTGTAAGTGAAAAGCAGAAATGAGCCAGTTGCTTTTTGGAACATATGGTTCTAGTTTGCTGCTTATCTTGCTCTTTGTGTTCTCTGATGGTGTAAAATATGGTTTCAAACAATTTCAATTTCATTTTTGCTTAATGTAATTGTGATCTTTGTTTTATCTTTGAGGAAAGTTGAAAAATCTTAAATTGTTACTGATCTGTCAGATGCAAAATACACAATATTTTCAAAATTAAAAATTTGGTTTCTTTGTTCTTGAGTCCTGAAGCTTTGAATGTGGTTGATGCTGTGCCACAAGAGGGCTCAGCTGAGCAAGTTAGAACTTTAAACATTTTCTATGGCTTTGATTTGATTTGTTATTGTCATGTGTGTTGGGATCTGATGAAGAATATTGTTTCTTGCGTGCTATTACAGACAAACACCATTCATAGAGTACAGAGCAGAGAAGGAAAAGAGAGGGTGCAGAATGTAGTGTTGCAGTCATAGCTAAGGTGTAGAGAAAAATCAGTTTAATATAAGGTAGGTCCATTCACAAATCTGACATTGGAAATAGGAGCTTAGCATCTGTTGATAATTTGACTTTTGTAAAGTAATGTATAAAGTTTTAGAGGGAGTGTTTCTAATGGTTTTTCATTCTTCAATATCAATGAAGTTTGTCTTTTTTCCTAAACAAAGTCTTATTTTGTAATATAAATGAGTTTTAAAGGCAATATTAAAATAATAAATTAAGGTGGTCTTGTTCATATTTCTTAACGTAATATATTTGAAGTTGGGATGTGTACTTCTGTAGGAAAATTAGCATTTATCTGCCGGTGTATTAGTCGATAAAACGTTATTTCCATCAGGATAAACAGTGTTGTTTGTGAACGTTTTCAACCAGCGAAATACCTTGTTTCAGGAAGTAGATCTAATCCGGGAACAGGTGCAGCGGCTGATATCTCTTCCAATGTGGATATGTCTACTTGCGGTAAGTTCAGTGATCGCTCAAAGTCTACGTGAAATAATTTCAGAGAATGGAATTTCATTGTATCCCAGCAGTATAGAAGGAGGCCATTCAGTCCATCAAATCTGCACTAACTCTCTGACTGACTATCTTACCCTGGCCCTCCTCCTGCTCTATCCCCATAACCCCACTTGTGGTGAACGTGTGGAAATCACTACTACCAGATCTAGTTGAGGCCAAGATGTTTGATTTCAAGAAGAAATTAGATACAGCCGTAGGGGCTAAAGGAATCAGGGGGGATCAGGTGGAATTTGATGATCAGCCATGATCAAAATGAATGGTGGAGCAGGCTCAAAGAGCTGAATAGCCTACTCCTGCTTCTGGTTTCTACGTTCCTAATCCCGCATGTTCACATTGCTAATCCATTTAACCCGCACATCTTTAGAGTGTGGGGGAAACAGGAGCACCCAAAGGAAACCCACGCAGAGATGGGGAGATTGTGCAAATACCACATAGACAGTGACCCAAGGCTAGAATTGAACTTGGGCCCACGGTGCTGCAAGACAGAGGTGCTAACCACTGTGCCACTATGCTGCTCCCTAATGTTGAATGGCTTTTTGGCATGCACCTTTTTACTGAGAAATTTCTTTGAAATTCATTTGTTGTCTTTCATCAGACACTCTCCCATTGCCTGAAATGCTTAGTTTATCTTTGACATAATTAAGGGCATTGCTGATTAAAACATGGAACTGGGATACAATTCCTGAGTCTCACTGATTTGATTAGATTTGATTTGAATTATTATTGTCGCATGTAGTAGCAATCAGTGAAAAGTATTGTTTCTTGCGCACTGTATGTAGGGAAGGAAAAGAGAGGGTGTAGAATGTAGTGTTACAGTCATAGCTAGGATGTAGAGAAAGATCAACTTAATGCAAGTTGCTAAACTGTTAACATTAAACCTATATCTTTATTAGTCACGACTTGAACATGAACTGAAAAAAACCCCAAAGCTGAGGAAATTCTGGAATCTAATTAAAAAGAAGGAAGAGAAAATGGATGAAAAATCTGCAGAACAGTAAGTCTATTTTAGAATCACCTGTGAATTCTGGACTGTCCGTTCTATCAGACTGTGGTCAGTATAGTCTTTGAGGTGTTCTGTTTATTCACGCGGCTAGTAAAACAACTACTGTCTGCTCAGATATTGCCTATTCTTCACTGGCATTTGCTTTGAGTTTTTAAACAGGATGGAATTTCAGAAAATACTACTCAATGTGAAGTATCTTTATATTGCACTAAAAATAATGCAACAACGTTATCTTTGTTCCTTAACATAAAGGGCAAACCAAGAAAAGCGATTCCTTTCTTGTCTGATCAGCAAGTTCCTTGGGGTGTTAAAAAGCATTCCTCTTTCAGGTAACTGTGCAATCATCTTTTGTTAATCCTTCTCTTGGCTTTTCCCTGATCGAATGTTAACAGTGGGGCCAAAATGCTGATTCTCTTTGTTGCAAAAAGTGTTGTTGTTTTGATGTAGTGGACTGAAATTTGGGTTGCATTTCTGCTGCACAATAAACTTTAGTGGGATTGGTTGCATGCAGATGAAGCACTGAACCCAGAGTGGTTTTGATATCAGCAATGGAAACATCAGAATAAAACCAGCTGTCCCTGAAATTCTGCTATTTATCACTTCATTCCTCCAAATTGCATGTAAAAACTGCATTACGTGGCACTTAAAGAACTTAATAAGGACAACAGTAAGCTTCCCCTCTGAGACCCTGTACACTGTACCGTAAAATCATGTACAAATCAGAGGTCAGTCTCCCCGCAAGGTGAAAGTATAAATTTCCAGCCCATATCTCAAAGTGTACTATTCTCATAGAGCCTCTTGATTTGATTTATTATTGTCATGTGTATTAGTACACAGTGAAAAGTATTGTTTCTTGCACGCTACACAGATAAAGCATGTCATATGCTTTGGAAAGAAAGGAGAGAGTGCAGAATGTAGTGTTATAGCCATAGCTAGGGTGTAGAGAAAGATCACTTAATGCAAGGTAGGTCCATTCAAAAGTCTCATGGCAGCAGGGAAGAAACCGTTTGTGGTTAGTACATGACTTCAGACTTCAGTATCTTTTTCCCGACAGAAGAAGGTGAAAGAGAGAATGTCTGGGGTGCGAACGTTCTTATTTATGCTGGCTGCTTTGCCAAGGCAGTGCTAAGTGAAGATGGAGTTAATGAATGAGAGACTGATTTGCGTGATAGATTGGGTTTTGTTCACGATCTTTTATAGTTCTTTGCGGTCTTGAACAGCGCAGGAACCATACCAAGCTGTGATAGAACAAGAATATTTTCTATGGTATATAACTTATAACTGGTGTGTCTATCCTTAGTTGCGCTTTGTGATGTACTTATATCTACCCCGTGCTGGTGGTGTAGATGTAATGGATAAGGGCCATATTCACGAGTGATGCTTGACGGCAATTATGAACAAGCCCTTTTCAGTGGCTTCAGGGAGTAGACAGGATGTGACCTTGCTGCAGGTTCATGAGCAGCCTGGTTCAGCATGAGCAGGGAACTGACTGAACAGGGCACACTAACATGAGGCAGGATCGTGTCATGAAGATGAACTCTTGCACTGGCTCCTGGATCTGGATCTGGATCCTCTCACTGATCAGAGAAAGGACCAGTCTAAGCTTGATCCTGAGAGACACTGTCCATTTGCACACTCACAATGGGGTCAGCATCTGACCTAAAGGTAGCCCTGGTGATACCATTAGAATTTTGGGCGCTGGATACAGTATTGAATATTTCAGCGTGGTTTCCATGTTATGAAGATGGCTTGCACGCTATTTTTTGCTCGGTGGCGTGTGAATGTTTGATGGACATGCTAAATCACACTTGTTATCGTCTGTGCTTTCTGTGCCACCTAATTTTTTTTTAAAATGCTGCCATACCCTGTGTGCTTTATAAATGATATTTGTGAAAACATGAATTGATTATCATTCGAGTTTCTTTTAGCTGAGTTATGGATTAGATTGAATTGGAATTTTCAGCTCTCTCTTATTCTAAAGTATAAAAATAATGGATATTAGAATTCATGACAGCTGTGTAGAGAACAGCATTTTATGCAGATCTCCAATTGCCGTGATTCATTTTCTTGCCAGTTAACTCTTCCACTAAGTCAACAGCTTTGATTCTATCTCTAATAAAACATTTTTAATTTAGATACAGGATGGTAAAGCTCAATATAAAACTGATTTACATTGACATTGTTTAGTTTAATTTCATAACAGTTCTACTCTACTTCAATCAAAATTTACTCTGCATAAGTTTTGCTGATGTGTCTTATCAAGTAAGGGAGAAATAGGATTGCAATATATTGGTGCTGATTGAACTCGCTGAGGTTATGTCATTCTTTTGCCACTAGAGTGTGCTGTGCAGCTGTTTTAGATAATGGGAAATTATATTTCAGTCTTTACTGTACGATGCAGATTCTCCTAAAGATTTATTCCGTACAAACCTGGAGATATCATTTATAGCTTCAATTAAAAACTCAAATCTAGAAGTTCATTTAATCAATGTTCAAGTTCTGAACATGAATATTCTTTGTAACGGTGTTAGAAATCTTGGAATTTACAATACTCGTGAAGGTGTTTTTGGCTTTTAGAACTGAGGTGGGGAGAAATGTCTTCACCCAGAGGGTGGTGAATGTGTGGAATTCACTGAGGCCAAAACGTTGTGTGATTTCAAGAAGTAATTTGATACACTCTTGGGTCTAAAGGGAAATGGGCCAAAGGCAGGATCAGGATATGGAAAAAGACCAGCAACTCTGACAGCATCTGTGGGGAAGAACAGTCTGGGTGATCCTTCATCAGATTCATGAGATTTCCAGCAAGTTCTGTTTTTTGTATTGAATTTGATGATCAAAATGAATGGTGGAGCAGGCTCAAAGAGCCGAATGGCCTACTCCAGCTTCCAGCTTTACCAATGCTAGTGCATCCAATTGTGATAATCTCTTTTCCTTGTCCCCTGTGCACTCTTTTCATATTCTTTTTCAAATACTTCTCTAATTCCTTTTATAATGATATAATCTGAGTTGGTTGTCTCCTGTAGTAAAACTTCCAGTGGTCTAATGAACTGCTGTGTGGGAACAGGTTTCTTCCAAATTCCTCCTCCTCTTGTTCTAATGGTTCACATTCAGCATTGGAAACAATCTCTCATTTACTCCACTAAAACTCATCACCATTTTGGAACTAGTGACTGGTAGATTTTCCCATAAACTTTTCTATGAAAACAATGTAACTTTCAACCTTATCTTCGCAACTGGAACATTTCATTTTGGGTATCTTCCAGTGAATCTTTACTCTTCACGTTGTTCTAACAGTCTTCCTATAATGGGATGCCCAGAACTGCAAATGGTACCTCAGTTGTGATCTACCCAATGTCTTGTACAAATTCAGCCTCTCTTCCTTGCTTTTACGTTTTGTATTCTCATACATAGGGGTGGCACAATGGTTAGGACTGCTAGATCCCAGCACCATGGATTCAGTTTGATTTCACGTTCAGGTGGAGTTTCCCCATGTCTACGTGGGTTTCCTCAGGGTTCTCCGGTTTCCTCCCATACTCCAGAGATGTGCAGGTTAGATTGATTGGCCATGTTGAATTGTTTCTTAGTATCCCGAGATATATAGGTTAGGGTGATTAGCAGGGTAAATATGTGGGGTTATGGGATAGGGCCTAGGTAAGAGCGGTGCACTGTACGAAGTCAAGAAAATAGATAAATCTGAAATCCCAATTATGTTTTTATGGCTTTCTATCTGAAACCCACCCAAAGATTGTGAATGTAGTCCAATCCATCACGCAAACCAGCCTCCCATCCTTTGGCTCTGTAAACATTTTCTGCTGCCTCGGCAAAGCAGCCAGCGTAATTGAGAACCCCACACAACATGAACATTCTCTCTTCCATCGGGAAAAAGATACAAAAGTCCGAGGTCATGTACCAGCCAACTCAAGAACAGCTTCCTCCTTGCTGCTGTTGAGACTTTTAAATAGACTTACCTTTTATTAAGTTGATCTTTCTCTACACCCGAGCTATGACAGTAACACTACGTTCTGTAGTTTCTCACTTCCTTCTCTATGAATGGTATGTTTTGATTCTATAGTGCGCAAGAAACAATATTTTTCATTGTATGTTACAACGTGACAATAATAAATTAAATCAAACATTTAACAGTCAATTATTTTATAGTGAGTGAGTGTTGCCACTTAGACTTCTCAAGAGCCTCTCTTCCACATTCAGGAAATAATCTTGTGCAAAATGTCTTCGCAACATATCTTTTAATAGCTGTAATTTTTCTTTAATTGTGACTTCTCTTTATCCCATTTCCCTTTGCACCCCCAATCAAATATGTTCACTCAAGGTTTAACCCAGATATCTAACTATTCTTGTAGTTCTTCCTTTTTGCATAAAGTTTGTGTGAACAGATAACTGACGTAGACCCACATCTTGCATTATTATATTAACTTATTTATTTATAACATAGGAACGGACGGCATGGATAAGATTCATTATTGTGAGAGATTTATTGAATTAATGATTGATTTGGAGGTGAGTAGTTGCTATATTCATAGGATGTATGTATAAATCCTAAATTAATCTTGGTTAACAAATCAAAATAGCTTGCTCTGTTTGCTCTAAGACTGACATTAAATTGAATATTTGACTAAATATTTTTATATGTGTGCAATTCATGTAGGATTTACAAAATGGGATCTTTCTGTTGATGGTTAGTTGAAATGAAACAAGGTCCATTGGTCAATTTGTCACTTATCTGTTTCCTTAAAGGCTCTCCTGCCAACTCGAAGGTGGTTCAACACAGTGCTGGACGATTCTCATCTAGTCACTCACTGCTATCTGTCTAATCTGGTCCATAGAGAGAAGGAGGGGCGACTTTTCTGTCAGGTGAGATGTGCCAGCAATCAAATATTGCCGCTTTACTTACAGCTGCCAACCATGTCCTGTTGTCCATTTGAAATTGGAGCAACAAAAGGACTCGGTATATTCACGCTCCTGTCAGTTGTGAGGCAAGTTGATAGAATTTTGTGATGACTGTCAGTCAAGAATTCCCACGGTGTGCTGTGTTCTTGAAGGGAAATATTATTGTGATGGCAAAGTGGTTATCACTGCTGCCTCACAGCGCCAGAGACCTGGGTTCAAATTTGGCCTTGGGTGATTGTGCAAACTCCATACGTTCTCCCTGTCGGTGTGGGTTTCCTCCCACAATCCAAATATCTGCAGGTTAAGTGGATTGGTCTGCAAAATTGCTTTGTAATGTTCCAATGTGTGCAGGCTGGGGGGGTGATGAGCAAGGTAAATATGTGGAGTGACCAGGATAGAGCCTAGGTGGGATGCTCTGTCGTAGAGTTGCTGTAGACTTGATGGACTGAATAGCCTCCTTCTGTACTGTAAGGACTCTGGAATTCCCAGTTCTTCGTAGCGATTAGCATTAGCAGTGGTGTTGTTAGCCACTCCTGTGGTTGAAGTATGATGTATGGAATGCTGCTATATAGTCAAAGAATGGACCCTTTGGACCTGTGATTAATGTTTCTGTAATTGAATGTGTCCCCCACCACCACCCCTCCAACTGGGCCTGCACTCTGTAGAACATGTCTATTCTAGTACCTTCTCTAAGTGGCTATTATTTATTTATGACTGAGTTTGGGCCAAGATTGTATAACCTGTTGTCTTTGGATAATATGCATCTCTTGAAGTGAACCCTGTTGTGCTTGTATTACATGCTAGTTGTTTTGACCTTTCTGCGTTTTGTGAACCCGGGGATTTGGAAGGAGTTGGTCCTGGTGTTATTGATACGTTGATTCAGAACTTCATAAGCAGCACCTTAAGGTGAACACAAATGATGCAGAGGTTTGAAATCTGAAACCTCTCTTCTCCCATTCCTGGGGTCCATGGTGCATGATTCTGTGACTCACCAGAGAAAGGCTTTGGTCGTTCGGTTGAGTGTTTCCCAGCTCTTTGATCAGTTATTATACACAGGATCCGTTTTATTCAGGTGGCCACCTGTTTCTGTTTTCCCCAAAGGTATCAGGGTCTGCTTGTGTATGTACCTTCTATTGTGTGTGTGTTTAGAATTAATGAAATTTTTTATAATTAGCAGTCTAATTATGTTAAATTAAAGGACACAAAATTTCAGAATATAAAGTGAGTACCTTAACAATTATTGTTCTGGGTAACTGGATCCTGCATAAATATTTCAAAGTAGAAACCTTATAAGAAGCCAACCTGGGGGTTTGTTTGAGTACAAACTGCCTGTGGTTTAGTTCAGTGGTAATTCATTAACTGCACAAGTTTGGACAAAAATGTAGTAAAGTTCATGTGCTCAGCCTTAAAAATTACTAAAGTGTTGTTTTTGACTTCCTTGTTTTGGGCCTTTACACTTCGGTCTGTGAGCATGAATTAGGTCCAATTGAAATTGGTTTGACTGCTGAACTAATTTTACTTTGCGTCTCATCTCCTTGAACTTGAACCTCGTGAGCAGTCACTTCTAGGTTTGTTAAAATGTTGTAAGGCTTATCCCAAATCTATCTGTTTACTTGTAGCTGTTAGAAATGTTGAAATTCTACTCCGGTTTTGAAATTAATGACCAGACTGGAAATGCTCTGACCGAGAACGAGATGACAACGATCCACTATGATCGCATCACTTCCCTCCAGGTAAGAGACAGCAAAGTTGCATGCCCTTCATTGTCAGGTAGAATTTGCTAGTCAGAGGGTGTCTTTATACTCATTTAAGCAGGGCACATCACAAGTTTATAAAGTGTTAATCACTCAAAGATGTGCAAGTTAGCTTGATTGACCGTGCTAGGGAGAATTAGTAGGATAAATACATGAGCCACAGAGATAGGGCCTGGGTGGGATTGTTGATGGTGCAGGCTCAATGGGCTGAATGGCCTCCTCCTGCACTGTAAGGATTTTATGATCGACTTATCCGAAAATGTAAAGTGGCAGGTGTGATTGAGCGGATCAGTAGCTGCAGAAATACTGTGCTGAAATGCAAGCCAAATATTTCTGCAATAGTACTCACTTAGACTGAACTTTTTGTATCATTAAACCTGTTTAAATTCAAGATTTTTATTTAGAGTCTCCTGTAATCAAGTTGGAGTTCCATTGTACTTCCAAGTATGAATAATTCTGTGGCACTTATTTTTGACGTGACTTTTGATGTGACAGAAGTTGAGGGGCGACCTGATAGAGATGTATGATTATGAGAGGCATGGACAGAGTGGATAGTCAGAAGCTTTTCCCCAGGTGGAAGAATCAATTACTCGGGGGCATAGGTTTAAGGTGCGAGGGGCAAGATTTAAAGGAGATGTACGAGGCAGGTTTTTTACACAGAGGCTGGTGAGTGCCTGGAACTTGCTGCCGTGGGAGGTAGTGGAAGCGGATGCAGTGTTTTAAGGGGTGTCTGGACAATACATAAATAAGATTGGAATAGAGGGATATGTTCCCTGGAAGGATAGGGGGGTTTAATTCAGTTGGGCAGTATGGCAGCAAGTGAAGTATAACCTCCATACTTTTATTTTCAGTTCTCCTCTCAATAAGAAATCACATTTTATTATGTTTCCTAATTACTTGCTATTATCTACAAATTAGCTTAATTATAAATTTCCTCACCTTTTGGAAATTAATGTATTCAAGTCTGTGCTGGAGGATATTTGGAAAGAAGATAATTTCTCAAGTTTAACTGACTGAACTTGTGAAAAGTTTTGCTTCTCGTTGCTGCTGTGGTATTAGTATTTTAGATATTGGATAGCTATTGTGATTGCATGAATCTGATGGGTCTATTGCTGATTTTCATTGCAGAGGGCAGCATTTGCTCACTTTCCTGAGCTACACGATTTTGCTTTGTCTAATGTTGCAGCTGTCGATACTCGAGAATCTCTTTTGAGACACTTTGGATCACTGAGGTGAACGTTTTGATATTTTCTGTCATGTTCCTTGCGTATGCACGCATTAAATTCACATAGTATTTAGGTCAGAGAAATAGTATCAACCAGTGCTTATGCTCTACACAAGCTTCCTTCCACCTTTCTTCATTTCATACTCTCAAACATATCCAGCTGTTTCTTTCTCCCACATTTTGGCTCCACTTTAATGCATCTGTGTCATTTCCTTCACTGCTCCCATGTGCTAACAAAACTCCACTGCTCAATTTAACTACGATGTCTCGAAAGGATTTATCGATATTCAGCTTTTCAACTTCTTTCCATTTTTTATTTCTTTATCCTTCTGAAAACTTGGATAGACAGCTTGCGTGAGGAATTGCAAACACTAAAATGCTGAAGTAGTCTCATTTTCCATTTACAGCCCCAACACACTGCACGAAGTGGCGTCGTATCTTTGCCTTTTGCCCTCCCTGCCTGAAGAGGAGAATACCTGTTATGAAATGGAATTTCTCTTAGAGATGCTGGTAGGTATTTGAATGAAAAGATTATGAGTTGACCTAATATTGGGGTATTTTTCAAATGGAGGATGTTGTGGCACAGTGGTTAGCATTGCTGCCTCACAGCGTCAGGGACTTGGGTTCAATTCCGGCCTTGGTGATTCTCTGTGAGGAGTTTGCACGTTTCCCCTGTGTCTGCGTGAGTTTCATCCGGATGCTCCGGTTTCCTCCCACTGTCCAAAGTGCAGATTAATGGGATTGGTCATGCTAAGTTGTCCCTCAGTAGCCCAAAATGAGTGGGTTTGGTGGATTAGCCATAATAAATGTACAAGGTTACAGAGTTAAGTTTTCCAGAGGGTGAGACTGCAAAGGTACTGAATTGGTGCAGATTTAATGGGCCAAATGGTCTCCTTCTGCTAGACTCTGTGATATGATTCTATGATTGTTAGTCATTTAAAGTCGCTTTTCATTTTCCAACAGGTGTCCCGACATGAACGCCGAATATCCCAAATTCAACAATTAAATGAGATGCCTCTTTACCCCACAGAAAAAATAATCTGGGATGAAAACATTGTACCGACAGAATATTACTCTGGCGAGGGTATGACATTTATTTAGGCTTGTGGATATTGTTTTCCTCTTAGGCAGTGCTGCAGCTCTTTTGATTTAAAAACCTAAACTTTGTAGGACAGGTTCTAAATTATATCTTTTGTTATGCCAGGTTGCCTTGCCTTGCCCAAACTGAATTTACAGTTCTTGACTCTCCATGACTACCTCCTGAGGAATTTTAATCTCTTTCGTCTGGAGTCTACGTACGAGATTAGACAGGATGTGGAGGATGTGATCAGCAGACTAAAGCCGTGGTGGGTAATAATGTGCATAATTGCATCAATTCATTCAGTCTTGCATTTCTTTCTCTTTTCCAGAATTTCCATTCAGTGTAGGTTTCATGATTGTCCTAAGGTTGCGGATTAGGTTGATTGCCCATGGTGCCCTTTAGTGTCCAGGGGACCAGTAGGATAAATACATGAGGCTACAGGGATAGGAGCTGAGTAGATTGTGGCCTGTGCCCACTCAATCAGCTGAATTGCCTCCTTCTGCATTGTAAGGATTCTTGAAGATAAGTTCTATAAATTTAAGGTGCAGGAAATTCAATCATATGTTTAAGGTTTGATTTAAAAATTTCCGTTTTAAGTATTTGGGTTCCATCCCTCTTTTAAATTAAATGTGTGTGTACGTACAACTGTATATTGTATATATATATTATCTCATATGTCCTCCCCAACATATGTCCATTTAATACTTTTCCAAACAGGCAGTTATAATAAATAAGCAATACCCCCTTCATTAAGAAAGAATGCTCCTAATGGTGGGCGAGTTCCGAACTAGGGGGTCAGTGTTTGAAGATAAGGGGTAAACCTTTTAGAACTGAGGTGAGGAGAAATTTCTTCACCCAGAGGGTGGTGAGTGTATGGAATTCATTACTGCAGTAAGTAGTTGAGGTCAAAACGTTATCTGATTTCAAGAAGAAATTAGAATAGCTCTGGGGCTAAAGAGATCAAGAGATATAGAGGGAAAGAGGGGAATCAGGATATTGAAATCAATGATCAGCTGTGGCGAAGCTGGTTCAAAGGGCTGAATGGCCTCCTTCAGCTTTTTTCTATGTTCCTATGTTAACTGATGATACATGAACGCTATACTAAGTGCAGGTATGGGAAGAGTATTGCAGTGCCCAGTCCATTCCAGAGTGGAAACAGTCACAGATTCACTTTAAAACAGTCACCAGCAGTTGTGTTTTCTATTTTCCATATTTACAAAACCTTTTTTGAAATTTGTCCAATTAGTGTCTTGGCTTTGGAAACACTCCTGTATCTGGAATGCAGTGAAAGCATTTTTGCCTCTCCTTCTATAACTATTCCAGTATTTAGAGTAGAGGTAAATAAACCACCTATACTAACATGTACTGCTTGTTTAGGAAATTATTATTGATGCTTGTATTTTTCTTCTTGTTGGATCAAAATTTAAAAAAGTGATTTCAAACTCCTGTCATTCTTTTAAAGTGCATTTTGCATAGATATTCTAAAATGATTCTGGGATCATAACAGTTTCTTAAGCTGTTTTTGTTGTCCACTGTTATTAAAAGCAATTTTATTAAGAGCATTTGAAGTTGCGTAATATTTTAATGGGGCTATTTTCTCACCATTCATGTAAGATTATTGACGATTGTATTTTGGATGAATCATTAAGTTGTTCAATATCTTTGCAGGCAGGGGGAATATGGCGGAGTTGTATTTGGTGGCTGGGCCCGAATGGCACAGCCTATCGTCACTTTCTCCATTGTGGAAGTAGCAAAACCAAACATTGGGGAGAACTGGCCAGCAAGAGTCCGCGCGGATGTAACCATCAACTTAAATGTCCGATATCAAATCAGAGAGGAATGGGAAGGTAACTCCAAGCACTTTGTAATGGGAGTGAAGGGTATTAGTTTTGGAGGTATTGTAACTTTTCCAAATATCAAGTGATTTATTTATTCATCTGTGGGACATGGGCGTTGCTGGCTGGCCAGTATTTATTAAGAACTCAGTAAGAATCTAGCAACACCAATTTTAAATCCAAACAATTTATTTGATAGTAAATTTGCGAGCTTTCAACTTTCTGTCTTCGTCAGGCAAATGCAGTGACGAAGTGCATTTGCCTGACGAAGACAGAAAGTTGAAAGCTCGCAAATTTACTATCAAATAAATTGGTTGGATTTAAAATTGGTGTTGATAGATTCTTACTGAGTTCTTACTGAGTTCTTACTACCCCAGTCCAACGCCGGCATCTCTACATCAGTATTTATTACCCATCCCTAGTTGCTGTTTTCCAGACAACAAATGGGGCGTTACGGTGGCACAGTGGTTAGCACTGCTGCCTCACAGAGCCGGGGACCTGGGTTTGATTCCTGGCTTGTGTCACTGTCTGTGCGGAATCTGCATGTTCTCCCTGTGTCTGTGTGGGTTTCCTCCGAATGCTTGGTTTCCTCCCACAGTCTGAAAGACTTGCTGATTAGATGCATTGACCTGAACAGGTGCCAAACTATGGCGACTAGGGGAATTTCACAGTGACTTATTGCAGTGTTAATGTAAGCCTTGTGATGAATAAATAAACTTTAAACTTTAACTTTTAAAGTAATCGTGAATCAAAAGACAATTTCAAATGCTGAAAAATTAATTTGAATCGCCTACAGACATGGAAAAGAAATATAAAATCTGGAATTAATTTTTAATGAATCGATCAAAAATTATTTGCAATTATTTAACTAGATATATCTTGCTTGAATGTTTGACAATGTAATAATATGGTTTTGGGCATGCTTGCACTATTGAAAGTGGAGCAGGGTAAATTCTCTCACTGTTACAAATAGTCACAGCATTTATGTCATTTGTTGGTTCAATTCAGACAGCGGGATCTTACACATTTCTCTTGTTTTCTGTTTTCAATTTCGTAGCACTTCGCAAACATGATGTTTGCTTCCTTATAACTGTCCGACCAGTATTGGCCTATGGCACAAAGTTTGACCGGAAACAACCATTTGCAGAGCAGTATGGGCTCGTCTTTGTGCGAGGATGTGAAATTCAAGGCATGCTGGATGAGAAGGGACGAGTCATTGAAGAAGGTATATAGAACAATACAGCACAAGATTAGGCCCTTCGACTCATGAAGCCTGCTCTGATTCCTAATCCTTATTTAGACCCACTACCTATTGCTCATGTGAGGATTTCATCCCATGATTTTGATAGCAGAATTAGTTTTTTATATTTTTTTTAAAAAAGAGAATGAGCAAGTATGTATCTTAAGCAGTAATAATATGCTTTACATTATTTCAGTTTAATTCAGTTGCACATATTCTCACATCTGAGTCACAAATCAAAATCTCAGTCCAGAACGCTTGTACAGAATCTAGCTTGCAGCTTTGAGGAGTGCTACATTGTTGGGACATCTATCGGATGAGATGTTAAACCGATGCACTGTATGTTTAGATGGATCTAAAAGATCCCATGCCATTCTTCAGAGTTTCCCCCAACATCATTAAAATAGACGATCCAATTATTTATCAGCTGTTTGTTGCAGTTTCCTGCTTGCAAATTGTCTCCCCGGTGTTTTTCTAAACAATCCACAATGGCTGTACTTTAAAAATACTAACTGGCCATGACTCATTTCCATAACAACGTGAAAGGACCTATTGGGGAAGTTGTTCTCTGTTGAGCAGGTATATTTTTAAAGCTGAGAGTATATCACTATATTCCTAATGGAACTCACACAGGTTACAATATCTCCCTTTCACAGGGCCTGAACCTAAACCAAAGCTGAAGGGAGACTCACGAACATACCGAGTGTGGCTGGATCCCAACCAGTATCAGCAAGACATGAGCTTCTCCATTCAGAATGGGGCTGAAGATGTCTACGAAACCTTCAACATTATCATGAGAAGGAAACCCAAGGAGAATAATTTTAAGGTGAACATAACGCAGTTTGTAGAAACACAGCATTCTGTATTAGCAAACCAATTGTCATTGCAAGAAGAAAAATTGTTACGGGGCTAGCATCCAGAAAGTGAGAGTTTAAATCTTACCAGAGCAGTTTGGAAATTTGAATTCAATTTGAAAGTGCTCATCTCAGTCCAAATCTTACCATGAATTCTTCATATTATCAAAACCCAGCTAGTTTACTAATATCTTTTTGAGAAGTTGCTCCTGTCTTGTCCTGGTATATATATGATTCCAGTTTTAGACCACTGTCATTAACTCTTTATTGGTTTGGAAAGCCACTCATTTGTATCAAACCACTAGCAGTCCAAGAACAAGGTGAATCACAAAGTGGTTTCTTGGTCAACTAGAAACGGTCGTTAAACAGTGGTCTTGCCATATGCAACCACATCCTAAGAATGAATTTCTAAAATGTTACCTTCATTTCTTATCTGAGAATACCAATTCATATCCATAGCCTATTAATTTCACAATGGGATACACTTTGTAATTTTGACTAAATTAGCAGTACGTTTGTGTGTATTTAAGAAAACACTGATGCAGTCTCAATGTTGATCAAGTTTAGCAATGACTACATATGCATGTAATGCATGTTGAGAGTGATAGAATACAAGAACTGGGATTTACCTCTGAGGCTGTATAAGGCTCTGGTCAGACCCCATCTGGAGTATTATGAACAGTTTTCAGCCCTATATCTAAGGAAGGATGTGCCGGCCTTAGAAAGTGTCCAGGCGAGGTTCGTAAGAATAATCCCTGGAATGAAGAGCTTGGTGTATGAGGAACGGTGTGGACTCTGGGTCTGTACTGGTTGGAGTTTAAAAAGGATGAGGGGAATCTTATTGAAACTTACAGGATACTGCGAGGCCTGGATAGAGTGGATATGGAGAAGATGTTTCCACTGTTAGGAAAAACTAGAATCAGAGGGCACAACCTCAGGCTAAAGGGACAATCCTTTAAAACAAAGATGAGAATGAATTTCTTTAGGCAGAGACTTTGCTGCAGAAAGCTGTGGAGACCAGATCATTGAGTGTCTTTAAGACAGAGATAGATTTTTGGTTAATAAGGGGATCAGGAGTTATGGGGAAAAGGCAGGAGAATGGGGATGAGAAAAGTATCAGGCATGATTGAATGGCAGAGCAGACTCGATAGGCCAAGTGGCCTAATTCTGCTTATCGGTCTTATGGTCTAATGTTTTTAACATTTCAAATATTCACTTTGAATCAGATTGGAGACTAATGACCTTTGGAGTCTTCGTTCTGACATTTATTTTCAAAAAACATTTGCTGGAATTTTACCAGCATGCTCGCCCTGATTCCGCGGCGGGCAAGATTTGTAATACGGCATTCTACGTTGGCCTCGGGTGGGATCTTATGAGTTTTATAAGGGCAAGGTGGTATAATTATGTTATGTCAAAAATCTGGCCTGAGATAGTCATCAGAGCAACTGCTTCAATTTAACATAGAAACAAAATAATGCAGCTGTTGAGAATTGGAAGTAAAATCAGAAAAATACTGGAAATACTCAGCAGGTCTGACAGCATCATTGGAGAAACATCAAGTCAATAATCCTTGATCAGAGTTCTGTTGAATTGTCAATGACCTGTAATGTTAGCTCTGTTTGTCCCTCCACAGATACTGCCAGACCTGCTGAGTATTTCCAGCATCTTAAGTGTTCAGCTGACCCTGTTCTGTTTAATTATTGACCACCCTAAATCATTCCAAAAATTAAACTCACCTGATGAAGGAACAGTGCTCCGAAAGCTTGTGCTGCCAAATAAATCAGTTGGACTTTAACCTGGCATTGTGAGACTTCTTACTGTGTTTACCCCAGTCCAACACCGGCATCTCCACATTATAAATTAAATAACTATGTCCCTGTTACAGTAAGCGTGGTCTGTAGTATTGCTTTACAATTCCTCAGTGTTTTTATGGATATCTGTGCACTTACTGGCATTTTACCGTTATCCTTTGCACATTGAATTGATGATTAGAGACAGCAAAGATTTTGTATATAACTCACCTTAACATCAGAACTTTTTTTGTCTTTTACAACATTTCACTGCTGTGACTTTCATTTGGCGTGACTGCTTTCAAAATAATTTTATCCTCAGGCAGTATTAGAGACCATCCGGAATCTGATGAACACAGAGTGTGTCGTTCCTGACTGGCTTCATGACATTATCCTTGGATATGGAGACCCAGGAAGTGCTCATTATTCCAAAATGCCAAATCAGATTGCCACTCTGGACTTTAATGACACTTTCCTCTCTATTGAGCACTTGAAGGCTGGTTTTCCTGGATATATCATTAAAACAACGGTCGAGGACCCTGCTCTACAGAAACCTCCCTTCAGGTAACAGACACCATGATATAAACTGACTTGTGTTGTTAGAATTTTGATTGGGTGTAATATGACTAATGGAAACAAGATTTGAGGGTCAGCTGTAAAACATGGAACCAATTACAGACTGATGTAACAGCGAGCTGACCAGCTGATTCACTATAAATAAGGAACTGTGCCACATTGTGGGGAGCTTGGAGTGACTCAGGGGCAAGGCCCCTAGTTTAGAGTAATGATGTTTCTTTATTTTGTCCTTTCTTTATAAGTTGGAGTAAGTTTTGCTGTGTTTTCATTAGCTGCATTTTGAAGAGTTTCTTCTGAAGGAACGTGTGTAATTTTTGCATCAGGCAGCAGTGTAGTCGTATTTTCACTGGGCTAATAATCCAGTGACGCAGGGTAATACCCTGGGGACCAGGCTCAAATCCCAAAGCATGAAACCATTGTCAATTATTGTAAAAACCCATCTAGTTCACTAATGTTCTTTAGGGAAGGAAATCTGCCTACGTGTGACTCCAGATCACAGTAATGTCCCCTGAAATGGCCTTGCAAATCAGTCAGTTCAAGAGCAATTAGGATAGACAATATGATAAACGCAGTAAGAAGTCTCACAACACCAGGTTAAAGTCCAATAGGTTTATTTTGTAGCAAAAGCCACTAGCTCTAGCTGCACTGTTTGTGATCAGAATTCCCCACTCACCTGACGAAGAAGCAGCGCTCTAAAAACTAGTGGCATTTGTTACCAAATAAACCTGTTCAATTTTAACCCGGTGTTGTGAGACTTCTAACTGCGTTTACCCCAATCCAACGCTGGGATCTCCACATCATGTCAGCCAGTGATACCCATATGCCATGAACAAATAAGTATCTGAAAATATTAATATCTTTGACACATTATTTTGGTACAGGTTATCATCTTCCTTTACATACACCTTGTATGTAGCATTGGACTGCATAAAGTCACCATAACAGTGAATATTTTTAATAGAATAATGTTAATAGCAGAATGATTCTAGTTAACGAGCAAAAATATGAAATGATTTTGTCATGACCAATGTGAGCATTCTCTCCCTCCCTGCTTTAGGATCACATTCCCTGTAACGTGCGGAAAGGGCAAAAAACGAAAAGGGGAGGATGATGACGGAGGGAAGGAAGAGACTCAAACTCTAATTGTTGAACCGCATGTAATTCCAAACAGAGGACCGTACCCATACAACCAGCCCAAAAGGTAAAAGCAAAGCATTTTCCTGTATCATCTAACTATGTGTTTGTTGACTCACTGACCTATTTTAGCTTCTAACCAATTAGATTTAATGGACCCTACAACCCATTTTCACTAATTTCCATATGCCAATTACAGAGAAGGATACGATTTGACCTTCTGTTATCAGGGTCAAATAGGGATCAGAAGTCTGAACTGTGTGAAGGATAGTCACTTGCCTGTCATTTTCTCTTGTATGGCCAATTAGCGATCAAAGGGTGGGCTCACAACCCCACTAAGCACACCTGGCCTGTATTTTGAAGCTGGAGGGTCAATAAGATGCCATCCAACTTGGAAGCAGCAGCATTTGAGTGAGTGGGGAAGGGGGCATGATGGAGGTGACTTCTGTCCAACTTTTATAAATCTTAAATTTAAAAAAAAAGACATTAGCAGCCAGGCCACCATGCTGGAGGAGAAACCCCCAAATTCCTTGCACATCATTTTTTGGGGTCAAACAATTTAGCTCCCTATTTCACTCTGTTTCCAGGAGTTGGTCGAGGGAGAGCTGTCAGTGTCTCAATTTGAGTCACAATGAGGAAGGCATACCAGAGAATATTTTAATTGGGAATGTGCTTGCTCAGCACATCTCGATACTGCTTAAACATGATCGAAGTGAATGGTGGAGCAGGCGTGAAGGGTCGAATGGCCTATTCGTGCTTATATATTCTATGTTTCTATATTTCCTGCTGTAAAGCAGCAAATGCTTGGAGTTAGTAAGGCAATCATTTTGCAAGGGAAAGAATGCATTGGTATCAGAATGATGTTTGGGAGGAGTAAAGGAAAAGGAAGCAATAGATAAGTAGGAACTTGTATTTCTACATTGTCTGATGAAGTCCCAGAAAAATGTCCCGAATCCTTCATGTCAATAAGCTGTGCTATATAGTGATTATTAAATTGGTAAATTTATTAGTTAGTTTGTATATCAGTAGGTTCTACAAACAGCAGTCAGTTAAATGACAAGGTGATATGTTTTGAATGATGGTAAATGGTAAAGCTTTGGACCGGATACTGAGAATTTCTTTTTTTCAAATGAGCATTTCATAATATTCTAGCTGTCGCATGATCTTGGGCACATTTTTATAGCCCTGCTGCTTGAAACTTTGTCAAGAAAATGCTGTGTTCCATTTAATTCAGTGATCTTTAGCCCTGGGAGTGGGTTCCAAGCGGGCTATATGTTACAAGAACTTGTATGGTATACAGCCACGTGCCAGGTTATGAATAGGTATCAGTAAACTTCTTGTGAATCCCTGGACAGCCTTGGGGACAAGATCACGTCCCTGTTTAAGGTCAGCTACTGATTTGAACAAGTGGAATTTACCTTATCAGCAATGCACTGCATTAAGAAGTCAAAGCTATCAGAGGGTGAAAGGAAACATTTCAGACAGTTGGGTTTTATTAATAACAGTGATAGCATTAGCAAAGGAACAGCAACATGATAGCCTAGGAATAGCTGTGGGAATACTGTATTTTATGATGAAAAGTTGTATTGAAATGTCGATGAGGGGTTGGCCAAGGGAGTTATGAGCCTTGAATTTGTAAATCAAAATAATATGTTTTTTCTTGACATGAATATGCATGCTGCTTATACACTTATTCTCATGCCAATCTACACTTGGGTTTTAATTACAGAAACACTATTCAATTCACACCCACACAGATAGAAGCAATTCGGGCTGGTATGCAGCCAGGTCTAACAATGGTAAGAACATTTTGAAACTTTTAGCATTTATTGCCTAACTTTTCTTCCAGTTTTAGCAAATGTTTGTGGGCTGTGTTTAATGTTACCAATGCAAATACTGGGGATGCTGGAAATTTGCAATACAAGCCAAAAAATGCTGGAAGTACTCATTAGCCATGATAACTAACACCGGCATCTCCACATCATGGCTCTTTAAACTAATGTTGTGAGACTTCTTACAGTATTCAGTAGGTCAGGCAGCATCAGTGGAAAATGTTTGATGCAACTCTAATTATTGTTTTTTATAACTGTTGTCCTTTAATACTGTGTCTGTGTTCTAGGTGGTGGGGCCACCAGGTACAGGAAAAACAGACGTGGCAGTACAGATAATTTCTAATCTGTATCACAACTTTCCAGAACAGAGGACACTGATTGTGACCCATTCCAACCAGGTACATCAACAATAAACACCTTCACTAATCCTACTAGTTTGGAATCTGTTAGGCTGAGATATCTTAATGCTCATATTGCTTGTAACATCATTCTCATTAAACCTGTAGTTGTTAGTGACAAGCTGCGTGTGCAGTGTCTGAGGAGGTGCACAATCCTTCGAGAAGCAGATTTTTCATTTGTGGCTTGCCACAAATGTAACTGGATAGCCCAGTGATGGCTTACTTATTCTTTTTAAAAAAATCGATATTATCTTTGTACGTGGGGGCAAGAGAATGTTAGAATGTTCATTCTTATGAATACGCATGATATTTTTTTCATTTCGACCATCAAGTTTCAACATTGATAACCTGTTGGTCAGAAAAAAAACAAGGTGGAGATACCAGCTCTGGACTGGTGTGGGCACAGTCTCACAACACCAGGTTAAAATCCAACAGGTTGATTTGGAATCGCAAGCTTTCAGAGTGCTGATCCTTCATCAGGTGACTCAGAGCAGCACTTTGAAAGCTCATGATTCCAAATAAACCTGTTGGACTTTAAGCTTGTGTTATTAGAAAAATCCAGCCAGATGTAGCAAAATGCATCCCAAAATGTATCCTATTATCCCCAATTAACATACTGAATTCTAATCTCAGGACAGTACCCTCAGCTGTTTAAGTAATTATTTTTTAAAAACATCAGCCGTCCTTAACGGCTTTAGTAAGTGAGGTTGTCAGCTTGCTAGATGTGAATTGTTTTTGTGGATTGGGCTAGTTACAGAGGAGGCCAATATTTGTGTGTGATCTATGTGGCAAACAATGCAAAGAGGCTGTCATCAGTCTGAACTAGATTCAAAAATAGTCTTCAAACAGTACGTGACAGTACTCAACACAGTTGGCTGTATCTAATGTTTTTAACTTCTTGAAACCTCAATGATTTAGAAATCTGGTTTGAATGTTAGTGGCTAAGATTTTGAATCGCGCTATAAAATGCATTCATTTGATCAGTTTGACTTTTTGTGATCATGTGTGTTGAAAAGTTCTTTTCAACTAGTGCCCAACCAATACTGATGGCACATCTTATGAAGGGAGAAACAGAATTAATCTTTGCAATCTGTGTTTTCTTATTTATTGATGGGACATGGGCATCACTGGCTTGCCCGCCCCTACTTGTCCTTGAGAAGATGATGGTGAGCTGCTTTCTTGAATCACTGCATCCGTGTTCTGTAGGTTGACTCACAATGTCGTTAGGGAGAAAATTCCAGGATGTTGATCCAGCGACTGCAAAGAAATGGCTGATATATTTCCAAGTCAGGATGGTGAGTGGCTTGGAGGTGTTCCCATGTATCTACTGCCCTTGTCCTTCTAGATGGAAGTGAATTTGAAAGGTGCTGTCTAAGGATCTTTGGTGAATTGCTTCAGTGCATCTTGTAGATAGAACATGCTGCTGCTACTGAGCATCGCTAATGGAGAGAGTGGATGTTGGGGTAGATATGATGCCAACCAAGCGGGCTGCTTTGTTCTAGATGGTGTGAAGTTTCTTGAGTGTTGCAGCTGCACCCTCCCAAGCAAGTGGGGAATATTCCATCACACTACTGACTTGTGTCTTGCAGATGATGAATAGGCTTTGGGAGTCAGGAGCTGAGTTACTTGCCGCAGTATCCCTAGCCTCTGACCTGCTCTTGTAGCTACTGTGTTAATGCAATGGGTGCCATTCAGTGTCTGGTCAATGGTAACCGCAAGGATGTTGCCAGTGGAGGAATTCAGTGATGCTAATGCCATTGAATGTCAAGGGCTGTGGTTAGGATGTCTCTTATTGATGATGGTCATTGCCTAGCATTTGTGTGGCGTGAACATTACTTGCCAGTTGTCAGCCCAAGCCTAGAAATTGTCCAGATGTTGTTGTATTTGAACATGGACTGCTTCAGTATCTGAGGAGCATGATTCCACTCCTTTGCACTGCAGAACTTGCTGGTTAGTAATGACTGTTTATGAGGGATCGTTGCTGCCATTAAACTCATTCTTTTCCAAGGTGGCAGAGTTTGTTTCCCTCCTGATGTTCATTTTGATTATGCCCATTTTTAAAAACCTCCAAGATTGACATCTCCTCTGCACTGTTTAATATAGCTATGGCGTTAGACTAGTGGGCACAGTAAGAGGTCTCACAACACGACGGTTAAAATCCAATAGGTTTATTTTGTAGCACGAGCTTTCGGAGTGATGCTCCTTCATCGGGTGAGTCACTCAACTGAGGCATGAAGCTCATGCAACCAAATAAACCTGTTGGACTTTAATCTGTTTAATGTACTTAGTTTTTTATTCCTCTTAGCCTGTTGTTGTCTTACACTGTTGCTTTTTTGATTCATTGAGATTTCTCTGCTCATAAGCATACATGACTTGGTGAAGCTGCCATTTTGGCTGCTGTTCAGGTGAAATGCAGCAGCGGCCTGTAAGAGGTGAAGTTTAGTTGCCAGAAACTCCAGTCAGGCTGCACTGAGGTAAATTCAAATGCAGCAGCAACAGAGAATAAAACATTTGAGATTGCAAAAAGTGCTACCATTGGCAGTGGTGTTCCAGAACAAATACTAAATCATGCAGCCATGTTTCCAGTGTAGAGTACATGCGAGTAGGTTGCTATTGTTATCCACTGATTTTATTGTTACCTTTGATACAGCAAAAAAATGCAGCAGTTCTTAGCATTGCTGCCTCACAGCACCAGGATTCAGGGTTTGATTGCTGGCTTGGGCCACTGTGTGGAGTTTGCACGTTCTCCCCCAAAGATGCATGGGTTAAATTGATTGGCCATGCTAAATTGCCCTTTAGTGTCGGGGGGGGCGGGTGAGTGGGATAGATATGTGAGGTTGCGAGGATAGGGCCTGGGTGAGATCATTGTCTGTGCAGACTTGATGGGCTGAATGGCCCCCTTCTGCACTGTAGGGATTTTATGCTAAAATATAACCACTGGAATTCTACCGCACTGCCCGCCATGGGAATCAGAGCAGACATGGATGGACAGTAGGAGGATCCGTTGACCTCAGGCAGGATTTTCTGGTCTTGGGTTGAGCAGGCCATAAAATCCCACCCTATGTCATTAATTCCAGAAAGTGAAATGTGTTGAGACTAAAACCTTTCAGACTATGGGAGAGCACCCAGAGGACACCCATGTAGACACAGGGAGAACGTGCAGACTCCACACAGATCGTGACCCAAGCTGGGAATTGATCCCAGATCCTTGGTGCTGTAAGGCACTAACCACTGTACCACTGCAATGGAGCCACTTTAGTTGAAGTTCAAGAAGACTCTTATGCTGAGGCTGTTGACAGTTGGGTTTTATTTGGTGCTAATTTTCAGTTCTATTATTTGCAGATATTTTCTCTTACCATTGAGGTATAGCCCTGTCCATAGGAAATGAAGTGAATTTGTAGAATATAGCTCCTCCAGTATGACCTGCTCCCACTTGTGTTCTCTTCAGGCTTTTACATTTTACTAGAATTCCCAGTCCTCACCTTCTAAACAGAACAATTTATAAGCTGTTTGCAAGCAAAGAACAAAACAGCACGGGAAACAGGCCCTTCTGCCCGCGCCTGCGATCCCTGTCCATGTTAATAGATCTATGGATTAGAAACCAAATTTGAGACAATTTAGGGAGAATTTGTTTTGCCAATTAGCCTACGAGCACATCTTTGGGATGTGGGAGGAAACCGGAGCACCCGGAGAAAACCCACGCAAGCACGGGGAGAATGCGCAAACTCCCACAGAAAGATCATAAGACTTTAATGGGAAGCATTTCAGTGTTTAAACTAAATATAAACCTAGATTGTTTCCTCTCATGATTTAATCCATGTTTGATTTTTCAACATTTATGACTGATGTTTACGTTTTTAAAAATGCCACAAATTTGTAGTTGCTTTTAAGGAGAAATGAACATTTTAGGTCCAATTGGATGTGACCACTGCCCATTGGCTGGATTAAATAAATGTTAAGTGTGGGAAGATGCAACAGTTACTGTGCTTTTAGTTATATTTTAGCAGATTGCTCAAGAAACACTGCTAGGACACGCATGTATGTCATACTACGATTTGTGACCTGTTTTGCACAAATAACACAGCGTAAAACATTTAAAGCCTTTTAACAATCTTAGAATTGATTTGTACAAGTAACTGATGAAAGACGTTGGCCAGAACTCCAACCCCTCGCCCGCCATGGAATCAGAGCGGGCGAGGATCCAACAATGGAAATCTCCATTGACTCTGGGCAGGAATTTCTGGGGTCTCGCCCGCGCAAAGCCATAAAATCCCGTCCATTATATAGTTAATTTTAGACAGAGTTGTGCTTTATTTAAAGACCGTTAGAACCCTCGAGATTTGCTTGTTGAATACTGAGGTAAGTTGGAGAGGAATCCAAAGTCATGTCCTGTGACTCTAAATGACTAAGAGCTGAGTTTCCAAATTATTAACTCACTGGTAGGATTTCTGCAAGTATATCTAAGCTCATCGCTATTTGGCTAACCTTTAAACTATGCCGAAAATATCAGCTACTAAAATAAAAGAGTTGTAGAGATGTAAGCAATTTTTAAGTCCTTAGCAAAATGAACTTGGCTCAACCAACCATAATAATCGAGGCAGAGGAACTAAAAAGAGTATTGAACATTTAAAGATGCGATTGATTCCTACCAAAAAGGTTTGACCAAGAATTCAACAAGTGTTCTTTTTACAAACGTTACCATAGTATAATCACACTTCCAATGATGCGTGTAAGATTTTGTAAGTAGAAAAGTATTTCTTTTTAAATCACGTTGTCTGAAGAAGGAATGTGTAAAGCATTTTTGAACATACACAAGGAACTAATTTAAGTAAACTTTGGAAGTGAAGGTTGATTGCACATCAGTTGAGTACTACCATCATAGATAGGGTGGACAGTAATAGCCTTTTTCCTAGGATGGAGAAAGCTAGCACGAGGGGACATAGCTTTAAATTAAGGGGTGGTAGTTATAGGAAGGATATCAGAGGTAGGTTCTTTACCCAGAGGGTGGTAAGGGTATGGAATGCCCTACCTGCTGCAGTTGTAGATGCGCCAAGTTTGGTGGCATTTAAGAAGTCAGTGGATAGGTTTATGGATGAAAATGGAGTGGTTTAAGTTAGAGGGTCATTGCTTTTTTTTAATTGGTCGGCGCAACATCGAGGGCCGAAGGGCCTGTTCTGTGCTGTAATGGTCTATTCTATTCTATTCTATCAGTCAGGTGAAGAGGCCAAATATAATTTGAATGGCTGTTAAGTTCTCACTCAGACTATTTTTAGCAACAACTCTTTGAAGTCTCTGGCCTCATCTGAAACTTGAGAAAACCTGGAATCTGAGAGAATCAACCAGACCAAAATCAAAAAGGGGGAAAAAGAAATTGGCAATTCCAAAAACAAAGCAAAGAGTTCCAACAGATGAACTTCTTACAAAGAAAAACAAATGAACTGAGAGAGTGACATTGAAAGGAGATCTTATTGATTCTTAACATGACAGAAATGGAGGAAAAATATTGAAAATTGAAGATGAAAAAGTCATTTAGAAAGGAAAAAAATCAACATTCGATTCCTTGAACCATTTGTTTTGTGGTTAAAATAGTACAGAATAAAATAGGTGAACTTGCAGATCTGTTAAAACATTGCATATTCTAAACTACATTATATAAAATATGATTTTTTAAAAATGTTGACCTGGTATGAAACTTATGCATAACATTTGAGAGATTTCCTGCAGATGAATACCTAGAAGTATTCACTTTGCATGTGAGAGGCAGTGGGATCATTGCCCACATTCTTCACTTTTGTTTTGGGGTGGCACAGTGGTTAGCACTGCTACTTCACAGCTCCAAGAACCCGGATTCAATTCCCGGCGCAGTTCACTGTCTGTGTGGAGTATGCACATTCTCTCCATATCTGCATGGGTTTCCTCCGGGTGCTTCAGTTTCCTCCCATAGTCCAAGGATGTGAAGATTAGGTCGTTGGCCATGCTCAGTTACCCCTTAGTGTCCCTGGATGTGTAGATTAGAGGGATTAGCAGGTTAAAAATGTGAGGTTACGGAGATAGGGCCGAGATGGGATTGTTATCAGTGCGGTCCCGATGGGCCAAATGGCCGCCTGCACTGTATGATTTCTGTGATTTCTATTTGATTCAAATTTGACACTGTTATTCTTAAACCAGGCTTATATTGTATGGTGGGTGGAAGCATTCCCAAAACAGTGCTCCTTCACATGTTGCAATAAATGTTTAATTCTGTTCAAATGTTGTTCTTGTTTCTAAACACCGAGTTGTGTGTTACTGTCAATCTCCAGGCGTTAAATCAGCTGTTTGAAAAGATCATGGCTCTGGACATTGACGAACGTCATCTTCTTCGTCTTGGTCACGGAGAGGAGGAACTGGAGACCGAGAAAGATTTTAGCAGGTGAGGAACTGGAAGGAGTGTGAAGATGGAGAGAAGAAAACTGGAACAAATTATAATCTGGAATTGGTACTGATAGGATGTTCATTAATTTAGAATATAAAGGGTTTGTATGCTTGCAAACCCATACAATGAAGATTACGCAAAATGTGCCTTTGAAAAGAATTTTACGTTAAATTTTAGAAAGATAACCTCAAAGTAAATTTATGTAAAAGGGAAGATAGAGTTTGCGTAGCAGCCTTTACTGAAACCTGTATTTGTATAATCTAGATGAAAACTTCCAACTGCACTCAAGAGTTCATTTTATCTTATGGAGTCAACTCTTGATGCTGCTGTTTTTATTTATCGTTTTCATTTTTACAGAAGTTTTTTTTAAAAGACCAGTTTATGATTTCTAACATGTCTGTTCCAGTTTAAATACTGGACAGGATAGTATTTGGCTGTAGTTATCAAGCAGATAGTGTTTATCCCTTAAAGACGTTCTTTGGAAGTCATCTGTAATTACTGCCTGTTGCTTTATGTTAGTTGCTGAATCACTGAAACAGTTAATTTATCATTTGCGTTTTCAGCCTTTTACCCCTGTATGGCTTTGCCATTCCAGTCGTTGTTTTAAGGGTGAAGTGCTGGAACTGGTCATTATTCTTGAGAGTTGTGCTGTAAGATTGTCTGTCGCCCAACTGGTGAAGCACTATTTCCAAGATCCCAATGAAGTGTTTGATACTTCTAGTTGTGGAACTTTGTTACAGCTGCGTTCTACCGTCTCTGATTGGTGAATGGGTGGCATGAACAAGCCCTGTGGAAAGCACATACTTCACAAGCACATATACCACAGATACCATGCACACTGCAAGCATGCACATACGCAACACACAGATCTATGTAGTGATTTAGTTCAACTTTTGTAAATCGTTGGTGGTCTTAGTCTAGGTTATATAGAATAAAATAGCTTATTTGACTGGCAGATGCAAAACAATATTTAAAAGTTAGATATTTCTGAACTCCTCTGGGACTGATAGCACATTGAAGTTACAAATCTCCCTTCTTGCAGGCATTCAACTCAGTTATTTAAAATTAGGCTTTGTTCCTTTAAATGGTCCTTTAGCAGAATAATACACAGTACCTTAATGGTATAATAATCCTCTTCTTTTAAACTGGTAAATATCGTTCCACACTGTATGTATTTAAATCTAGGTACAAGTATTTTTAGTTTGTGTGTGGACCAAATAATATCCAATACTACCATCTGACTTGTTTGCAATTTACTTTATAGATATGGTCGGGTAAATTATGTGTTGGCTAGGCGGCTGGAGTTATTGCGTGAAGTAGGACGATTGCAAGAGAGTCTAGGGGTGCCTGGAGATGTGTCATATACTTGTGAAACAGCTGGACATTTTTACCTGTATCAGGTAAGAGCTTTGCTGTGTGAAAACTGTATCCATGTTCCATGGTGGTAGGCATAGAAACCCTCGATCATTGTTCTCGGTTTGATTCTGTTTACAATTACATGCATCACAGGGGTTGTTTTGGTGACTTGTGGTGTCAATGGTAGGTTTCATTTGGCTTTGTGTGTCTTACTTCAAATGGTCTTTTTAACATGGAAATTCTTGTATCTAGGCATTGTCGGTTATTTTTCTGTAATTGCACCTTGGTCTAACATTGCACTTTTTGCATTTCTGTTTTACATATGTGACCCACCACTTCAGTTATTAAATGATTGCATCACTACAGGAAATCCTAACATCCTAACCCACACTTGGTGACTCCTGCCATCAACCCCTATCCCTCCACCCCTTCCCCAAAAAACAGGAATGCAAAATCCTTCCAAGGTTACAACTTCAGAAGGTTTGTGCATATTCACCTTGTCCAGCAGGATTTGTGCATTCCTGCAAGGTGCTAAACTGTAAAATGAGACAGCATGGTTGGCACTGTGGTTAGCACTGCTGCCTCACAGCATCAGCGACCTGGGCTCCAGCCTTGGGTCACTGTCTGTGGAGTTTGCATGTTCTCCCCTTGTTTGCGTGGGTTTCCTCCACCTCTCCTCCCGTCCCCCATTGCTGCCCCCGTGCTCCCCCCTTGATGGCTCGCCTCTGACAGCCCCCTCCCCCTTCACCGCCTGTTTACCAGCCCTGCACCCCCCCCTTAGCACACCTCTTGCTGGCCACCCTGCCTTGCCAGCCCCCCCAGTCTCCTTGCTGACCCCCCCCCCCCACCCCAACTCCCTTTGCCCTCCCACTCCCACTGGCCCCCTCCTCACCATCTCTGCACCCCCACTCTGTTCCTCTAGTCTTCATCCTCCACCTCTCCTCCCTCCTCTTCCCCACCTCTCTTTTCACCCCGCTCAGACTGAGGTTAGACACACAACACAGCACAGGCTTTATGTCTCTGAGGAATGATCTCACCCTCATTCAGGTTGACCCTTCTAGAATTTTTTTCTTTCACTCATTCAGCCTCCTTGCCTCCGTTTTAAATTCCAGTGGCTAAGGCTGTGATATATTTTATATATATCATTACATACCAGCTCCTCAGTAACACACTGCACAACTGCACCACAATCTTAACATCATTTTAATTCATATTTAAACTAAGAATGTTACTTGTGATATTTGACTGGAAATGATCGTATTGGCACATGGTTCAGGCTTGCTGTGATGGAGCTGCACAGATGGACATCCGTTCATTTATTTTCTGTTTCTTCATTCTTTCATTTAGGTGATGTCACGCTGGGAAGAATATCTCAGCAAAGTAAAGGCCAAAAGTGGAAAGTCTGGTGAAGTTACAACAGTGTCTGAGCATTTTCCATTCCACAAATACTTTGCAAATGCTCCCCAGCCTATTTTTAAAGGCCAATCGTATGAAGAAGATATGGAAATAGCTGAAGGTTGTTTCAGGCACATCAATAAAATATTTACGCAGCTTGAGGTAGGCTACACTTGTAGGATTAGTAAGAATTTCTTCTTCTGTTTTCAGGCTGCCAAGGTTTACTGCCTAATTTATCACTAAATCTAAAGCAATTGGAGAAATGTTTTGTTTACTGTCTGCAACCTGCAGTAAGTAAGTAAGTGTCAACCTTACTTGCAGCAGAGAAACCAGAAAGTTTGACAATGAATGCTCCTCCCTTATAGAGATACGACTAATCTCTGTGAGGGTGGCCCAGTGTTAGCACTGCTGTCTCACAGTGCCAGGGACCTGAGTTCAATTCCATTCTCAGGTCATCTGAGTCGAGTTTGCATGTTCTCCCTCTGTCTGCGTGAGTTTTCTCCAGCTGCTCTGCTTTCCTCCCATTGTCCAAAGAGTACGGGTTACATGGATTAGCTATGCTGAATTGCCCTTAGAGGGTTTAGCAGGATAAATGTGTGGGGCTTATGGGGATAGGGCCTGGTTGGTGTTGTCAGTTTACTGTCAAATATATCGGTTGGATTTAAAATTGGTGTTGTCAGACCTCTTACTGAGTTTACCCCAGTCCAACGCTGGCATCTGTACATCATGGTGTTGTCAGTGCAGGCTCGATGGGCTGAATGGCCTTCTTCTGCACTGTAAGGATTCTATTCTGTATTTAATATCTAATTTTTAGTTGTGCTCTTGGCTTGTGGGTGATTACTTCTTAAACACTGCATAATTTACAGGTAATATGACATTTGTCAGTTACATTGTGACTGTTTCCTCATAGTTTACATTTAATATTCTGTACTTGCCGTGTTATTCTGAGTGACTGCTTATTAATTGCTCAATGTTGTAAACCCTGAACAGATTAAAATGTGACAATATTCTATAAAGAGACAGCATTCACAATGCTGAAAGTCGGAAGAGAGGAGAAAAATGCCATGTTATTTGTTAGGTGCTGAAATGCTGTCTCATTGTTTTAAAACGGTGACTTGAGATCTGTTTTATTAAACTGTGCTTTAAGCAGAAGTAAGACAGAACTAAACATTCCCGTGTATATAGACAGGATGGTGCACAGTGGTTCGCACTGCTGCCTCACAATGCCAGGAACCCGGATTCAATTCCCAGCATGAGTCTGTACAGAGTCTGCATCTTCTCCCCATGTCTGCATGGGTTTCCTCTGGTTGCTCCCATTTCTTCCCATACTTCAAGATTGGCCATGATAAATTGACCCTTGGTGTCAGGGGGATTAGCAGAGTAAATGCTTACGGGGATAGGGCTTGGGTGGAGTTTTTGTCAGTGCAGACTTGATGGGCCAAATGGCCTCCTGCACAGTAGGGATTCTATGAATATTTTCAGGTGGGGTAGGGAAAGATAAAATGAAAAAGAATGCTCATTAATTTGAAAATGAATACAGCCAGAGAAAGGAAGATCTTTGCTAATGATGATGCTCTAGATCTTCCATATATTAAGAAATTAGGAATTTAATACCATTTTGGTGAGTGTATTATTGACTATCAGAGATGGGGAGAATAATGATTAAGGATGATGTTTCCAGTCAGTTTAAAGAGATAAAAATGTTGAACTTATGGGAAACTTCAACTATTCTAAAGTAACTTGAGATAAGATGGGGGGGATTTTTGATCAAAACAGGAAGGGATTCTTGGAATGCATACAACATTATTTCCAAAATCAATATGTTGGTGAATAAAGCAAGGTGCTCTATTAGTTCTGAGTAACAAAACACAACAAGGAGCGGGTTAGTGGAGCAATACTTGGGAAAGTTACGATGAAAGCCTAATCAGGAAAGAGTAAAATTTATTTATTAATCGCAAATAAGCTTACATTATGAAGTTACAGTGAAATTCCATAGTTGCACATCTTTTGACCTTGGGAGGAAACCAGAGCACCCAAGGGAAACCCACACAGACATGAGGAGAATGTGCAAACTCTACACAGACAGTGAACCGAGCAAGAATCAAACCAGGTCCCTGGCGCTGTGAAGCAGCAGTGCTAATCACTACGCTACTGTGTTGCCCCCAAATGAAAGAGTCCTGGACTCGGAAGTAGCAAATTCTGTTGTAGCGAATGGAAATCAATTAACTGGTTGGGAAAATGGCAGATTAAAAAGCAGACCAGCGGAAGGTAATGAAATGTGAAATATGATCCTGTTTGCTGTGTAAAGAGGTGCATTAAAGAAAAAGTTCCATGAATAAAGTGAGCAGTTTGAAAAGAATGTACTTTAGAAAGTGCCTTTTCATGACTTCAGGAATTCTGGCACAGTGGTAAGCACTACTGCCTCTCAGCGTCAGTGACACAGGTTCAATTCTGGCCTCGGGTCACTGTCAGTGAGGAGTTTGCACATTCCCCCCCAGTGTCTGCGTGGGTTTCCTCTGGATGCTCCGGTTTCCTCCTCAGTCCATAAATACGTTAGTTACATTCATTGGCCATGATAATTGACTCTAGTGTCGGGGGATTAGTAGGATAAATATGTGGGGCTATGAGAATAGAGTCTGAGTCGGTTTCGATGGGTCGAATGGCTTCCTTCTGCACTATAGGGATTACACGAAATGCATTTCAAAGTCAAAGGTTCATATTTCATTGATCAAGCAGTCACAAGTTTTAATATTTCATTCAAGGATGACAGCTCCAACAATGCGTTGTTAAAGTGTCAAATTTTTCAAAGTTCTAGGGAAACAGGTTACTAAAAAAGACACTTTATTATGTCCTTTATACGTACATGGAAGGAAAGTAAGAAATATAAAATCTCCCTTAACATAGTTTAGAAGATAAACAGCAAACTAGTGGTTTACATCAAGCAAAAAAGCCTTGGAAGAGCTGAAATAAAAGGATAATCCTAGAAAGGATAAGACTACTTAGAGTGGAACAAAAGGCATCTCTCATTCAGAATGATCGAGTATTTTCCATCAGTTTTTACAGGGCAATGGGAAAAGGCTACCTCAGGCAATTCAACCATAAATTTTTCAAACAGCGCAGTACGAATAAAATCAAAGCAAAATATGGTGAATGCTGGAAATCTGAAATAAATGCTGGAAAAACATGACAGGTCTGTGAAGAAAGGAACAGAGTTAACATTTCCAGTTCAGTCTGACCCTTCTTCGGAACCAAGGAGGTTATTGTAGCAGGAAGTGCTTTATCACATGTGACTGTTGTGGCAAACTCCAAAACCTGAAAGTGTAAGGATATAAAAATGTGAAAAGGAAGCAAATAAAAGATAATCTAGACTAGGGAAGGAAATGGCATTGAAACCATTTTCTGGGTTGAATGTTTTGTGCAGCACAGCTTCAAGAAAGGTTTAGGATGCTTAATCTGTCCAAAGGGCATCATTGTCCTTCGTTTCTAGAAATCGGATATTACATAAATCCATCTGCTTTATTCATTCCAGGAGATACTAAATAATGCACAGGTGATCTCAATCTGCTCACTTTAAATTTAAACCCTTTTAAGTTTTTAGAATGAACTTATTTTCTATCATCTGACAGAAGTCAATTTATTGTGCAGTTTGTGCTTGATGTTTCAAAAAGTACAGGGTATTGAACATAAACCATTTTATTCAATCTCATCAATACTAGAGCAGCACAGTGGTTAGCGCTGCTGCCTTATAGTATCAGGAACTCAGAACATAAGAAATAGGAGCAGGAATCAGCCATCCAGCCCCTCGAGCCTGCCCGGCCATTCAAGAAGATCATGGCTGATCTGAAGTGGATCAGTTCCACTTTCTCGCTTTCTCCTCGTAACCTTTAATTCTCTTGTCTATCAGAAAGTCTACCCGTGACTTAAATATATTCAGCGAGGTAGCCTCCACCACTTCAATGGGCAGAGAATTCCAGAGACTCACCATCTTTTGAGTGAAGAAGTTCCTCCTCAACTCCGATCTAAGCTGCCCCCCCCCCACCTTTATTTTGAGGCTGTGCCCTCTAGTTCTGTTAGATTCAATGGTGACTCGGGTTCAATGCCCGACTTGGGTCACTGTCTGTGTGGAGTTTGCACATTCTCCCTGTATCTGCATTTCCTCCGGGTGCTCCAGTTTCCTGTCACAGTCCAAAGATGTGTGGGTCAGGTTGATTGGTCATGCAAAAATTGCCCCTTAGTGTCCTGAGATGCGTAGGTTAGAGGGATTAGTGGGTAAATGTGTAAAGATATGGGAGTAGGGCCTTAGTGGGATTGAAGTCGGTGCAAACTCAATGGGCCAGATGGCCTCTTTCTGCACTGTAGTGTTTCTGTGTCCTATGTCTATGTTCTCAGTAACTTCGTTGTAGTATTAATTTAAGCCTACTTGTAACACTAATAAATAAATATCTAGATAAACTTCCGAATCTTTAATATGTAGTCATAGTTTTCCTTCTGTACAAAGGCAAATATCTGTGATTTGTTTTTTTAACCTTACTTCCTTGGTAATTTTTACAGGAGTTTCGAGCCTTTGAACTGCTACGCAGTGGACTGGACAGATCAAAATATTTATTAGTGAAAGAAGCAAAGATCATTGCCATGACATGTACTCATGCAGCTTTAAAACGACATGACCTCGTGGAGCTGGGCTTCAAGGTAAAAAGCAATTCAATTCTTTAATACAATAATTCTTGGAAGTGACTCAGGTATTTCAGAACAGCTTAATTCATGATGAATTGAAACTTGGTATGTTTCCTGCCTGCTCCTTTCTTTGTGTAAAATAATTAAAAGAACAAAAGTGAAAACTCTTGTCCAGGTGTATAGGAAAGACTGGATTCAATATACTTATAAAGATGATTTTTTTTTTAATTGAAGTATTTTATTTAAAAAGAATTGATCTGCAACTGCAATTGTTATTTAAACCCAAAACAAATGATGCAGGTGAGAATTTTGCCTTTTAATTTGTAATGACATTGTCCAAAGATGTGTATTGTCCATGCTAAGTAGCCCCTTAGTGTTCCAAGATGTGTTGGTTAGGGAGATTTGTCGGCGGTGAATATGTGGGGTTATGCAGATAGGATGGGGAAGATGGTGGGGCAGTGGACCCTCTATACTCTCTTAAGTTGTCAGGTTGAATTGTCTGATACCTGGTACAGGATAAGAAGAATTTTCCACCCACTAATTATTGAGTAGACCAATGCCTTTGTCTTTGCAAAAGGTCACGGATGGACATGTAGACAGGAGAGCAGGGTGGTGTGGTGAAGTGGCAAGAGACAGGAAGATCTGCAGGTGTTCAGCAAAGCGGTCACCCAGTCTGCGATTGGTCTCTCTGATGTAGAATATATCGGCATCTGCGCTGTAGAAATATAGCTGCTGTCGCAATTCACTGCACCATGCTTAATTCTTTGATTTGATTTCTTGATTTGATTTGATTTATTATTGTCACATGTATTAAAATACAGTGAAAAATATTATTTTATGTTATACTGTTCATAGAGAAGGAAAGGAGAGAGTGCAGAATGTAATATTACAGTCAGCTAGGGTGTAGAGAAAGATCAACTTCGAGGAAGGTAAGCCCATTCAAAAGTCTGATGGCAGCAGGGAAGAAGCTGTTCTTGAGTCGGTTGGTACGTGACCTCAGACTTTTGTATCTTTTTCCTGACAGAAGAAGATGGTAGAGAAAATGTCCAGGGTGCATGGGGTCTTTAATTATACTGGCTGCTTTGCCGAAGCAGTGGGAAGTGTAGACAGAGTCAGTGGATGGGAGGCTGGTTTGTGTGATGCATTGGATTACATTCACAACCTTTTGTAATTCCTTGCGGTCTTGGCAGATTAATTCTAGACTAAACATTATAAAATGACACAAACTTGTATTTATATTTTTGTCATTTTGAGATACTTGGAATGAAGGATATATTGGGACCAAAAAACTGATTTTGTCAGTTTTAACAAACTCTTACTTATATACTGTGAAAATAAATTTAATATTTCATGCTGCTGAGAAATTATTCATGCTCAGGGACTGCACTGTGCAGTGCGTTAGCATAATGTCTTTTCACCTGAGGGGTGATTTGACTCTAGGTTGACAAGATGAATGCGTCTTCATGTATTGGTGATAAGGATATATAAAATTAGGTTGGGCACTTTCAAAGAATTATGTAAATTACAACATAGAATGAGACCATTTGACTCATGTGACTTTACCAATGCTATCATTTTAACTGGAGCTATCTAATCTAATTTCCCATACTTTCCCAATATTGTTTTACATTCTTCGTTTCTAACATTGTCCGATGTAAATAATGTATATAGTGTTTGTCTTATTTACTTTAAAATCATCATTCTGTCTCCCACTTTGGCCCTATTTCAGTGCAACAGGAGAAGTCATTTTATGAGGCATACTTTATAGGTTCTAACCTTCCTCTCCTGGTATTCTAATCAATCTATGCTGTACTGTTTCATTGCTGTGATATTCATTCTCCCATGGAATCCAACTTGCAGTTGGCCTAACCAATATTTGTTTACAAATTCGGTATCACGTGGTCACTGAGCTTTGACAAAGGGTCATTCAGACTGGAAATGTTGGCTCTATTCTCTCTCCACAGATGCTGTCAGACCTGCTGAGATTTTCCAACATTTTTCTGTTTTTGTTTCAGATTCCAGCATCCGCAGTATTGTGCATTTATCTTTATATTACAGAGTCATTGTTTAATTCCTCACCTTTAATTATAGCACCCAGAATCCAATTCTTCATAATGGCTTTCTTTGATTGCATTTCAACCGTTTAAAGTTCTATGTATAGGTATGCCTGGATCTCGCTATTCTTTCACTTAATCTTACTATTAGATACACTTTTTTTTAGTCTTTTTCTAAAACTGGGCTCGAATTTACCAGCAAGCCTGCCCCAATTCCGGCAACAGGTGAAGCTCGGAGAACAGTTTTCTCAGTTGGCCTCGAGCGGAGGTGCTGGTAAAATTCCTCTGTATTTGACTGTATTTGCCACTTATCTGTCCATTCTCTGCTGCTTTCTTCTGACTTGTTTGGTATTATGAGCAAACGGCAAATGAAATTCTTTCCCATCTAGTTCTGGTGACCTTACCTACACAGGGGGAAGAATCTCTTGCTGGCAGTAGAGGCTGTTGCTTTGTTGGGCACGAGCTGGGGAAATCTGCTTTCCCGGAAGCATACATTTTCTGAGTTGCGAAATGATATTTTGTCAGAATCAACACTTAACATCAGATTTAAGAAACTAGTACTGTACATTTAGAAACTAAATTCTAAATGTAGAATTTACATTCACATACATATAAAGCAGTGACTGTTGGGCAGATTAGAGGAAAGCTTTGCCCTCTATTTGATTTGTACCACATGACCTGAACAAGTTTGATCCTCAAACTAACATCCTGAATTTCAGAACCTTGCCTGGATTGCTCTCTCTACTTCTCTCTCTCTGCCATTGCATTCACTGACACTGGGTGCTACGGTAGCACAGTGATTAATACTGCTGCTTCACTGTGCCAGGACCCAGGTTCAATTCCCTACTTGAGTCACTATCAATGTGGATTTTGCACGTTCCTCCCCGTGTCTGCGTGGGTTTCCTCTGGGTGCTCCGGTATTTTCCCAGAGTCCAAAAGATGTGCTGGTTAGGTGAATTAGCCATGCTAAATTCTCTCTCTGTGTACCCCAATAGGCGGTGGAATGTGATGACTTGAGGATCTTCACAGTAACTTCATTGCAGTGTTAATGTAAGCTGCTAATAAATAAAAAGAAGTGTTGATACTGGAATTAATTGTTTATGGGGGCTGGTGAAGGGGGCAGCATTGGCTTTGATTTGAGAATATGAAAAAATGTTTTTTCCAATTGTTTTTGACAGTATGACAACATCCTGATGGAGGAAGCGGCACAGATTCTTGAGATTGAAACCTTTATCCCACTCCTGCTACAAGTAAGGTTTCTTTTAGAAGTTGACTGTCACCGTATTAGAACTGTATTGCTGGAACGAGTGTAACAATGATAATTAATATGGTCAATTATTTTTTAGGTTGGTTTATCCCCAAGTTAGAACAAAATAAATTCTGTATCTCATGCTGAAATTCTGTCGATGGCCCTTAAATTGAATTTACTGATATGGAATTAATTTGTAAACCTGGCTGCAAACTCATGGTTGGCAATCATCAGAAAGTTACTGAAGCTTAGCAAATAAGAATTAACTTAGTCCAAGCAAGGCATTAGCTATTCAGTTTCTCACTGATTTAATTAACTAACAATAAGGAACAAACCCTTGACATCCAGATTTGAGAAGTAGCAGCTGAAATTGTAGAAATTGCTTCTAGTTTCTCGCAATACTTTTTGAGACCATAAATTCACAAGATATAGGAACAGAATTAGGTCATGTGGCCCATCGAGTCAACTCTGCCATTTGATCATAGCTAGTATGCTCCTCATCCCAATTTTCCTGCCTTCTCTCCATAACCTTTTAGCCCATTACCAATTAAAAATCTGTCTAACTCCTCAAATTTACTCTCTGTCCCAGCATCCAATGAGCTTCGGGGTAGCGAATTCCACAGATTTCACAGTTTAGAACATAAGAAATAGGAGCAGGAGTAGGCCATCCAGCCTCTCGAGCCTGCCCCGCCATTCAATAAGATCATGGCTGATCTGTAGTGGTTCAGTACTACTTTCCCACTTTCTCCCCATAACCCTTAATTCCCTTGTCAATTAAAAACCTACCCACTCTTGACTTGAACATATTCAGTGAGGAAGCCTCCACCACCTCATCAGGCAGTGAATTCCAAAGATTCACCACCCTCTGCGTGAAGAAACCCCTCCGCAACTCCGATCTGAACTGTGCCCTCCTCCCCCCTAATCTTGAGGCTGTGCCCTCTAGTCCTGCTATCTTTGCTAAGTGGGAAGAGTCTCTCAGCCTCTACCCTATCCATCCCCTTCATTATCTTATACGTCTCTATAAGATCCCCTCTCAGCCTTCTAAACTCCAGAGAGTACAAACCTAGCCTATTCAGTCTCTCCTCGTAATCCAAGGCCCTCGTCCCCAGTATCAGCCTAGTGAACCTTTCCTGCACCCCCTCCGAGGTCAATATATCCTTTCTCGAATGCGGCGACCAAAACTGCACACAGTACTCCAGCTGTGGCCTCACCAGCACCCTATACAGCTGCAAAAATACCTCCCTACTTTTATATTCTATCCCCCTCGCTATAAAGGCCAACGTTGTATTCACCTTAATCACCTGTTGCACCTGCATACTGTGTTTTTACGATTCGTGCACAAGGACCCCCAGGTCCCTCTGCATCGTCGAATACTGCAGGTTTTCTCCATTTAAATAGTAGTCCTTCCTACCATTATTCTTCCCAAAGTTTCTCCTGAACTCTGTTTTAAATTTGTTACCCCTTATCCTCAGGCTATGACCTTTCAACATAGAATGCCGTATAAGAGGAAGCATCCATCCCATGGCTATTTTATCCGTATCTTTTATTATCTTTTACATCTCAATTTAATCTCCCCTCGTTCTTCTAAATTCCGGAGAGTATCGCCTAAACTGTTCAGTTTCTCAGGAAGTTGTTTATACGTTGTCCATTCTCCATAGAACCCCGAGGATGGTTTCAGTCGACTGAAGCGTTGGATAATGATTGGTGATCACCACCAACTTCCACCTGTCATTAAGAACATGGCCTTCCAGAAATATTCCAACATGGAACAGTCACTGTTCACACGCGTTGTTCGTTTGGGAGTTCCAACAGTGGATCTGGATGCTCAGGGCAGAGCAAGAGCAAGGTGAGGGAAGTGTTCATTTTTTTTATTCTTTCACAGGAAGTGGGCGTCATTTGTTGCCCAAACTGAGGGGCTGCCCTTTCAGAGGGCAGGTAAGAGGCAATCACACTTCAGTTAACCTGTTTGCATGTAGGTCAGCGCAGATAAGGATTCCTTCACTAAAGGAATTCGTGCATACCATTACTGAGATCCAGGTTTAACTGAAATTAAATTTCCCACCTGCTTTGGTTGGATTTGAACCCATGTCCCCAGAACACTGGCTTACAAGTCCAGTGACATTACCGATATGCTATCGTCTCGGGCAGCTCGGCAGCAAGCACTGCTCCCTCACAGCACCAGGGATCCACGTTCAGTTCTGGCCTTGGGTCACTGCCTATGTGGAGTATGCACGTTCTCCCTGTGTCTGCATGGGTTTCCTCCCACAGTCCAAAAATGAGTGGGTTAAGTGTATTGGCCATGCTAAATTACTCCTTGCTGACCCAGAATATGTAAGTTAAAGGGATTCACAGGCGAAAATGTGGGATTATGGGGATAGGGCCTAGGTGGAATTGTTGTCAGTGCAGAATTGATGAGTCGAATGGCCATCTTCTGCATTATAAGGTTTCTGTGATTTCTATGATGTCTCCATCTTTACAGTGCATTTCAATAACTTATTGGCAGTGATATATAACCAGCTTCCCTCTCTGTCTGTCTTGGCCAGATACGGGAATTGTCCCACTTTTCATCGAGTGCTACCTTGGGGCCTTACATATTCACTGGAGATCTTAGTTCAGTGTTCTATTAAAAAGACGGCACCTCTGGCATGACGGTACTCCCTCAGTATCGCACTGAAGTGTTAGGCTAGATACCGCACTCAAGTCTCAGGACTTTTGATTTGGAAGCAACGGTACCAGCACTAAACCATGGTTATTCTAAGGTTTTGGGGAAAAATGGGAAGCAATATTGATAGGGAATTTGTTCATTGTCCACTATTTAACTTGTTGTTGTGCACCCCATTGCTAACCTTTGCTCCATTTTACCTTTCCTTAAGTTTGTGCAACCTCTATAACTGGCGTTACAAGAAACTGGGTAACCTTCCCCATGTACAGATCTTACCTGAGTTTTGTTCTGCCAATGCTGGTTTAGTGTACGATTTCCAACTTATCAATGTGGAGGATTTCAATGGAATCGGTGAATCTGAGCCCAATCCATATTTTTATCAGGTAAATAGTTGTCTTAATATCATTATAATGTGAAATGTCCATAAACTTAATTGAAGCTATTGAAGACAGATTAATTACATATTTTGCGTCCTGATGACTTTTATACCAAAACTATTTTAGCTTTTTTTTAAAAGTAGTATTCATGAAGTTGAAGAATGCTTGGGTGTTTGCAGTTTTTACTTTGCATTGCCTGCTTTCCTGACCTTTTGACAGAACCTTGCGGAGGCTGAGTATGCAGTGGCTCTTTTCATGTACATGCGCTTGCTGGGGTATCCTGCAGAAAGAATCAGCATCTTGACAACATACAACGGGCAGAAGCATTTGATTCGCGATGTTATTAATCAACGTTGTGGTAGTAATCCTCTTATAGGACGACCAAGCAAGGTAAGGTTTCTCTTCAAATTTTGTTACACAGTTGACCTAATGTACAGCAGAATAGTGAACTGTAGCGACATTTTGCAAGTATTGTCTCAAGAATTGACTGACTGATCAATGTACAACATAAAGAGTCCAGATAGATTATTTTTTCTTGCTACTAGAAAAGTGAGAGAGGACTGAATAGAAACTTGTAAAATTCAAACGGTGTTAGACAAGATAGATTCAGAAAGAATATTCCTGATGGTGTGGAAGTCCAGAACTAGGTGTTGTAGTTTGACGATGACCTTTTAGGACTGAGATGCGGAGTACTATCTTCACTGAGAGGGTGGTGAATGTGTGGAATTCACTACCACAGAAAGTAGCTGTGTGATTTTAGGAAGAAATTAGATATAGCTCTTGGGGCTCTAATGGGATCAAGAGATAATGGTGGAAGGGGGAATCAGGATATTGAATTTGATGATCAGCCATGATAATGAATAGCAGAGCAGGCTCAGAGGGCCAAATAGCCTACTCCTGCTTCTAGTTTCTATGTTACTAATTTCCCAATCCCACATTATATGGAGGAGAACTGAGTGGAGGTGAGGCATCTCCTTCCGTGGGTGTGGGGGAAGAACTATTGGAGTGGGGCTGGGTATTGTTGAGTGTGTCTCTTGGTGCCTGGCTCAGACTGACACTGGGGGAGCTCAGGTGAGGTCTGTACAATGGAAGGATGACTATTTTCAAGTAACTGATGAAGGTCTCATGTCTTCTCCAAATAAATTGAAGCAAATTCAAAGTCAAATTATTTGATTGTTGAAGGCTGCAACAGGAATGCAGTTCATGCAGCACAAAAACATGGAATGAACCTCCTCAATTGCTCCTTTACATGGATTATGTTGATTTTGTTCTTTTGTAGTCATAGTGTGATCCAGAGCTGTCAAGCTCTGAGGAGTATTTCATTTTCCATGTATATACTTATTTTATCACCAGCTTTCATAATTTATTTCACATATCCTCATACCGAACCTTGTATATGTTAAAGGGCCTTTAAATGAGCAGGGAATTATTTTTTATTCCTCATTCTTGCTATCTTCCCCCAAGTTTTCAGTTCAACAATGGCAGCTTTTATTTTCTAGGTGACCACAGTGGACAGATTCCAGGGACAGCAGAACGACTACATTATCCTCTCTTTAGTACGAACTAAGGCTGTTGGACATCTCAGGTATGATCTGTGTCATGATTATAGGTCACTAATGAGCTACAAGATGAGATTGTACAGAATGACAACATTGTAAGATTTGTACAAGCCTGAAACTAAGCTAGCTATTTAAAATCTTTCAAATGGCCACATTTTTAAATCTTGAACATCTTCAGTGGATTTGCTTTTAAATTCTTCATTTTTTTATAATCTGTATCCTATCTAGTCTTTATCATATAGCCTACTTCACCTGCATTCTATATAGTCTTTAATATAGTCTACATCTGTATTCCATACAGTATTTAACATATATCTACATCATTTGTATTCTATTTTATATAGCCTTTATCATATACTCTAAATTGTCTGTATTATATGTAGCCTTTATCATATAGTCTCTGTTGTCTGTATTCTATATAGCTTTATCGTATAGTCTACATTGTATTCTATATAATCTTTAACAGGTGGTCCAGGGTCTGAACAGTTTTTTTCATATTAGTTTCCAAAAAATGCCTCATTGGAGACAGCTGACAGTTTCATTAAAATGCAGTTCATCGTTGTATCAAAAGATGTTAGGTATTCTTGTCTCTGATTTGAGAAAATGATTTTAAATAAACTAAAGAAACTGCAGCAGAAATGTCTTGAAGTTTTGTTCCGTTTTCATTGTCACCTTTAGAAAGTAGAAAAACATTTAGATGCTAAAAATCTGCAGTCAAATCAAAAATGGTTGTTGTTGACCAATCTTTCTCTTCCAGCTGCTAAGCTGTCCTCTATTTTTAGCATTTTATAATTTATATAAATGCTTTTTGTTGAACATAAAATGAAAACCCCTTTCCAAGAATAGTTAATCTTTTCTTCACCAAGCAGTGATAATTCTCCTGGCAATACTGATTAGAGGCAAAGTTGTTTGTCTCTGCCAGTAAACTTTGTCAAAGACCGGAGACTAACTTAGTTTATAACAGATGTATATCTATGAAAGTAGCAAATTGTACAACTATATGAATATATTTCTTCCTAATATGTCAATATCAAAGAACTTTGGGTCAATTTCATATCCAATTCTTCGATATAATTTAAAATTTATTTATTCATTAATATCATAAGAAGGCTTGCATTAATACAGCAATGAGGTTACTGTGAAAATTCCCTAGTCGGTACACTCTGATACCTTTTTGGGTACACTGAGGGAGAATTTAGCATGGCCAATCCATCTAACCAGCATGTCTTTGGACTGACAGGGGAAACGGGAGCACCCGGAGAAAACCTACGCAGACCATGGGGTAAATGTGCAAACTCCACACAGACTGTGACCCAAGCTGGGAATCGAACCCTGGTTCCTGGCGCTGTGTGACAGCAGTGCTAACCAATGTGTCACCATGCTGTCCTCTAATCACATTGCTGATTTCAAAAATATGATTGTCAAAAAAGCCACAGATTTTGTATGCGTTGCTAAATAATGTTTGGCACAGAGCGCATGGCTCTTGCAGTTGACGTTGTCTGCAATCAGCTTGCACCCCACTTCACTTGCCTTTGCTTTATGTGTGTATCGCTTCAGTCAAACTGAAAAAAGTTATGCAGATGGCAATCAGCAGAATGCAGCCACCCTGCACAGTAGTTAACAGAATATCTCATGGGCTGCAGGTTGCTTGCCACTGCCCTGGTGCCAGACTGCTGTTTGCTTCCAGCTGTCTTGTCAATATTTCAGTTACTAATCTCCACACTTTAACTCCTTCTTTCCACATCTCCACTCTGTCACAGCACTCTCTGTTTTCAGAAATTTTGCATTCAGTCTTATCTTTAGCTGCATTTTAGTTTCTCATGATCTTTTCCCTTCTACTTCATGTTTATCTATTTATTTAACCTTCTATCGAGTCCTGTGAGTCAGTTTTGCATGTGAGGGCAATTTAGAAATAGTGATGAGTAAGTCCCACGTATTTTATTTGATATTAGTTATTAGGCTGATATTTTGGGAGATGTAGTATCAGTTCCTCATTTGGCTAACGTGACTGAAGATGCGAGTCTGGCATGGCTAACTTCAGCTTTCATTAAAACTTTGATGTTAACTGCTACATACTGGAAACATTTAGCAGTCCACACAGTCTGTGGCTTTTTTACAATCATATTTTTGGAATCAGCAATGTGATTTCGAAGGCGGCGTGGTGGCATAGTGGTTAGCACTGCTGCCACACTGTGCCAGGAACTTGGGTTTGATTCCCGGCTTGGGTCACTGTGTGTGGTTTGCATGTTCTCCCCATGTCTCTGGTTTCCTCTCTCAGTCCAAAGACGTGCTGGTTAACTGCACTGGTCATGCTAAATTCTCCCTCAGTGTATCCGTACAAGCACCAGAGTGTGGAGACTAGGGGATTTTCAGGGTAACTTCATTGCAGTGTTAATGTAAGCCTACTTGAGATACTAATAAATAAACAATGTAGCAATATTGAAAGAAGGAGCTCCAGAGGGTAGAAACATAAAGACCAAAATATGGGCTATTAATGATTGAGTTAAAAGCAAGGAGTAGTTCGGCACTGGAAGAGTCAATGAAGGAAAAGAGTTTGGAGATCAGAAAGGTAGAAATGAATGAAATTAGAGAGAGATCTAAATCCCTGAGAGTTTCAGGAGTGTAATAAATTAAAACAAATCAGTTTGTAATGAAAATCCATACTGTCCAATTTAAAAATTAAGTTTAATTGTAAGAATGACATATGGCAGTGTAGCTTAACTGACCTAATTGAACGTGGTTGTATGAGCCCTAAGCGATCAGCTTATAACTTTAGATTGATTGACAGTGTTGGGTTGAGATTACCTTTGCCAAAATGCTATTTATTAACTGCATTTTTATGTTTAGGTTATTTTTTGGATATTTTTCTACAGCAGTAAGCCTTGTCGCAACAGCGGAGATATGAACCATCATCTTTCTTTCTCTCCAGAGATGTACGACGATTAGTTGTTGCCATGTCAAGAGCCAGGCTTGGGCTATACATATTTGCAAGGGTCTCGCTGTTCCAGAACTGCTTTGAGCTTACTCCAGCCTTTAACCAGCTAACAGCTCGGCCACTCCAGCTACACATTGTGCCATCTGAGTACCACCCAACACACAGACGGGTAACTTATATTAAGTAGCAAATCATTATTCTTTCTAACTGAATTTTGGCAGTGATTTTGCTGATGTTCCCTTATAACCATTCGTTTTGTTTGTTCCAGAATGGTGATATTCCGACACATTTAACACGAGTTATCAAAAACATGCCTGAGTTGGCAAACTTTGTTTACAATATGTACATGCAGATGATTCAGAATATGCACCAAAGCAGAAAGGTAAAAATTTCCCCTTCAGTCCGGTGTTCTTGCAATTAAAGCATGTGTTTTAAATGAACTTTAGACTCTTAGCTAAATGATGAGGGTAAAGGGATCATAACAAATTGCTTAGAAAATGAAAACAAAATTAATTGCCTGAACGATATGAATTTATCTTGTGCATCTGTCTTTATATCTGTAAGAATAGAAATCTTCAAAATCCTATTTGACTGTTCAATAAGTTTAAGTTCTAAGTATCATCATCACTTTTTGAATGTTCAGTTATTTCTCCATCACGTATTTCTCCATCACGTTCCTGACATATGGAAGCAGCACTATACAGGACTTCTCAAACCCACATGAAGTAACTAATTTCATCTATATATGTATGGCAGTAACTGCCTCAAATGCAGCTTGTTGGTTAGAAGCCAGGTTTTTCTAATTAAATTGTCAAATTTTGTTTGCTAACACCCCAGTGATGCATATTGGGGTGCTTTACTGTAAAAGGCACTTTAAAAAATGAAGTCAGGTTATCTGACTGGTGAAGTGGTTTTGGGACGTTCTGACATTAATGCAGATTTGAGGCAAAATGATCAAATAACATCAATTGTTTGTTTTATGTAGCAGTTTTTAGTCCAACGCATAACCTATGAAGTTGAGAAACATTTAAACATGGCAAGTTGTAATTAACGTCCTTCCTGCCCTGATAATTTTTCTATTTAATAAAATGGGAAAAATTCTGATACCTTGACAATATTAATATCCTAGGGGTCACTATTGACTAGGAACTGAACTGGACTAGCCATATAAGTACAGTGGATGCAAGAGCAGGAGATTGGGAATTCTGCAGTGAGTAATTCTCCACCAGACTTGCCAAAGTCTGTCCACCATCTACATGGCACAAGTCAGGAATGTGATAGAATACTCTCCATTTACCTGGATGAGTGAAGCTCTATACCATCCAGAGCCAGCACCAACTCACAGTGGCAACAGCGAGTACCATCCATAAGATGCACTGCAAAACTCATCAAGGCTCCACCAGCAGCATCTTTCAAACTTGTAACCTCTACAACCTCGAGAGACAAGGACAGCAGATGCATGAATACCATAACCTGCAAATTTCCCTCCAGGCCTGCCACCATCCTGACTTGAGAATGCATCGCCATCCCTTTCCTGTCGCTGGGTCATAATTCTGATACTCCTTCCCTATCAGAGCTGTTTATGTGTCCACTACACAGATCATACAGGAAGGCAGCTCAGCACCATCTCCTCAAGGGCAGATAGGAATGGCTTAGCCAGTGATGCCAACACTCCATGAACAAGCAAATTTTAAAAAATTATCAATTAAATTTACATACATTTGAGTTCTTTATTTTTAATCTCGCCTTACTTGCTTTGACAAGTTGCAGATGATCAAGCTTGCCTGATGCGTATTGTGGTGATTGTACCAGGAAATGCAAGCTTAAACTTTTAGCTAAACATGCAAGCTCGGTGTGTACTGTCTTGTGATTGATTTGAGTGGGAAACTTCTCCTTTCTCGTTACATCATTTCTATTTTCAGAAGTGCTAAAATGTATTGAATCACAATACTGTGGCACAGTGGTTTGCACTGCTGTCTCACAGCACCAGGGACCCAGGTTCAGTTCCCAGCTAGGGTCACTGTCTGTGTGGAGTTTGCACATTCTCTCCATGTCTGTGTGAGTTTCCTCCAGGCATCCTGGTTCCCTCCCAGATCCAAAGGTGTGCTGATTAGGTTGATTGGCCATGATAAATTGCTCCTTAATGTTTGGGGGTGGGGGGGGAATAACAAGGGTAAATCTGTGGGTTATGGGTGGGATTGTTGGTGATGCAGGTGTGATGGGCCAAATAGCTTCCTTCTTTGCTGTAGGTTCTATCGATACATTTGAAATGTTAGGGTTGTCTAATAAATGTTGAACTACATGGTGAAAGCTGGGATAATGATAAAATTGCTACATTTAGATTTGTCCATTTACAAACTTAGAGAATTGCTGATTTTTTACAACTGTTGCATCAAGTTATGCTTCCACAGTTGCTCCAGGTTACTTTGATATCAACACAGCCATTGCATCAGGACAGAGTATCAAAACCAGTTGTCATATTGGTACATCCAGTAAATATGTTTTATATTTTTGTACACAGCAATTACTTCCCCCACCAGTCTCTCAGTCAATTCAAGAACCAGCTGCAGTGTTGGATATGGAGAATATCGAAGGAACTGAAGAGGTAACCCCTGAGAATAAGAATGAAGAGACAGCAAAGGAAGAACATAAACAGATGCCCGAACATCCTGGCAGGGACAGCGATAGTGAGGAGAGTGGATCTGAAGAAGACAGTTAAATGGCACCTTGTTCCAAAATCACATCTGCAACGTGAAAGAAAAGTTTTCAGTGAATGAATATGTGGAAGTTAAACACTTCATTGTACAACTGTCCAGATTATTTATGTAGAGCATCAACCGGTATTCAAAATTCCAAAGTGTTGTTATGTGGCTTACAGGAAATAGTTTAATTTGTAACTGGGAGGGTTTGAACAGTTAGTTTTGTACTCTAAAGCATTGTAATAAATTTTTGTACAAATCTTTCTCGCTGTCAGCATCTGCATATCATTATTTTTTGCATGTACTGACTGGCTGGCTTCATTGGCCACTTTAAGGAACGTGTGATCCACATAGGATTGTCGACCATCAGTGTGGGGGTGAGATATAGTTAGTAGAGAATAGAAATAGCGGAAAGTTAGGAGAGGGGGGGATTCAGTGATGGTAATCACAGTTTTATCAGGTAATCAAGGTGGCACAGTGGCACATGGTTTACCACTGCTACTTCACAATATCAGGGACCTGGGTTCAATTCCTGCCTTGGATGATTCCAAGTAGAGTTTCACATTCTCCCAGTGTCTGCGTGGGTTTCACCAGATGCTCCTGTTTCTTCCCAGTCAAAGACATGCAGGTTAGATAGAATGACCATGGTAAAATTGCCCCCTAGTGTCCCACAATGTGTAAGTGAGATGGATTAACTACTTTTTTGATTTAATTTATTATAGTCGCATATATTATCATAAAGTGAAAAGTATTGTTGCGTGCTATACAGACAAAGCATACCATTCAGAGAGAAGGAAATGAAAGAGTGCAGAATGTAGTGTTACTGTCATATTTAGGGTGTAGAGAAAGATCAACTTAATACAAGGTAGGTACATTCAAAAGTCCTACCTTGCAGGGAAGAAGCTGTTCTTGAGTCGGTTTACGCATGACCTCAGATTTTTGTATCTTTTTCCCAAAGGAAGAAGGTGGAGGAAAGCATATCCGAGGTTGTCAGGCGATGCAGCAGGACATAGAGAGACTGGTAGCTTGGGCAGATAGATGGCAGATGGAATTCAATCCTGATAAATGTGAGGTGATGCATTTCAGGAGAAAGAATGTAGTGGGGAGGTATACGATAAAGGATAGACCTATTAAGAGTATAGAAATGCAGAGCCTGGGGGTGCAGGTGAACCAGTCTCTGAAGGTGGCAGAGCAGGTGGAGAAGGTTGTGAAAAAAGCATATGGAATGCTAGCTTTTATAGGAAGGCGTATAGAGTACAAGAGCTGGCCTTTAATGTTGCAGTTGTATAAAACGTTGGTTAGACCTCATTTGGAATACTGCGTCCAGTTCTGGTCGCCTTACTACCAGAAAGATGTGGAGACTCTGGAGAGAGTGCAGAGGAGGTTTACCAGGATGCTGCCTGGTATGGAAGGTCTGAGTTATGAGGAGAGATTAGGCAAATTGGGGCTGTTTTCCTTAGAAAGATATAGAGTTAGAGGAGATCTAATAGAGGTGTGCAAGATTATGAGGGTATAGATAGAGTAAACAGGGTGAAGCTTTTTCCTAGGATGGACTCAAATAGCACAAGGGGTCACGGGCTTAGGGTGAGGAGGGTAAGGTATAATTTGGATGCTAGAGGGAGTTTTTTCACACAGAGGGTGGTGGGGGTATGGAATGCGATGCCAAGTAAAGTGGTGGAGACAGGCACTCTGGAGTTATTTAAGAGATACTTAGATGGGCATATGAACAGAATGGGAATGGAAGGATATAGAAAACTGATTTAAAATAGGGATCATGAGCCTTGGGAGTTCCCTGGGAAGTGTGTAAATTGTCGATGATATTGATGTATTTGTTTTATTCTACAGGTGCTTTGGTCCACCTTGTTTTCTAACAAGGGGCATACACGCGATGGGTCGTGAGAGGGCTGCTCTTGGATTTTTCGAGAGTGTCCTAGTGCTTCACATCGTTAGTGTACGCTTGACCTGGACCATTTGATGGGCAACACAACAGCTCAGTGACTATCGCTGTGCAGTGCAGATACGTGGATTTGGACCTGTGTCTGTGGGAGTTTGCACATGCTCCCCGTGCTTGCATGGGTTTTCTCCGGGAGCTCCGGTTTCCTCCCACATCCTAAAGATGTGCTCTTAGGCTGATTGGCAGAACAAATTCTTCCTAAATCGTCTCAAATTTGGTTTCAATGCATAGATCTGTAAACATAGACAGGGATCACAGGTAGAAATGGGAACATTGAGGTGGCGGCACAGGCTCATTGGGCCGAAGGGCCTGTTTCCCGTGCTGTTTTGTTCTTTGTGTATGGGATCTTGGATTATGCTGGCTGCTTTGCCAAGGCAGGGAGACGTGTAGACAGGGTCAATGATGGGAGGCTGATTTGCGTGATGGATTGGGCTACATTCACAACCTTTTGTAGTTCCTTGCAGTCTAGGGCAGGTGCTTTGTAAATCAACGCTTTGTCCCTTCCAGTTAAATAATTCATGGATGTTGAAATAATAAATAACAAAAGCAATTGATCTTCCTCCTACAGAGCATCAGGAGTAGGCCATTCCACTCATCAAGCCTGCTGTGCCATTTAAGATGATCATGACTGATTATCCACTTCAATGTCTTCTCCCTATACTATCCCAAAATCCTTTTACATCATTAGTGTTTGGAAATCTGTCAATCGCTACTTTGTTAACTAAGACCTTGCTTCAGTTAATTGACAGGCACTAAAATATTATCTTTAAATTAAATCACATCTTTAAATGTGAGGAAAATTTAAAAGGTTTACATACTGTTACAGACTGATTCTCTTACACTGTATCACAAGCAAATGCTTCTATTCCCCTGTAAATCCACCTTAATAGGGTTGTCTCTCACATTGGACGGGCCTGGAGATGGGTCAGAGTTCAAGCTTAGAGCTTGAAGTTTCCATTTCTTCTAGCTTCTGTTCTCTTTTAAAACTCCAACATTTATCTTCTGAGCTTGGCTGAAAAACATGGATTTCTACATGTAGGCACAAACTGAAGGCATATCATTTAAACTGGATTGTTGCAGGCTGCAGACCGTAGGGCCATTATTCTTAACTTTTTTTGACTCTTTCATATCTGATTGCTGACCTTTTGATTGATTAGAATGAACTCATTATCGAGAATATGAGCTGTTTCTACCCTGCTGACTTCATCACCCTTTGTAAAACCAGAGATGATAATTGTAAGTAAACAGAGCAGTCCAGATATCCAACCTGGAATTAAAATCTTTTGTCCTCAAATCAGCCATATTTCCCATCAAGCCATAGTACTGTCCTGCCTTTGCTTGCCCATTTTGTATTCGACTATAGCTTCCTAACTAGAAAACATACTCAGTGACTGAGCTTCCTTTCTGATAGAGAATTCCAAAGATTCACTACCCTCTGTCAAAGAATTGAACATAGAACATTACAGCGCAGTACAGGCCCTTTGGCCCTCGATGTTGCGCCAGCCAGTGGACCCTCTAACCTAAACTATTCCAATATCATCCATATGCCTATCCACCGAACATTTGAATGCCCCCAAAGTAGGCAAGTCAATTGGTGTAGATTCGATGGGCTAAATGGCCACCTTCTGCGCTGTAGAGATTTTATGATTCCATTCTATTGAGAGGCTAAATAGTCTCCGTACCTATATTATTGTACAGAAAAAAAAAACTTGTTATATCTCAAATGCCCCAGATTGCTGATTTCTTTATAGGAATAATACTAAGTTATCATTAAGCTACCAGGCATTTGTTACTTGCACCTAGTCTTTAAGTTACCTTTCAAAAGGTATTCTGCGCATAAATTTCGATAAGAAATTATGTTTGATAATAGTTTAAGCTCAGAAACAGTTCCCTGAACTTTTTACTGCTGTTTTCAGAGGATGTTTTTAAAAAACACATTCCACCTTTAGTGGACAAGTCATATCTAGATTTTAATATGCAAATTCCAGAGTCATGAGGCAAAACAGGAACTTCTTATCGAGAGCAGTGAACAAACATTTAGTAACACGGGAATGTGGCCGGTTGGACTCTGAGAGTCCCGGGTTCATCAGGTAAGTGAGACAAGTTAGTTTAATTTTGACTGCAGTACTGCCTTAACTATACAACTCAACATTGCAACTGGGTGAGTTAAGATTTAACCTTCTGCCTGAGGAATGGGGGAATTGCCTGAGGGCAATCCCTTGCCTTGCCTGAGGAATGGGGGAATTGGAGAGAGGGCAGCTGGGTCTTTGATCTATTCAAGGGGTTATTTTGGGATGATTCTTCTCGCCCTTTACACTTTAAGGAGAAGCAACTCTGGAAGTGATACAGGGGAACCCCACTTACTTTGGCTGGAGATGGCTGATCTTGTTCCTGCTTTTAAAACTGAGTTTCTCACCATCAAACTTTCCTCTGACTCTGGGATATAATATCTCTAATGTACTTACTGTCTAAACCTTACACACCTTGCCTCTGGCTGCCTGAGTATTGAGAGTTTTGTCCTTTTACAATTCCCACTTTAAATATTACAAGGTGACTTTAACTCATTTGTTCTTTCTCTGTCTCTACCCCAAGCCTTGGAGCTAATCCAGAACAATATCATGTCACATTTCATTGGCAATGGGTGTGAGTGTGAAGGATGTCCTCTGGTCCATTTTCTGGTTGTTGGCTCTCCTTCACTTAGCCTGGCCGATCAGTATGTTCCTGGGCTTCCTCTACGGTTTTGTCTCTCCCCTGACCACCTGCGTGGGTCTGGACAAAGAGACTGAATTTCTCCTGAAAGGAACAAGCCTGGGTCACTCCTGCACCGAGAACATCAAATCCAGCAAAGCACTGTGCTGAAAAACAGAAACAACATGCAAATTTTCTGGGACATTTTTCCCTGTGACAGAAAATTTGTGTGTTTTCACAAATCTGAGAGAGTGACTGACCTTCACTTAACCTCTGCTCGCCACACCCCCCCCCCGCCCACAACTTCTTTATTTTCATTTCTTCAGTTTCCACTTCATTTTTATTGAATGTAATTGAATAAGGAGATCTATTAAACAAAAGCCAAGCAATGTGGATGCTGAAAATCTGAAATTTAATAAAACCTGTGAGAGAAACGGAGTTAATGTTTCAGGTCGAGATGATCTTTCATCTGTTAATCCTGTAGAAAGCTTGTTCATGGTCATCTTTTTACTTGTAGGATTGCTTATCCCAGCATACATAATATAGCCGTAAGGGCAATTGGACCCAAGCAGTGTTCACTCTTTACATGTTAGTGCATGTGTGTTTTTTTTTTATTCATTTGTGGGACATGGGTGTTACTGGCAAGCCAGTATTTAATGTCCATTCTTAATTGTCCCAATGCAGTTGAGAGTCAGCTACATTGTGAGGCTCTGGAATCACAGGTAGGTCAGACCTGGTAAGGATGGTAGATTTCCTTCTCTAAAGAACATTAGTGATCCAGATGGGTTTTTTCCAACAATCAACAACAATTTCATATTGGACTTTAACCTGGTGTTGTGAGAAGTCTTATTATGCCCACCCCAGTCTGCTATTGGCATCTCCACATCGTGGCTGGATTAGCCTGGATCTGATGGGAATTAAATGCTGGAATCAAGAAGTTGCCATATAATCACATTATAAATGATTTAGATGAGGGAACTGAATGTATTATCTCCAAATATGCAGATGATACAAAGTTGGGTGGGAGGGTGAGCTGTGAGGAGGATGCAGAGATCTTCAGTGTGATTTGGACAGGCTGAGTGAGTGGGCAACTACATGGTAGATGCAGGATAATGTGGATAAATGTGAGGTTATCCACTTTGGTAGCAATGATAGGAAAATAGATTATTATATGAATGAGTGTAAATAGATAGAAGTGGATACTCAATGAGACCTTGGAGTCCTCATGTATCAGTCGCTGAAACTAAGTGTGCAGGTACAGCAGGCAGTAAAAAGGGCAAGTGGTATGTTGGCTTTCATAATGAGAGGACTTGATTTTAAGGGTCAGGATGTTATGCAGCAAATTTATAGGACATTAGTAAGGGCTCACCTGGAGTATTGTGCGCAGTTTTGGTGTTCTTGTCTGAGGAAGGATGTCCTTGCTATAGAGGGAGCACAGCGAAGGTTTACAGACTGATTTCTGGGATGGCAGGTCTGCACAATAAGGAGAGACTAAGTCGGTTAGGATTACATTCACTGGAGTTTAGAAGAATGACAGGGGATCTCATAGAAACTTCTAAATTCTAACAGGGTTAGACAGAGTAGATTCAGAAAGAATGTTCCCAGAATTAGGGGTCATAGTTTGAGGAATAGGGGATAAATCTTATAGCACTGAGGTGAGGAGAAATTACTTCACTCAGATATTGGTGAATGTATGGAATTCATTACCACAGAAATTACTTGAGGCCAAAACGTGTGATTTCAAGAAGAAATTGGATATAGCTCTAGGGGCTAAAGGGATCAAGAGATATGAGGAAAGGGGGAGAAGGGAATGGGGTAGCTCTTTAATAAAGGAAGAAATCAGTACAGTAGTGAGAAATGATGTTAATTAAGACGATCGAAATGTAGAATCAGTTTGGGTAGATATAAGAAACACTAAAGGAAGGAAGTCACTTACAGATCCTCTGACATTAGTGATATCGTAGGACTGAGTACAATAAAGATTTATTTGGCCTTGTTAAAAAAAAGACTGCAATAACTGGATGCTTTCAATCTTCATATAAATTGGATGAATCAAATTGGTGAAGGTGTCATCCTATATGAATCACAAAAAGCATGCAAGTACAGGAAGCAATGAGGAATGCAAATGGAATGTTGGCCTTTATTGCAAGGGGAAGGAAATGTAAAAGTGCAGAAGTCTTATTACAGCCTGTTTGCTGTTTTCATTGTCATGATTTCAATGTCCTGAATATTTACTATTTGATGTAATGTTTGTCACACCCAATCCTGGTGTTAGAGATGTGCAGAGAGAGAGACAACTAAGTTGGCTTCGCACAGACACCATTTTCAACTCTTCAGTCCAAGCCGTACTCATTTATTCTGACCCTTTGTTTTCAGACTGTTATCCAACACATTTAATTTTCCTCCATTCTGTTTAACTTTTCCTTGTTCAAAATGCTTGAATTTTATAACTATTTTCATGTAAGCAATGATGATGTGGTGGAAACTTCCTGACTCTTCCTACACACTTGTATCCATTTATCTGTGTATAAGCTTTTATTGATCACTTCTTTAAAAACACACCTTAAAATTCTCGAAACATGTTTGCCTTGATTGGACAGGAGCTGCTTGATCTGGATGATACAGTAAGAAGTCTGACAACATCAGGTTTAAATCCAACTGATTTATTTGATAGTAAACTCACTAGCTTTCGACCCTCTGTCCTTCGTCAGGTGAATGAGGTGTCGGGTCTCAAACAGCACATGTAATAGCACAGACTGTTTGCAGATTACTGATTAGAATACAAATCTTTACACCTAATCTGCTATTCAAGTCTTAAAGTGGCTAACAATGTGATTTGTTAGCCACTTTATGACTTGAATAGCAGGTTACGTGTAAAGATTCACATTCTGATCAGTAATCTGTAAAGTCTGTGCTATTATGTGTGCTGTTTGAGACCAGAATAGAAAGCGTGTGAGTTTCCTATCAAATAAATCGGTTGGATTTAAACCTGGTGTTGTCAGACTTCTTACTGTGTTTACCCCAGTCCAACACCGGCATCTCTACACCATGATCTGGATGATGCCATGTAGCACTAAGCATTAACATGACCTTACTGCCTCACAGCTCCAGGGATTTGGGGTTCGATTCCCGACTTGGAACACTGTCTGTGTGAAGTTTGCATGTTCTGCCCATGTCTGCATGGCTTTCCTTGGAGTACTTCAGTTTCCTTCCATATTTTGAAAGACGTGCTGGTTAGGTGCATTGACCCGAACAGGTGCTGGAGTGTGGCGACTAGGGGAATTTCACAGTGACTTCATTGCAATGTGAATGTAAGGCTTATCTGTGACACTAATAAATAAACAAATACCCAGAATTTTTGCTGTATTTGGCAGTGTGACAGTGAGTGCAAGGGGATAGAAAAGTGGTACTGAACCTGCTGGGGCAACTTGGCACATCAAAACATTCAAGACTGTGTGCCAAGTGCTGGTAAATGGGATTAGGTGGGATATTTCTCAACTGTTGGCACAGATTTGATGGGCCAAAGGAATTCTCCTGCATTCTATAATTCTGATTCTATGACCAATGACGGCTTTCTCCACCGTTCCATTGAGAACGTTGAATAAAATGGCAAGGGACAGGTCCCATGACATTGTGCTGACAGGGAGAGCTCTGACTCAATCTACCCCACCAGCAACCTTGTATTTTAAAGATTGGAGCACCGTTTTTAAAGGCCATCTCCGCATACAAAGGTTCATTTTGAACCCTCCCATTGCACGTAGCTTGCCCCTATAGAAGCAGCTAAATTTCGGCATTCAGGAGCACAGCACCACCTCGAGGAACTGAAACTAAATATTAGGAAGACTGAAGAAATGGTGGCCATTCATGCCAGCAGGATTCTCCAGTCCCGCTGCAGTGAACAGGGATTTAGCTGAGTGCCAAATTCTCCATCCTCACTGGTAGTGGCAGCAGGGTGTGAATGGCTGGAGAATTCAGGCTTTTGCTTTCAGTTCCATCCACAGATTCTGTTCCCAAACACCGCCTCCATTCCTACTGGCAAATATCTGAACCAGACTTTTCACAACTTTGGTTTCATATTTGACCCAAGCTGACCTTCTAGCCACATATCATTAAGTCTGCCTGTTTCCATCTCTGTAACATTATCCAACTCCACCTCGTTGCAACTCGCATCTGAAATAAGCCCTCATCCACATCTTTGCTACCTCAAGACATTCCTTATCTGTCTCCGATAGTCTACTCTTGGAGTCACACAAAGCTGTGTGGTCCTTGTCCTAACTGCCACCCAAGCTCTATTCATCCAGCCTACACTGGTCTCCAGTTAAGCAATGACATGATTTTAAAATTCTTATCTTCATTTTTCATCACTCCATTCCTTCATCCCATTATGTCTCAGTAAGTTCCTGCAGCCCCACAGCCCTCGAACATGTCTGTGATATTCTAATTCTGGTCTCTTGGGAGTCTGGGCTCTAAACTCTGGAATTTTCTACCTGTGAAACTTTGCCTCTCTCCCTCTTTTTCCTCCTATCAGACATTCCTTAAAACCTACAAGTTTGATCAAGCTTTTGGTGACCTAACCTAATATTTTCTTTGGGGACTTCTGTCAAATTTGGTTTGATAACACTCCTGCAAAGTGGGATGTTTTATTACATTAAGGTGTCACAGAAATGCAAAGTACATGCTGACACTTTAATTAAGAAAGCCCATCAACACTCTACTTTCTCAGGAGACTGAGGAAATTTGGCATGTCAACTACGACTCTCACCAACTTTTACGGATGCATCATAGCAAGCATTTTTTCTAGTTGTATCACAGTTTGGTCTGGCTCCTGCTCTGCCCAAGACTCCAAGAAACTACAAAAGTGAAAGTAGCCTAATCCATCATGCAAACCAGCCTCCCATTCATTGACTCTGTCTACACTTCCCGTTGTCTCAGGAAAGCAAAATTAAGGACCTCACACATCCCAGACATTGTCTCTTCTACTTCTTCCATCGGGAGAAACAGCTTCTTCCCTGCTGCCATCAGACTTTTGATTGGACCTACCTTGCATTAAGTTGATCCTTCTCTACACCCTAGCTATGATTGTAACAGAACATTCTGCACTTTGCTTTCCTTCTCTATGAAGAGTATGCTTTGTATAGTGCATAAGAAGCAATACTTTTCACTGTATACTAATACATGTGACAGTAATAAATCACATCAAAATAATTATTGTATCTAAGCATCCTGATGGGTGATGGTCGTGTAACTAAAAATTAAGTTATTGTTGTCGCAGTAATGTATTTTAATATATTTTTCATTGCTCCAGAGGACAAACTCTGGATATTTTGAAAGCAGATCCTCTGACTGAAAGCAATTGCTCTGCATTCACCAGCTGCTGGAAAAGTTGTCAGAACATTGCAATAGGGTGTTATTGTTTCAAATTCACATTTCACCATGTTAATACAAGTTGTCGACTAAAATAGTATTGGTGAGGGTGATTATCACTGAAATTCACTGCTTTATGATGTCACTGTCATGTCACTTTGGCACTGTGACATCCTACCTGTGGAGAAATGATTTATTGTGTCACTTGCCATATGAGGGCTAGCAATAAACTAACTGCTCTCTCAGCAGGTTCTTCTCGACGGTCCTGTACTAGCGATTTTTCCAGAGTCTGACTGTCTCTGCTATTAAAGTACTGGTGAGGAAGTGACCCCAAAGTGTCAAGAAAGAAGGTGCTGTAGTCTTCGGTCTATTGGACAAATTACTTAGTCCATCAAAGGTAACGATCTTTGACTATTAGCTCCATTGTTATTGAAATAGAAAACTTTCCATAAGATGTATCAATGTTGATGGATGTTTCATTGGCAACAATGTGGGTTTTATTAAAATTTACTTTGGTTAAATTGTGCATTAAAGCTCACAGCTTAGGGGCAGCACGGTAGCACAGTGGTTAGCACTGCTGCTTCATAGCTCCAGGGACTGGGTTCGATTCCTGGCTTGGGTCACTGTCTGTGTGGAGTTTGCACATTCTCCTCGTATCTGCGTGGGTTTCCTCCAGGTGCTCCAGTTTTGTTCCACCACCCAAAGGTGTGCGGGTTAGATTGATTGGCTGTGCTAAAATTGCCCATTGTGTCCTGAGATGCATGGATTAGCAGGTAAAATGTATGTGAGAATATGGGAATAGGGCCTTGGTGGGACTAAGATTGGTGCAGAATCAATGGGCTGAATGGCCTCTTTCTGTACAGTAGAGGTTCTATGATTTCTTCTTGTTTAGAGGGAGAGTGGATCTCAACAACATGTGGTGGAAACAGATTCAGTCACAACTTTAAAATGGGAGTTGGATAAGAACCTTAAGAGAGAAAAATTGCAGGGCTACTGGAGAAAAAGGCAGCAGAGAGGAACTGGCTGATTTGCTCTTGCAAAGAGCCAGCACAGGCATGATGGACCGAATGGCCACCTTCTGTCACCATTTTATGATTCTATCATGTGCTCTGTTACTCCCATGTTAGCAACACGTGAGGCAACTTCGTTCCGTTATGTTTTGCTGATCTGAAAATAGGGCAGCAAAATGACTGAACAAAGATGAGAGAGTATGGTGATACAGCAATAGTTTATTGATAACAGTTTAAACATTTGCTATTAATTAATAAGCCTTCCTTCCTTTGATCGTTCAACTATAAGGTTTCTGCAGAAGAAACATGCAACTTGTTTAGGCTTCAGTAGGAAACATTTTTATTATAAACACTTTTTGGAAAAACCTGTTCAATGTGCTTGTTTTACTGTATCTATTAATGAAGCTCTTAGTCACAGACTCATTTAAATTGCAAAATACACAACTAGGAGTGACATGGCATTTTTGACTGGAAATGTGCTTCAGTAAGGCACGTAATATATTGGCTTCAATTTTTAAAAATTGAGATTTCAAAATCTGTTTTAAAAGTGAATGTCATGTAAGGAGTGACATCATTCTTTCATATTATGATGACACATGGCATCATAGAGCTTGTCCCTTCACCAGTTTTGAAAATAAAGTTAATTTTTATTTGTTTACACAGTGGCACAGTGGTTAGCACTGCTGTCTCGCAGCGACAGAGACCCAGATTCAATTCCGGCCTTGGGTCACTGTCTGTGTGAAGTCTGCACATTCTTCCCGTGTCTGTGTGCATTTCCTCCGGGTGCTCCAATTTCTCCCACAGTCTGAAGGATGTGTTGGTTAGATGCATTGGCCATGCTAAATCCTCCCTTAGTGTACCCAAACAGGTGCCGGAGTGTGGCGGCTCGGGGATTTTCACAGTAACTTCACTGCAGCGTTAATGTAAACCTACTTGTGACACTAATAAATATTCTTTAAACTTTAACATAGAAATGCTGATGGCATATTGAAAATACATTAATAATGATTAGCTGGTTTCCCCCAATACCTTTCCTGATTAGTCTTAAGGACTGCATTGCACCTATAGGAAACTGCCACATCAAATATTCCTTTTTTGATGTTGCACAATATGATGCCATAATGCTGTTCTGTATACAATAGCAGCTTGTATTTACAGAATATTGAATCATTCATATGTGTTGTATGTCGACCATAAGTATCTACTATGTGCTATCAACTATAACGTGTTCATATAAGGAAAAATACTTGCATCATTGTTTAGTGCAACATGTATTGCCTGGTGACTGTGGTGTACTTTTTAAACAATTTCTGTTTTCCTCACTTCAGTATTTGGAATTCACCCAGATCCAGTTTATCAACCTCCAGAACGACATGGCCAGCTGCTCGGAGATTATGTGGTCCCTTTTCTGGCTTATTGTGCTGTTCTCTATAGGCTGGCCATTCAGTGTATTCTTTGGGGGAATCTATGGGTTTTTATCACCTCTGACCACTTGCATTGGACTGGATCAGGTCACCGATGTCCTCTTACAAGGTGCAAATCTGGGCAGGACCTGTGCCGAGAACATGAGATCAAGCAAAGCTCTCTGCTAAAAAATCAAACGGATGTCTGCAACCTTTCCAGAAATCTTCCTACAACTGTGACCTGTCCACTTCACCTATTAAATAACTACAGATCTCTACATTAAAACAGAAATTTATATTTCCCCTCTAATTTTTCCCAGCGGCTACAGATGTCTTAACACTTTTGCAACTTTTTTAGACAATATTATACCTTTAAAATGAAAACAAATACATTTTAAATTATTTGTAATTAAAATGCTGCAATAAATAATCAGCCTCTCACATTTATTTTCAAAATGTAGCTTTGATATTTGTTCAAAGTTCTAAGTTATAGAAATAACTCAACTTACTGTTGACCTGAATCTGCAAAAACATCCACAGCTCCAAATTCATAAAACATTCAAAGTATTCATTCTGTCAAAGACTAAGTACTGTGGTGATAGTGAATTACCTGAAACTAAGCTATCAGTTAATTCACTGTCGAGTAATAGCAAGGAGAACATGAAATAAATTATATGAAGAGTGGTTTACTTACTGTTAATGCAACACTTGCTAATGTATTCTGCTTATTGTACATGCTATGTTTTTCTAAGTGGGCATTTGTTAAACAAGTTTTCAGCATTTTCTCCCCCCAGACACAGATTGCGGCTCAAAAGATTTGTATTATGTGATGATGCAATGTTGTAAGTGCACACAAAGCCCTTCCACTGTTTGGGTAACTTTCCAGAAAAGCTCTACCCAGATAGATGGAGGATGAGACATTTCTTGTGTTGCTAGATGTTTGATCCTAAACAAAATGAATTTAGGCAATCTTCCTCGAGTTTATAAATCCTCATTGTAAAGCCATTACCTCACATCTCGTTTCTCACTGAAGTTCAGGTTTGCTACGGGGATACAGCCACTTGGTGAGAATGAATGGGTATAGCTCTCCCTCCTCCCTCTTCCAGCAGTTTGTCCATTTCCTTGACCTCGCATTAAGTTGATCTTTCTCTACACCCTATCTATGACTGTAACACTACATTCTGCACTCTCCTGTTTCCTTCTCTATGAATGGTATGTTTTGTCTATATAGCACCCAAGAACAATACCTTTCACTGTATACTAATACACATGACAAGAATAAATTAATTCAAATCAAAATCAAACCACGCAGAACTGTACAGTGAACTGAAATTTCACTCAGTGATACCAGTTGGTAGTTTTCCTAAGGGTGATATTGACACTGATGGGGAGAGTCAGGAAACAATTATGTAGAGTTTGCTCTTAATGTTCAAAATATTCAAATGGATTGTATGTATGGGCACAAATTGCAGGGGCTGCATGCCTTTTGGATGAAAAACTGAGTTCATTAGGGTAGGTTTAGGGTATTATGGATGATTCAAAAATGGCAAGCATTGAGGCTGGAATTCTCCAGCTGTTCACACCCCACTGCCATTGCCAGCAAAAACAGAGAATATGGCATTCAGTCAAACCTCTATTTACTGCAGCAGGACTGGAGAATTCTAGCTGTGGGTAAAGTCGGAGAATCCAGCCCTGTGTATGCATTCTTGTGGAATGAATTGCACCGGATACCAAATGGATGAGGGCATTAGTGTGCACACAGTGAATATCCGCAACATGGTACACAAAGCAGGCAGAATGTGATGTCAGTCAGTGTACCAGCATTGCCACCTTAAAGCTTAACATTCTGAGCGAATGTCCTCAATCTTGCAAAGCTAAACATCTGACCAGCATTAGGAAGGACCAGACCAACACCGGTTAAAGGCTTCAGCAACTATTTGCAGGGCATTTACTAGTTAATGCTACTTGCTGTTGCCACGGTAAAGTGCCCTTTGCTTATTACAATTTGAAAGTGTAGATATATAGAGGGAATGGTGTCAGGGTTACTGAAGAACTTCTCACTGACTTGGAAGCTTCTGCAGAAATTAGCTGCTCTGAGACATGGGAGAAGTAGTTTATCTCCTTCTAGATCACAGTATAAGAGGGAGAATGGGCAGGGAGTAGGACAAACTGCTGGAAGAGGGAGGAGAAAGAGGAGGGTGAGCCATATTCATTCACCCTCACCAAGTGGCCATACCCCCCGAGGGTATTCAGCAAGCAAACCCGAGCAAACTCAAAGCTCAATGAGAACAAGGTGTGAGGTGATGGTCCCATTGACATATACCTTCAATCACAACAGTAAGCTCACAGCACAGTGAGGACCTGCTACTGTGAAGATGATGACTAACAGTCTTGTATCCGGTTCTTTCCAGGCTGAGTCTAGAAATATGAGCATCACCTCCCAGTTAACCGTACATTATTATGAAGGGAGTCAGTGGGCCTCTCTATTTAAAGTGACCTAATTTCATTCCATTCTTTCTTGCTAGAGTGAAGCAAGGGGAGTGAGCACAAATATTGCTGGCTTCTGCGCAGTGCCATTGACTGCACTCCTATCACTCAGCAAGCAAAGCATGTCAACTCCATCCCGGACCAGAACCGAGAGGCATTCCACTCCCTCAGCACCCCCCATGGACAGTGAATCATGCAGGTCAGTGTCCGGTGTCCGGCCAGTCCTCGTGTCTTCATTCTGCAACAGTTTGCCATGGTGGCTGCAATAACTCATAGAATCCCTGCAGTGCAGAAGGAGGCCATTCAGCCCATCAATTCTGCACTGACTTTACCCGACTAATCCCCAAATCTTGGGGCACTAAGGGGGCAATTTAGCACAGCCAATCCACCTAGCCAGCACATCTTTAGAATGTGGGAGGAAACTGGAGCACCCAGAGGATGCAGATACAGAGAATGTGCAAATTCCACACACACAGTGACCCAAAGCTGGAATCAAACCCATTTACCTGTGCCGAGAGGCAGCAGTGCTAACCATAGTGCCATCCATTCAAGCCTTCATGGCTTCAAGATTCAATGGGCTGAATAGCCTCCTTCTGCTATTATGTCTTGTGGCAAACCAAGGGGTGGCCACTGGGTAGCAAGCGCTATCCACTGACAATATAACTCATGATCTAGCTTGCAGCCCACATCTAAGAATCACAATAAAAACAAAGACATGCTGGTATATGAATGGGGATCTACTGACCCCCTGACGGAATGACAAGAAGGTTTAGAACATAGAACATAGAAAAACTACAGCACAAACAGGCCCTTTGGCACACAAGTTGCACGATGATATCCCTACCTACGAGGCTTACTTATAATCCTCAATTCTATTAAGTCCCATGTAATCATCCAGAAGTCTCTTAAAAGACCCTATCGAATTTGCCTCCACCAGCACCAACGGCAGCCAATTCCACTCACCCACTACGCTCTGAGTGAAAAACTTACCCCTGATATCTCCTGTACCTACTCCCCAGCACCTTAAACCTGTGTCCTCTCATAGCAACCATTTCAGCCCTGGGAAAAAGCCTCTGAGAATCCACACGATATATACCTCTCAACATATTATGCACTTCTATCAGGTCACCTCTCATCCGCTAAAGAGAAAAGACTGAGCTCCCTCAACTTATCCTCATAAGGCAAGCCACCCAATCAAGGCCACATCCTTATAAACCTCCTCTGCACCCTTTCATTGGCTTCCACATCCTTCCTGTAATGAAGCGACCAGAACTGAGCACAATACTCCAAATGGGGTCTGACTAGGGTCTTATAAAGCTGCAGCATTACCTCTGACTCTTAAACCCAATTCTTCGATTGATGAAGGCCAGTACACCATACACTTTCTTAATCACATCCTCTACGGGATCGTAGAGACCGATTTGAGTCCTATGGACCTGGATCCCAAGGTCCTTCTGATCCTCTACACTGCTAAGAGTCTTATCCTTGATATTCTACTCCTTCATCCCATTGGTTCTGCCAAAATGGACCACTACACATTTATCCACATTGAAGTCCATCTGCCACTTCTCTGCACAGCCTTGCATCCTATCTATGTCACACTGCAACTTCTGACATCCATCCAAACTATCCACAACACCACCAACCTTCATGTCATCAGCAAACTTATCAACCCCTCCCTCCACTTCCTCATCCAGGTCATTTATGAAGATGACAAACAGCAAGGATCACAGAACAGATCCCTGTGGGCACTCCACTGGTGACCGACCTCCATGCAGAAGAAGACCCAAGTACAACGACTCTCTGTCTTCTGCGGGCAAGCTAATTCTAGATCCACAAGGCAACAGCCCCTTGGATCCCATGCCACCTCACTTTCTCAAGAAGTCTTGCATAGGGGACTTTATCGAACACCTTGCTGAAGTTCATATAAATCACATTTAGACCACTCTTCCTTTGTCAATGTATTTAGTCACATTTTCAAAGAACTCAACCAGGCTCGTAAGGCACGATGTGCCTTTGACAAAGCTATGCTGACTACTATTGAGCATACTAATCTTCTCTAAATGTTCATACATCCTGTCCCCCAGAATCCTCTCCATCACCTTACCAACCACTGAGATTAGATTCACCAGCAGCACTGATACTGCAGGAGCCGCCATTGACACCAGGGGCTTCCTTCATGTCCAAACAAGACCACTCCAAGAGCCTAGTGGGAGGCCAACAGCATTGGCTTGGCAGTCTTTCCACTTAGCATGGGACTCCTACTCATGGTAAAAGGGCAGCATTGATGGGAAGAGTCTCTTAATTGACCAATTGAGGAGCAAAGAAGGAGACTGGGATTCAGCAAGCAGCCAAGGAGCAGGAGGTGGAAAAGGAGCAGAAACTCAGATCAGCCCTTTCCGTTCTGGTTGTCTGTGAGGAGCACACTGGTAAGTCCAATCACAATTCCCCAATCACCGCACCTTACTGTCTCTCTGTCACTGAGCATCACAGGGCCCATAACCTAAAATCAAAATAACAAAATAAAAATTCTTAAACCAAACTTATAAAGGGACCTTTCATACTGCATACAAAAGTTTACCCTGTGCATTCCCTCAATGCCTATTCTGCCTGTCATTCCCAATAATGGATCCTGTGATTTTTCCATGATATCACAACCCAGAAACGGGAGAATTGGTGGTAACCACACTACTAACCATCCACAAACCATGGCCCAATCTCATCCTCCTCTGAGAACCTGATCTGGATTTGGCCAGACCCTGGGACAACACCATCTGCGGCCATGCAGAACCTGAGTGTCTTTACCTTAAGGCAATGTGAACCGAAGCAAGCACCAAAACATATTGCAGTGCGGCACAGCAAATAGGCAAGCCCTCCTTCTACGAAGCTGGCCATGTTGTACTCCTGGGTAATTGTCTTAGAGTGAAATGTCTTTCTGCACATGATGATTGCTGAGTTCTTTTTAATGTTATTCATCTTTTCATTCTAGAATTTGAAATTGATTCAGATCCAACTCGTCAGCTGTTCCAGATGATAAAACAACATGGCTAAACGCTGAAAATTAGTCTGGACCATTTTCTGGTTAATTGTGCTTATTTTTTTTTGGTTGGCCGCTCAGTGTTTTCCTAGGTGTGGCCTACGGATTTCTCTCTCCACAGACCGTCTGCCTTGGTCTCGACAAGTTAATGGACCTCCTTCTGACAGGTGCAAATCTGGGCAGCAGCTGGACCAAAAATATGCTGAAAGGTGAACCTGCCTTCTGAAATGACCATCTGCCATTTTTCAAACAAAGGCAAATAAACAGACTTGGCATTAACATTCGTGGTCACTCGTAAATTTCTTGCAACTTAAACAGTGCAATTTACTACTCTGTACATGAATAGATAAAAAGACACTGAAATGTTCTAGTCCCACATAAAACCCCCCTCCCAGGCTTCTGCAATACACTTCCACCCCCCCGTCACATCTGTACTTTGTTCACTAGATGAATCCATTTTTTACATTTCAGTCTTATTTAATTAATTTTACATTTGCTCGTGGCTAAGATTCCTTTTACGTCCGGTAAGTCAGTCATTACATTCCCAGTCAAGATGCCAGTAGGTCTGAGTTTATCTTTAATTCATTCCTCTGTTCCTCTCACCAAGTGAGAGTTCGGAGAATATTGGGAGCAAAAGGCAAGTGATAACAGTTAACTTGTTTTTACCTTTTGATTTTGCCCTCTGATTCCCAAACATCTTGGCACATGCAACCCCTGAGGACTTTACCTGGCCCAACTTTGGCCCACATCTTAAAACATCTGTGAGCCTCCAGCCTCACAATTTTCGAAAATCCTCCCTGTACAAGAAACCATTGGTTAATTCATTCTATTCCTGCCTCTGACCTCTAGATTTCGGACTAATATGAACCAACCTGTTTTTTATATTCCAAACATGATTTATAATCTTGCTAAAAGTGGCTCCTCACCTCCTCAATAAGATCAATAAGGAGAGGCCATTCCACCCATCAAACCTGCTCTACCAATCAATAAGATCATGTCTGATCTGATTTTGGCCTGTGGTCCACTTTCCTTCCTTCCTACATCACCCCTGACTCCAATTATAGATCAGAAAGGATGTTAAGGCTTTGGAGAGAATAAAAAAGAATTTACCAGGATGTTCCGTGGTATGGAGGTCATTAAGGAGAGGTTTGGAGAAACTTGGTTTGTTCTCACTGGAACGATGAGGTTGAGGGGCAACCTGATAGAAGTCTACAAGATTATGAGGGGCATGGACAGAATGGATAGTCAGAAGCTTTTCCCCAGGATGGAAGAGTCAATTAACAGAGGGTATAGATTTCATATGCAAGGGACAAGGTTTAAAGGATTTGTACGAGGCAATTGAGAATATTGGGTGCCTGGAACTCGCTGCTGGGGGGATGTAATGGAAGTGGATATGACAATGATTTTTAAGCGGCATCTTGACAAAAACAAGAATAGGATGGGAATGGAGGGATATGATCTGTGGAAGGGGGTTTTAGTTCAATCGGGGCAGCATGATTGGTGCAAGCTGGGGGGTCTGTTCCTTTTGTAATTTTCTTTTGTCGAGAAATATCAATGATCAGCTGCTCTCTGTTGTCAGAATTGAATATTGTCTGGATGAAAAGTTCTGTCCTTTCAGTCACTGTCATATCAAAACTAAACTGACAATTGTGAGTATAAGACCATGAGATATCAGAGCAGAATTAGGCTATTTGGCCCATCGAGTCTGCTCCACCATTTGATCAGGACTGATAAGTTTCTCAACCCCACTGATAAGTTTCTCAAGTTTCTGCCTTTTCTCTATAACCTTAGATCACCTTACCAATCAAGAACCTATTTATCTCTGTCTGAAACACACAGAGCCTCCACGGCCTTCTGTGGCAATGAGTTCCGCAGGTTCACCACCCTCTGGCAGAAGAAATTCCTCCTTGTCTCAGCTCTGAAGCACCATCCTTTACTCCGAGGCTCCTAATCTTTATACAGATGACAGTAGTGTTGTTGCTCATTCTGCATCAGATTTAAAAAAACTACTCTCAATCTCTATCTGCAATTCTGCAAACATCCTGCATTTCCCTGAATGTTGTCAAAGCAAAACTCAAACCATCACCCAGACCCGAACAGACAAGTATCCCACCTCCGATATATGTTGAAGGAGTGATTCTGGAATATATTGAGTGTTTCCCATATCTTGGCAGCCATCTCTCCATTAATGAGGAGATCCAACACTGGGTCAGCTGTTCCAGTTTAGCCCTCTATAAACTACAGCAGTGAGTGTTTGATAGCAAAGATATCCTTAAGTCAACCAAAGTCTAGTGTATAGAACAGTTGTCACCACCACACTGCTGTACTGCACTGAGACCTGGGTTATACCAATGGGACACAGAAAGGCTTGAGAAATTCCACCAGTAATGTCTCCAGTGTAACTTTGAATGCAGTAGGAGAATCTTCACATGGATGCTGGTGTCCTTCCTGAAACCAGAATCACAAGAATTCAGCAAAAGTTCCTGCAAAATCATCCCCGGTGAACTGAACACTCTTGTCTACTACAGGGCCCAACAACAGAAATCTCCATTACCTCGGATGAGAATTTCCAGTCTCGCTCAAGTATAAAATCTCTGGGTGACAGAAAACCATCTCCCCACTCCCCAAAGGCCCTGTTTTCCCAAATTTTAAACAGCCAACTTTCTGGGAAGCACAAAGGAAACATAAGTACTTAGACACTCTCCTTGTAGCATGGGGAGGGGCCTGTTAACAGTCATTCAAAATGGTGACAACCCATCCATCAAACTACACAGTGGTGCAGTGGTTAGCACTGCTGCCTCACAGTGCCAGGAACCCAGTCTCGGGTCACTGTCTGTGTGGGGTTTGCACTTTCTCCCCGTGTGTGCGTGGGTTTCTCCTGGGTGATCCCATTTCCTTCGACAGTCCAAAGTTGTGCAGATTAGGTTGATTGGCCGTGCTGAATTGAGTCTAGTTTTGGAGGGATTCGCAGGGTAAACGTGTGGGGTTACAGGGATGGGGTTGTTATTGGTGCAGACTCGATGGGCCAAATGGCCTCCTTCTGCACTGCAGGGATTCCATGAGCCTATGATTCTAAACTGCCTCACATTTGAAGTCCACACCCTTAATAATGAGGCAGAGAAAGAAAGAGAGTGAAGCAAATCCTGTTCTCCAGATTGCTCTACTTAGCAGGATGTTGTGTCCCAGGTAGCCACAGACCTGGGCATTGAGTATTAATCAGCTCAGTCACACTGAAATCCAGGGCAGGAAAACCCGAGACCGTGAAGATATCATCCTAGAGTTGAGGGGAAGCTGCTAATGTCTCCCAAACTGAGAATAGCTCAAACTCAATACACCAGGCACTGTGAAGGGAACTTATCCGACTTTCTCAGGAACAGACTGTGCTGCTGTCTGTATAAACTGTTTGCCGTTCTTCAAGAAATGGAATGCACAAAGGTGTGCTCCTGTGTGCAGCTGAATTAGTGCTGACATCACACAGCCCAGCTAGTGTGGCACAGGGTTCCAAATATAGATGGTTCAGGTTGTTTGCAGTGTTTACTCTTGATGGACCCAGAGTGATGCAGCAAGGTGAGCTTTTCAGTAATATTTCCCCTAAGCTGTATGGGTGCCCAATCACACAGCTTTGGGAAATGCAGAGTGCAGGATACAAATCTGCTGTGCACAAGCCGAGCTCCCTGTAAGATGCACACATGCATACGGTGCCTTATCTTAAAAGGCCCTCCATCCCTGTACACTAAAGTAATGTTATCCAGCTACAATATTTTTAAAGGGCCAGGTACACCTGACTGCCAATAATTTACATTTTCAGAATGTTTTCTAAATGTCAGGAAGCATTCTGAAGTGATTTTGGAAGTTGTAGAATCCATAGAATCCCTACGGTGCAGAAGGAGGCCAGTTGGTCCATCGAGTGTGCACCGACCGCAATCCCACCCATACCCCATCCCTGTAACCCCACATATTTACCATATTAATTCCCCTGACACTAACAGGTAATTTACCATGGCCAATCAACCTTAACCTGTACGTCTTTGGGCTGTGGGAGGAAATTAGAGCACCCGGAGAAAACCCATGCAGACACGGGGAGAATGTGCAAACTCCATACAGATAGTGACCTGAGGCCGGAATTGAACTTGGGTCCCTGGCACTTTGAGGAAGCAGTGTTAACCAGTGTGCCACTTCCCTGTATCTGCTGGAGAGTGTGGTCAATCCTCACAGGGATGGCAGGGGAGTTGGTACCCAAAGCACAACTCACCTGTTGAAGACGCAGTGCTCTGAAAGCTCATGATTCCAAATAAACCTGTTGGATGTTAAGCTGTTATTGTGAGATTTCTTGCTGGGTACACAAAGGCAGCAACCGCTATGGAGGCAACAGTGACAGTGGCTCTGGGCCTGTGCAAGAGAGGAAAATGGAGTAGGGATTCAGGGAGGGAAAACTTCACAGTATACTCTCTGTCACCAAGGTGCTGGCCTCCTTCATGCCTCGGCAGCTCCTGGAGGCTGTCTGGAAGGCCACTGATGGACGGGGTGGGACTAGTTGAGTTGCCCTTGTGGAGATCTGACATTGACACAATGAGCCAAATGGTCTCCCTCTGTGCTCTGACCATTCTATCACCAGCTCAATAAAAACTACGGACTTTATTTGATTACCTAGAGGGTACAGCTCGTGGTTTAATGACAGGTCAGTTCCAGGGTTAGAAATCTGACAGTGTTATGGTGCAAGTAATTATTTTCTCTATCATTAGGAAATGATGCAATAAGATAGTTTTGCAATTCCAAACACAATCAGCAGTATTGGAACTTTCTCCTGTGCTAAGTTGAAGCTTTTTCTTCAGCTGTGACTTGCAAGACATTATGGATAAACTGTTCAGCAACTGCACCGCATGCATTCTAACAGAATTGTCTCTGTTTCACTGCTTACCCAAAGACAGGTGCTCACAACAGCTGGCGTTCGTCTGCTCCAAGACTTGGGCCTCACATGAGGATGATACTGTTTCAAGGCTAAAATTGAACCACAACTGTTTGTACAGTTACTTGGAAAGTGGTTTGCAACATTGCAGATTAAACTGGAAAAACATAATTTTAATGACAAATACCATCCTAATGGCCACTTCTAATATTTACTCTTGAGATGTGAGTATGTCTGGCTGGACTGGCATTAACTGCCCTTGAGAAAGCAGAGATGTCATTGAATCATTGCAGACCACATTGTGAACATCTCCCACAATACTCTTAGGGAGGGAATTCAGGGATTTTGACCTTCCAATAATGAAGGAGTGGTGATAAATGCCTATTTCTGGAAGGAGTTGTAACAGATCTTAGAGGTAATTGGGTTGCCAGGCACTGCGGTGATTGTCATTCTAACCAGCGGAGATCATAGATTTGAGAAGTATTTCTGAAAATCCTTGGCGAATTGCAATTGTGCATCATGTAGATATCACATTGCAGCCCTGGTACAGTGGTGGAGGAGGAAAAGAATATTTACACCACTGAATGCGATGCTGATTAAACAGACTGCTTGGTCCTCTGTTGAACATTTGGGACATTATTGCAGCCACACCTAGCCTGGCAAGTAGAGAGTGTTCCATCACACTTCTCACTTCTGTCATGTGGGTAAGAAAGAGGCTTTGGGGAATCAGGAAATGAGCCACTTACCATGGAATACCAAGCTCTTACATTCTCGTAAACCACAATATTTATGCCACTGATCCCGTTCAGTTTATGGTTAATGGTCACTTCCAGGATGTTAACAGTCAGGGATGGGTAACAATTGTCGGAATTCTACTGCCCCGTCTATCACCGGAATCAGAAAGGGCGATGGGTGGTCAATGGGAATGTCTGTCGACTTTGGTCAGGGTTTTCAGGTCTCGGGTTGAGTAAAGCTGCAAAATCCCACCCAATATCTCTTATATGTCTTGAAGGAAGAAAGGCATTGACTGACACTTGTGTGGCACTCATATTGCTTGTCACTTATCAGCCTAAGCCTGATGTCCAGGTCTTGCCACATGATGGGCACAGATTGGAGCTTTCTCTAAAAATTAACATTCTTTGCACCTATGATAGATGGAAGATCCTTTATTAGAAAATGAGAGTCAATATTGTTAGTGTGAAATGATCATGCTGAATAAAACCAAGCTCTGCTGTTAAATCCACAAGAACCCCAAATTGGAACAGGCCGCAGTGTGGCTTTAACAAGTGTATACTTTGGAAACTGCCATATTATGTTAATTTCTGCAAAAACTGTGCAAGCATTTTAAAGAGTGTGTCTAAAGGCAAGGGACCGGGTTCAATTCCAGCCTGAGGATATTGTGCCAGGTGTGTAACTCCTCCAAAAGCTCTTTCTAAAAACAACATCTTGCCATCTGGCTCCCAATTCAAATACATTCCAAGACATGAAAATGTTCATAGATATGCATTAAATATGCTTGGCCATTCTGGTCTAAATACCTCTGGCATGGTAGATCTTAATTGCTGCCACCCAATCTCTCTGCCCTGAAAATTGATTTTTATAAATGTTTTAATAGGAACGTAGGAAATAGGAACAGGAATGGACCAATTTCCCCATTGAGCCTGTTCCCCCATTCAAACAGATCATGGTTGATCATCACTTCCACACTATTTCTCACCTCCCCACCAACCCCATTGTTCATATCCAGAAATCTATCAATTTCTGTCTTGACCATTCTCAATGACTGAGCTTCCTCTGGATAGAAAATTCCAAAGATTCTCGACCAAGTTATTGAGAAATAACCAAATGCTAACTCCGATTTTCTCACCCTAGATGCTGCCAGACAGGCTGAGTTTATCCAGCATGTTCAGTTGTGAATCATTATTTTTTATTGTCCTGTTTCTCTCTTAATCCAATTTTTCTTTCCCTCATTTTAGTTTACTTTCTGTAACCAAATAGTGAATTCAATTTGAATGAAATATTCAAACCGACACTTCCTGATTCAAATAATTTCACTGCTTGTTAATAATTCTTCGACTTGATTGGGTAAGGGAACAGATACAGTTGCTCCCATGGGCATATTTGGCTGTTCAGTTCCAGAGCAGGATATTCCAGAGAGTCTATGGAATACTGCAGATCATAGAATCCTTACAGTATGGAAGGAGACTATTTGGCCCATTGAGCCTGCACCAACAAGAATCCCACCCAGGCTCTATCACCATAACTACATGTATTTATCCTGCTAATCCCCTTGACACAAAGTGGGATTTTAGCAAGGCCAATCAACCTAACCTGCATATCTTTGGAAAGTGGGAGGAAACTGGAGAACCCAGAAGAAACCCAGGCACATACAGGGAGAATATGCAAACTCCACATAGACGCAAGGGAATTGAACCGAGGTCCCTGGTCTGTGAGGCAGCAGTGTTAACCACTGTGCCACTGTGTTGCATAGGTTCCCAAGGCAAATAAGGACACACTGTCCATGCTTCTTGTTAATCTTTGCACCGAACTGCAGGGGTGGGGCATGAAGTCCAAATTATTCCTTGCATTCCATGGAAACTTTATCACACAAATAGCAACCTTACTGTAAGACTGTCTGCGCAACAGCTGAACTAACACAACGATGATTCGGTTAACCTATCATCCACAGCATATAACTTTTACATTCTGTTAAAAGCTAGTGATCTCTGACATTTAAACTGAAAATTTCGTTTTTTATAGACAACCTAAAAGTCCTGAAACATTTTGAAAGAATTGTAATATCTCCCATCCTGCAGTGTTAATGAAAGCCTATTTGTGACACTCATAAATAAACTAAGTGGCTCCAATGCTTTTTGCCGAGAGAACTGCGCTCTGCAAGTGGACACAAGGTTCTAATGTCCTGCTGTGTGTATCGTTGGCATTCACACAGCTCTCAACTCTGATAATCCCATCAATTACTCAACCCGATTCTTTTTCTTTAAGGATCAGGAATATTTATTCTGCCCAGAATCCAAATCAATTTTGAGGAGATAAAACTTGTGGGACTCCACTTTTCCCTGTTACTGCACATATCTTGATATTTCTCAATCTATAACAGAGACATAGGAATGGAAATATAATCACACAAATTTCTCCCACTTTAATGTTATTTGTTAAAGGCAGACTCAGCTGATACCAACAATTCCATGGATCCCTCTGGCAATTCCGTCAAGGAAGGTTGCCTCGGTGAAACCAATCTGGGATCCTCAGTTCTCCCGGAGCCTTCCCTCTGTGAGGCGGGATCCCATAACCTCAGAAATTCCTCTTATGTTTTCCTATTTTTAGTTACTAAGCGGTTCAGGCAACAGGGCTGTAGCTTTAAGGCGTATCAGAGCGGAGACCACCCCCCCCCCCCCCACACACACACACACCCGTCTCAAAGAAGGCACTTCAGTGAAAGAAATGCCATACTCTAATCTTCAGAGTGGCAAATAACTGTGCAATGTTATAAAGATGCCCCCTGGACATCTTATTAAAGCAGTTACATGATTGTTATTTGCCATTATGCCTGTTGTAAATTCCTGATGCATTGTTTCAGAGGCTGTTTGTGGTTTCTTTGTGACATTCTCGATAGTCTCATCTTACTGGGTTAATAAGTGAACACTACACTGTAAATCAATGCCGGGTGGTTTAAGTGAAGATCACTCCTCCATAAGTGGTGTAATGTTCATGTCTGCACAGACGTGCATTCTGTATGTATGTACATATGCACTGTATATCCATTATATGTGCGTAGATAGTATATATGCCTGTGCATATAAGCATTATATATGTGCATTCGTGTATAGTGTATATGTACATACATGTGTCATATATGTGCATATATATGTGTGTGTGCATATGTTATATATGTACAACCATATTATATATGTACATATGTGCATTATGTAAATACACGTGCATGCATACTGTATGCATACATATTATATGTACACACATTATATGTGTACATTTATGTATAATATATATACGTGTTATAAATGTACATACATATATGAATATGTATGTCTGCACACTCTATACTCTCAGAGCATATTTACAAGTTGCGCTACATGACTGGTGTAATTTATTATCTCTGGAATGAATGCTCCAAATCAGGATTTGGAAGTTACTTGAATTACTGAGTCACCCTGAAGCGAACGCTATCTGGAGAAATGTTTGTATTTGCCTCATTCAGATGGAAATCCGATTTGGAAATGTCGTGTAAATCAGGGAACCCTCTGCGGAGCTGGTGCAAGTCCCAGAGTAATTCAGGAAGCTGGCTTCTCGCGGCCACACTTGCCCCTTGCATTCCCACCTTTCGGCATTTACGGATGTTTTTTAGTTGCAATTCCCTATTTGGCCATGCCTTTGATGTTTCTGAGTGGACCGCTGCAGCTCTGCAGGCGGCGGAAGGCACTCTGTCCTTACATGGGCTAAGTTTGGAATTGTTGGGACTGTGCACACACTCTGCCTGCCCACCCTCCCTGCAGCCGCTCTATCCATTAATGGTTTCCCTGAGACTCAGTGGCGTGAAGGCGACCAAATATGGTTAAGGTCTCGGGCTCTCCCTCTGGGCGCCCTCTGTCTCAGCAACACATCAGGGAATATAAATTCTTGTCTGCCTCACACTTAATCTCCGACCCAGCATTACAGAGGGACGGGTGACTGAAGGTTCCACTCTGGTAAGTTATCCTAAAGCCTATTCAAAGAAGGAGGGTGGCACAGGAGAGTAGAGAGTTCCCAATTCAAAACTTTTTTCAAACTTATACAACCCGCGTGATTTTTAAACTAACTGGTTTAAATGGAATTTTAAAGTGAAAAATTGGGTCTTTAATTTCATTGCAGGTTCAATTTTTGGATATGTGGAGGTTATTCAGCAAATCTGACCCAATAAGAAGGAAAATAAAACAAAACTCAATTAATTTTCAACAAATATAATTTGAACAATTTTAGAAACAGAATCTTACAATTGCTTGCTTCCCCTGCTGTTACTTAATCAGATTTAATCTGATTTGATTTATTATTGTCACATATTAACATACAGTGAAAAGTATTGCTTCTTGCATGATATACAGACAAAGCATACCGTTCATAGAGAAGGAAAGGCAAGAATGCAAAATGTAGTGTTACAGTCATGGCTAGGGCATAGAGAAAGATTGATTTAATGCAAGGGAGGTCCATTCAAAATTCTGATGGCAGCACAGTTAGTATGTGATCTCAGACTTTTGTATCTTTTTCCCAACGGAAGAAGGCGGAGGAGAGAATGTCTAGGATGCGTGGCATCCTTAATTATACTGGCTGCTTTGCTGAGGCAGCAGGAAATGTGGACAGAGTCAATGAATGGGAGGCTGGGTTGCGTGATGGATTCACAGCTCCAGGATCCTGGGTCGATTCCCGGCTCGGGTCATTGTCTGTATGGAGTTTCCACGTTCTCCTCGTGTCTGCATGGGTTTCCTCTGAGTACTCCGGTTTCCTCCCACAGTCGATAGATGTGTGGGTTAGGTTGATTGGCTATGCTAAGAAATTGCCCCTTAGTGTCCAGGGATTAGAGGGTATAATGTGTAGGGATATGGGGGTAGAACCTGGGTGGGATTGTGTTTGGTGCAGACTTGATGGGCCAAAGGTCCTCGTTCTGTGCTGTCGGGTTCTATGATTGGGCACATTCACTGTGGACAGTCTTGGACCTCTTATCTAAGGAAAGGTATACTGGTATTGGGGGCAGTCCAGAGAAAGTTCACAAGATTGATCCCGGGTATGGAGGGATTTTCTTATGAGGAGAGGTTGAATCGTTTGGACGTGTACTCATTGGAGTTTAGAGGAATGAGTGACAGCCTCATTGAGATTCATAGGATTCTCAGGGGATTTGACAGGGTAGATGCTGAGAGGTTGTTTTCCCTTGTGGGAAAGTTAAGGACCAGAGGGCATCATCTCAGTAAGAGGGTTGCCCATTGAAGATAGAGATGAAGAGGAATTTTCTCACACAGGTGGGTAGTGAATGTGTGGAATTTGTTACTCCAGAGGGCTGTAGGGACTGGGTCATTAACCTTATTCAAAGCTGAGATGGACAGATTTTCAATCAGTGAGGGAATTGAGGGTTGTGGGGATAAGGTAGGCATGTGATCTTGAGGATTATCACATGATTTCATTGAGTAGTGGAGCAGGCGCCAAATGGCCTACTTCTGCCCCTATGTCCTGTTGTGCTATGAAAATAGTGTTGCAGTTAAACCAGTCCAATGGCTAAATGTCCGGAAAATAGGAAGTATTCATATCACGAGCTATTTTACACATCACTGGCTATAGCACTGTTGCTTTGAAGCCTATATTTGATCCAGCTGTATTCCACCTGTCCTGCAGTACAATCCTTTGATGATGTCAATGATGATCATTTCATTGTAACTCTTTCTGTTTGCAGAATCCAAATCACCATGTGTGACGACGAGGAAACCACAGCTTTAGTATGTGACAATGGCTCCGGACTGGTGAAGGCTGGCTTCGCTGGTGATGATGCCCCCCGAGCCGTCTTTCCCTCCATCGTCGGCCGCCCACGCCACCAGGTACCCTACACTCAATGTTCCTTCGCCCGCCACTAGAGGGCATTATGAGTAGATAGCCTCATCTTCTCAGTGAAACTTCCCAGGATAATTTTCTTGCAAATTTTATAAGCTTTCCCATCTCCAGACATTCAAACTCCCTTTGTCCAAGAGTCTCTGGAGTTCTACTCTTAAAATGTTTACTCAAGTTGCCCTTTAAATTCTTAGAATCCCTACTGTGTAGAAGAAGCCATTCGGCCCATGATGTTTGCACCGATTCTCTGACAAAGTATCTTCTCCAGGCCCTCTCCCGCACACCATCCCGTAACACCCCATACATTTTCCAGTGGCTAATCCATCTAACCTACATATCCTGGGACACCAAGGGGTAATTTAGCATGGTTAATCTTACTTCCCTGTGCATCTTTGGACTGTGGGAGGGAACCGGAGCACCCGGAGGAAACCCACACAGGAGAGAACGTGCAAACTCCACAGTCACCCAAGGCCGGAATTGAACCCGGGTCCCTGGAGCTGTGAGGCAGCAGTGCTAACCCACTGTTCCATCATGCCTTGACTAAATGTTTATGCTGTTGGTCTGTAAAGATAATTTACTCATTATCAACTTATTATCATAAATTGCAGAGTATGAAGATAGAGAGCTGGTTAATATTCAAGCTGTTAATATATCTTTCTATGATATTATAGGGTGTCATGGTAGGTATGGGTCAGAAGGATTCCTATGTAGGTGATGAGGCCCAGAGCAAAAGAGGTATCTTGACCCTGAAATATCCCATCGAACACGGTATCATCACCAACTGGGATGACATGGAGAAGATTTGGCATCACACCTTCTACAATGAACTCCGCGTGGCACCTGAAGAACACCCCACACTTCTTACTGAGGCTCCACTTAATCCCAAGGCTAACCGTGAGAAAATGACCCAAATTATGTTTGAGACTTTCAACGTCCCAGCCATGTATGTTGCTATCCAGGCTGTCCTTTCCCTGTACGCTTCTGGTCGCACCACAGGTTAGTGCAGAAGTCCCAAACGATGATGTTTACAGATGTGACAGATGCTTTGGATGATCCCCTAAAATTATTGGATTTGCTGTGAAATGTAAAACCTAGTAAATTTGACGAATATTGATTTCACAGAGTGTTTACAAATATCATCTGAAATGTTTCTGTATATTAATTTCATTAGAAAATGTTGGTAAGCCTTATTAGTAATTCACCCATACTGATTATACAACTCCTTAATTTTGTGTTACATTGCTGAAACATAGAATTGACCTGCCTCAGAATGCACAATGTGAGGGTGGGCAGAATGAAATTTTGGACATCTGATTGGAAATTGGCAGTTCATGATGTCGGTTTTTCAATTTACATTCTGTTACTCTAGGTATCGTCCTGGATTCTGGAGATGGTGTTACTCATAATGTTCCAATCTATGAGGGTTACGCTCTCCCTCATGCCATCATGCGCCTGGACCTCGCTGGCAGGGATCTCACTGACTACCTCATGAAGATCCTTACTGAACGCGGCTATTCCTTCGTGACAACTGGTATGCAGCTACTGGTATAATCAGACTATCACATTATCTGTGTTCTGAAATCCAACAAGAGTGTTTCAATGATTTCCGTTTTTGTCCCACAGCTGAGCGTGAGATTGTCCGTGACATCAAGGAGAAGCTGTGTTATGTCGCCCTGGACTTTGAGAATGAAATGGCCACTGCAGCCTCTTCATCTTCCCTGGAAAAGAGCTATGAGTTGCCTGATGGTCAGGTCATCACCATTGGTAACGAGCGTTTCCGCTGTCCTGAGACCCTCTTCCAGCCGTCTTTCATTGGTAAGTTTTCAGCTTTATTCAGACTGTGTACACCACTTGATGAAATTTTGTGTGACTTTGATAGATGCTATGAAGGATAAATGTTATTCTCCAGAAAGCCCGGTTGTAAAGGATAAAACAGGAGCCAATATTTACATACTTTTAAATATAATTTAGTCAAGATGCACATTATAAACACACTCTTCCGAAGCTCAAACTCAATTCCAGTTTGTTACTATTTATTGGAGACTAAGCGAACCTTGAGTTAAAGCTCACCCCTAGAAACCAATTCATATACAACTAACGACATATACCCAATGCTCAAATCACCTTCAATCATTCCGGTCAAGCCTCTCTAATGAACAAGAACTTGGAGGAAATAGATGTAAAGAAAAAAGATAGTCCCAGATGACCAGAGATTGCTCTCCCCACTTTGAAGGGAAGAGCTGACTGATAGTGATTTAACCTGAGGGTCACCACACCTCAGAAGAGGGGCAAGGTTTAGAAGACAGGGCCGTCATAAATAACCTCAGCTGGAAGGGGAATTGAACCCGTGCTGTTGGCATTGCTTTGTATCACGACCCAACTATCCAGCCAACTGAGCCAGATCACTCCCCAATGTATGCAGTATATTGTTAATATATGCTAATATGCATTGTATGTAAGTCTGTAGAACAGGAGCTAATGGGTGTTTATTGGAGGTTGGATTTCAATTGGCTAGTGACCATCTGGCAACACATGACTCATTTTGACTTAATGCACATTAAATCTGAACAGGCATGACCTGTTACTTTCTCTCCAAGTTGTAGGCATCATTTTCATCTTACTCACTCAACAGTTTTCATTCATAATAATTGTATAATTTGGTCCGTTCTTAAAACAGGCATGGAATCTGCTGGCATTCATGAAACTACATACAACAGCATCATGAAGTGTGATATTGACATCCGTAAGGATCTGTACGCCAATAATGTCCTGTCTGGTGGCACCACCATGTACCCTGGTATTGCTGACCGTATGCAAAAGGAGATCACTGCCCTGGCCCCCAGTACCATGAAGATCAAGGTAACACATTGAAAACTGCCATTAAATGATTGGAATTGAATTTTAGTGCAATTCCAAAAATGTTACATGCAAAATTGGGACAGCACGGTGGCATGGTGGTTAGCACTGCTACCTCTCAGCACCAGGGATCTGGGTTTGATTCCTGGCTTGGGTAACAGTCTGTGCGGCGCCTGCACATTTTCCCTGTTTCTGCATGGGTTTCCTCTGGGTGCTCTGGTTTCCTTCCACAGTCTGGAAAAGTTGCTGATTAGCTGCATTGCCATGATAAATTTTCCCTCAATGTACACAAACAGGTATTGGAGTGTGATAGCTAGGGGATTTTCACAGTAGCTTCATTGCAGTGTTAATGTAAGCCTACTTGTGACTAAAATAAACTTAACAAACTTAACTTGTGCTGTCTGTTAGTACTATAAATAATTGTAAAAAATCATCTATTCTTACCAAAAGAGAAAATAACTGGAAAATCTCAGCAGAGCTGATGTTTTGAGTCCAGATGACTTTTTGTCAAAGCTCAAACTTTGACAAAGCTTTGACAAAGTGTCACCTGGATTGGAAATGTCAGCTCTTTTCTCTCCTTACAGATGCTGCCAGACCTGCCGAGATTTTCCAGCATTTTCTCTTCTGGTTTCAGATTCCAGTAATTTGCTTTTATCATCTGTTCTTACAGCAGATATTAATTTAATCTATATAATTTTGATAATGCTTTGTTCATTTGGAAAATACTATAATTTAAAGTTTTAAACATTTTCACGTGCTGTTATTGGTGAGGATGGTTTTCAGGTAGAATTGCTACAGGTCTTACTCGGTACTAATGACCTTTCTTCATGCTTCAGATCATTGCTCCACCTGAGCGTAAATATTCCGTCTGGATCGGAGGCTCTATTCTGGCCTCGCTCTCCACCTTCCAGCAAATGTGGATCAGCAAACAGGAGTACGATGAAGCAGGTCCATCCATCGTCCATCGCAAATGCTTCTAAACATCGTGATTTTAACTTACTTTGAACTCAGGTCGATAAGATTGTGCCTCTGGTTACTTTGAATCAATAGGCCATCGGGAAATACAAAATAGTTTCAAAACTATTTTCATTGTACAGTTTGTTTACACATGTGCAATTTATTTGTGACAATAATATTTATTGATCTATAAATAAAATAAGACTGGAACTTGCAACTTCTGAGCAGTGTCTAAATGAAAATGGTGTTGTGAGGAGTTGATAATTCATGGAGGTGACAATATCAGAGATATATGATGGTGTCTATTTCCACTTTATCTTTAGTGTCACCACCAAATGTTGAATTCTCAGGTAGTATTTAAATCTCTAAACGATTCCAGGGTTTCTATTCCAATGGCTCCAGGGAGAGATTTGAATTCAGGCTGCAATCATTCTGTGTGAAGGGAAATAACTCAAAATATAGCCATATCATATCATTCCCCCCTTGCAGTTCAACATGAAATAATTTCAGCGCCAACACTAATCTGGCTCAATAAGTCCCGAGTAAACTCCAAAGATGTGCAGGTCAGATGGATTCACCATGGTAAATTGCCCCATAGTGTCCGAACATTCTAGGGTAGGTGGATTAGCCATGGTAAATGTGCGAGGTTATAGGGATAGAGAGGAGGCCTGTGTAAAATACTCCTTTCAGAGAGTTGGTGCAAACTTGACGGGCCGAATGACCTCTTCTGCACTATAAGGATTCCACGACTCATGATGAAGACCTGTGCAGACTTCACAACAAAGTATAGTGCTCATGGTATGGTAGACTTACACCAAACTACTTTGACAACAGGTAGAGAGGAAATTCAATGATATTGTATCTGAGCTACAAAGTGATCAAAGGATCAGGTTAACATCTCAAGAATTCTTCACTCCTCTTCCTTCCCCTCTACACACACTTTCAATAGATTTGAACATTTAACTGTTGGGAGTAGGGACTTCTGCTTATCCACATACCCCACACAAAGCCACTTCCAAGACAAAGCTGTTCCAGTTCTAACCAGGCACTGTAAATTCTGTGATTTTGTCTAATCCTTTCAAATGAACAATTTGATCAACAATTCTGATGTGATTCTAATACTGAAATATGAATGTAGTCTTGTTAACGTTTTACAAATGGGCATTAACACTGAGCATTGAACTTAATATGTATTGTGATCATTTTACTACTTCAAATATTAACCCATTGAATTGAAGCAAAAAGACACTAAAGAAATATCACATTTGTATGAGGAATATGAAATGTTGCTACATGTGAAGGTCAATATAGAAATCAAAATTGGCTTTAAGAGAAAATCGAGTTTGGGGCTCAGTTGAAATTGAACTAGTGAACATCTAATGAATACTCAAATTTTGACTGTACAAAGTAAACATGGGTTCACCAAATAACAAGAAGGTAAATATTAAAGCTGCCATTGTCTTCTAAAGAAATTCAACTTGACTTTAGGTAAGTTTCTGATTGATGTGTGAAATGGGTGACTTTAGAAATGGTTGAGGTTATCAACTTTCCCAATAACTTCAATCCTTCTTTAGGTCTGTTAGACAAAATTTATCTTAGATCTGTAAAAATTTTTTTTAAATGTATAACATCCTTAGAGAGAAGCAAGGTCAGTTAGCTCCATTGGCTAAAATGCAGGTGCAGAATGATGCCAATGATACAAGGTTGATCCCTGGCTCTGGCAGTTCATTGAGACCTGCTTCCTTATCTTGCCTATGCTTGATGTGAACTGGTGCCCCTCAAGCTATATCACCATTTGTCTCTCCCTTGCAGAGAGAGATGCCTATGGTCTCGGGAGGTCTATGATTCATTATAAATTAAAACAGTATGAGTACGATGCTGCATCGTTCAATTAAAAGAAATTAGATTTGAATAAGATGACCAGAAATGACAGTCGAAACCTCTTTTCATCACATAACACGTTTACTTTGAGTTCCCTGTTCCATTGTTACGTGAGGATTCTCACAGGAATAATCAGGCAATGAGTAGTGCTACAGGGATCGGTGCTGGGACCCCAACTATTCACAATATAATGATTTGGATGAGGGAATAAAATGTAACATCTCAAAGTTTGCAGATGATACCAAGTTGGGTGGGAGGGTGAACTATGATGAGGATACAGAGATCCTTCAGAATGATCTGGGCAGGTTGGGTGAGTGGGCAAATCCATGGCAGATGCAGTATAATTTGAATAAGTGTGAGATTATTCACTTTGGAAACAAAAAGCAAAAAGGCAGATTCCTACCTGAATGGCTGTAAATTGGGAGAGGAGAGTGTGCAGTGGGACCTGGGTGTCCTTGTGCACCAGTCACTGAAGGTAAGCATGCAGGTGCAGCAAGCAGTGAAGAAGGTAAGTGGCATGCTGGCCTTCATTGCGAAAGGTTTCGAGTACAGGAGCAGGGATGTGTTTTTGGTGACACCACATCTGGAATGTGTGTAGTTTTGGTCTCCTTTTCTGAGAAAGGATATTCTTGCTCTCGAGGGAGTGTAGCAAATGTTTAATTGGCTGATTCTGGGGATGGCGAGACTGATGTATGAGGAGAGATTGTAGAGAAGGTTAGGATTGTTTTTGCTGGAATTCAGATGAATGAGGGGGGATCTCATACAGCCTTATAAAATTCTAACAGGACTAGACAGGATAGATGCAGGGAGGATGTTCCTGATGGTGGGAGTGTCCTTAACCAGGGGGTCACAGTCTGAGGATACAGCGTAGACCATTGAGGACGGGGATTGGAAATTTCTTCACTCAAAGAGTGGTGAACCTGTGGAATTCATTACACAGGAAGTAGTTGATGCTAAAACATTGAATATGTTCAAGAGGTGGCTGGATATAGCACTTGGCATGAATGGGATCAAAGATTATGGGGAGAAAGCAGAATTAGGCAATTAAGTTGGATGATCAGCCATGATTGTAATGAATGACAGAGCAGGCTCGAAGGGCTGAATGGCCTCCTCCTGCTCCTATCTTCTATGTTTTTATGTTTCTATATGCTGCGATTCTTAATAACCTTCTAGTCTCTGGAAAATCTGTGGTAAATGTACATCTGCCTCTTCAAGCGTTTGGAACTGTTACACCAAATATCAGTTACAGCAGAATCTGAAGTGGGGGAAGCACAAACCAGTAAAGTGTTCTGTGGAATTGAAACTGGTGCATTTTCCACCTTACCAGTTGAGTATTGCACTGTTCTTTTTCAAAGCATTTAGAAAGGACTTTTCTCTTTATTTAATTTCCTCTTCATTTTTAATACTCCAGTTGCATTAGAGTGAAAATCACAATATACTCTTTCAAATTCAGGTTGTGTAGCTTGGAGCAAACTCGGACAGCAGTGAAAGATTAAAAAGCAGGAACTGATAGAAATTACAGTGTAAAAGTAAATTCAAGCTTAATGTTGTGGACTGGAATTATATCCAAACTAAAGGCATTTTGTAATATAAATAGTTTTCAACCTACATAGTCCGTTAGAATTGAGGACAAATCATGCCACTAATCTGTTATGTTTCAGATCATTCTCTTCTTCATGGAAAGGATTTTGGGATTGAGTTATTTATAAGGATTTTGTTTTAAAAAACAAAACAGGTTTAAAAAGGAAATCTAAGGATACATGAATTCAGCATGTGAACTGAAGCCAAATGGATCAAATTTGCACAACTCACAATTGATAAAATGGAAATTAATTGTTTAATTTCAGGTCCTATAACTACTTATCTTGAGGACATCAAGAAATGTCCTGTTTAATTTTTAATACTTCAAGTATTAAGCCATTGAGTTGAAGCAAGAATAAACTAAAGGAATACCACATTTTTATGAGGAATATGAAATGTTGCTATTTCTCAAGGTTAACATAGAGATAAAATTGGCCATGAGAGAATGCAGGGGATGTGGGGGGGTGCAATTTAAATTGCACTAGTAAACATCTAATGAATATTCTAAATCTGTCTGTACATAGTAAACATGGGATCACCTAATAACAAATAAAGTAAGTAAATATTAAATTAAATATTAAATATTACTCAATGCAGAACAGAATAGTACAGAATATTTTATTGATTAATCTCTATGAGAAGGGAATCACCATTTTAGCACTTTCACCTAGCTGGGGGCATAAAAGGACAAAGGAGCAGTGAGGTAATAGAATTGCTTGTCCTCCAGTATTGTTCTTGATCCTTTATAAATTAAAGATTAATCTCTAATGTACTTGCCCAAGCAACCAGGAGAAAACGTATAAGGCATTAAAATGTTGAGTATTAATAGAAATTCTTTTTGTTTACCAGCTATATAAATAAATATAAGCTTGGTAAAAGGCGATGTAACTGACTGTAAGGAATCATTCATTGCTTTCCAATTAATGTGGGAAGAAGGTTCCCCAGGAAACTGGACATGCCAGAGTTCCCAGTGAAGGGAGCGTAGGGTGGAGGATTTGAAGGAAGATGGTTGTGTAATTAAATCTCCCAGAATATGTCTAACCAAGGTTAACGACACTATTAGATGGTGAATTTTGAACATATGGAACAAGCTGTCAGTGCGAGATGAATGCAGGTTCATGGAGTAAGCTTTCATCTCACTCATAACAAATACACTTGCAGAGAATTACAATTGGGCCCATACCATCAAGAAAACTCTGATATGGAGGAGCTTGCCTCTACAAGTAGTAGATATCGAATAAATTGAGTTCAATGTGGTCACTTGGATTAATTTGAATAGCCTAAAAGGATTGGAACATAGTTTTCCAATATTTTTTTCTCAAGTTAGCCCTAGGTTGTTAACATATTCTGGAAGATTAGATAAGGATTTTGGTCTCCTTATCTGAAGAAGGATGTTCTTGCTCTTGAGAAAGTGCAGTCAAAGTTTACCAGATTAATTTCTGGGATGGCAGGACTAACATACAAGGAGAAGTTGAGTTAATATTGTATTTGCTGGAGTTCAGAAGAATGAGGAGAGAATATCATAGAAACCTATAAAATCTAGTGGGACTAGACAGGGTAGATACAAAAAGGATCTTCCCAAGGTGGAGATTCCAGAGCCAGAGGTTAGAGTGTGAGGATATAGAGTATACTGTTTAGGGCAAAGATAAGGAGAAATTTCTTCACCCAGAGAGTGGTCAGTCTGTGGAATTTGCTACCACAGAAAGTAGTTGAGGCCAAAACATTGAATGATTTCAAAAGGTTGTTAGATATAGTACTTGAGGCAAAGGGAATCAAAGAATATGAGGGAGAAGGTGGGGTTAGGCTGTTGAGTTGGATAATCATTCACGATCACAATGAATGACCTGTAGCACTACACTCGAGAGAGTATCATGGAATCATAAATCAATGCAGAAGGAAGTAATTCGGGCCATCATGTCTGCATCAACTATCCAACAGAGTGTCTCACCCAGGCCGTATTCCCGTAACCCCATGTTTGTACCCGACTAATCTCTCTGAACAACACCAAGTGTACAACAAGGAGCAATGTCTATTCACTGACTCTGCACATCTTTGGACTATGGGAGGAAACTGGAGCACCCAATTCTGTATGGAGGAAACCCATACAGAGATGGGGGGAATGTGCAAACTCCAGACAGACAGTCACCCAAGACTGGAATCAAACCCAGATCCCTGGCGCTGTGAGGCAGCACTGCTGACCACTGTGTCACCTGTGGTGCCAACTTATAAGGAAGACCAAAAAATTGTAGGAATCACCAAATGCAAGTCCATACGTAATGGACTCAGAGCTTATATCAACATGCAGTTAGTTGTTAAAGTAGCTCTGCTGATGTTTCGTACTGTGAAATGTTATATCGTACAGATACAGAATTATACCAAAAGAAAATGAAGTGCACGATAATACCCCAGGAAAGGCTTGGGGTTTTTGACAAATTCTTAAAGCTGCTATCCAAACCGATGGATGAGACCATTTATTTATATTCCTATATTTGATATAATCCCATTACACAGAAAGCTCAGTCAATAATTTAACAACATCAGTGATTTCTGTAGAATGACTTAATGATGGGGGATAACAGTGGTTAGGAGAGGGACACAAAAGCTATTAATTATTTGTAATCAATCATGAAGCAATAAAAGAATTTTTATTTCTTATTGTATAATCTTTTTCCAAAAGCATCACTTGAGAATATCAGTTGTCAGACAATATAACAGCCAATTAGAATTTAAATACATTGGAATTAATTTTGATTTCAGTGCCAAGAGGTCAAAATGATTGATTGATTTAAATGATTAAAAATATGTTTTAAAGAGAGCCCTTTAAGTGAATAGAAAGAGCTTTCATTAATTTAACATCTTTCATAATGTCAGCACATCTCAAAATGCTTCAGTTAAGTATTGCTGATTTTTGACTCATGCTCTAAAGGCAAAATAATGATCCAATACTGTAATTTTCTCTATTATTTGGAGAACATTTAAAATCTGACCTAACAAGAAAAGCAAAATGATAATTTTATTTGTTATGCATTTTAGATGTTTTTCAGCCCCAAAAAAAACAAGCACCAGTTTCACTTTTCTTCCTATGAGGATAGAAAGGTAATCAGGCTTAATTGGTTTAAAGTCAGTGACAGATACTAATCTTAAACTTGTATGTTTTGCTGAATTTATACTGTGGAGCACAATTTGTTCCCAGTTTGCTGTGCAGATAAAAGCTTTGGTTCTGTGTAATTGCACAGGAACAGAGTTCCTATCCTCAGCTGTAGTATTATTGTCACTGGACAAGTGATCCAGAGATCCAGGGTAATGATATGGGGACCTGCTTAAGTCACATCATGATAGAATAGAATAGAAACTCTACAGTGCAGAAAGAGACCATTCAGCCCATTGGGTTTGCAACAACTCTCCAAAAGAGAGTTCCAACCAGGCCCTATCTCCATAGCCCCATATATTTATCCAAGTAATACTCTAGCCTACACGTCTTGGGACAATTTTAGTGTGGCATCTAATTCACCTAACCTACACATCTTTGGATTGTGGGAGGAAAACAGAGCACCAGGAGGAAACTCATTCAGACACAGGGAGAATGTGCAAACTTCACACAGATAGTGATCCAAGGTTGGAATTGAACTGGGGTACCTGGCGTAGTAAGGCAGTAGTGTTAACCACTGTGCCACCATATCACCCTGGTAGATATTAAAATTTGAATTCAATAAAAAGTTCTGGAATTAAAAGTCTAATGATGACCACGAAACCACTGCTGATTGTTGTAAAAACACATCTGATTTACTGTTGTCTTTTGGGGGAGGAAATCTGCCATTTTTACCTGGTCTAATCTATGTGTGACTCCAGATCCTGGCAATGTGGTTGATTCTTAAGTGTCACCTGTAATAGTCCCAGCAAGCTGTTGAATTCAGGAAAGTTAGGGATGGGCAATAAATGCTGGCCTAACCAGTAATGCCCACATCCCATGAACACATTTCTCAAAAACTATGATGGGTGGGGATAGCGGTGGTTAGGAAAGGGACACATTCTTATTCTAAGCATTTAACATCACTCGAGATATATTTATAAAGTACCTTGTGGGTAAAGCAGATGCACCCTGCAAAAGTAGTTTGACATAGTATTGTAATTAGATTCATTGTGACAATCAAACCCAAGTATCCTGAGGCCATTTAGTTCAGAAGAAAGATCATAGCGCCCTCTCTGCAGTTCACTCCAGATTAAGACCATTAGACCAGAAGACATAGGAGCAGAATTAGGCTACTTGGGCTACTGGTAGCTTTCTCATCCTATTCTTCTGCCTTTTCCTTATAACCTCTGATCCATTTATTAATCAAGAACATATCTAGCTCTGTCTTAAAGACACTCAATGACCTGGCTTCCACAGCCTTCTGTGGCAAAGAGTTCCACAGATTCACCACTAACTGGCTGAAAAAATTCCTCCTTATCCCTGTTTTAAAGGGATAGCCTTTATCCTGAGGTTGTACTCTCTGGTTCTAGTTGTATTCCTATTAGTGGAAACATCCTCTCCATATCCACTCTATCCAGGCCTCACAGTATCCTGTAAGTTTCAATAAGATCCCCTCTCATCCTTCTGAACTCCGATGAGTACAGTCCTCAACCATTCCTCATACGACAAGCTCTTCATTCCAGGGATCATTCTTGTGAACCTCCTCTGGACCCTTTCCAAGGCGAGCACATCCTTACTTAGATATGGAGTCCAAAACTGCGCACAATACTCCAAACAGGTTCTAACCAGAGTCTTAAATCCGGGCTCACATAGCAATATTCCCATTGCAGTTTATAAGGAAGTAGAAATGCCCAATAACATTTAAAACATAAACAGAAAATGTTTCCACAAGATCTGCTGAGCATTATATCAGACTATAATAATACTATACTTCAGCACAGACTAGCCAATGACAGACAAATTGGTGGTGGTCTCATATCTTGCGGAGAGATTTTTATGCAGCCAGTTATTGGATTTGATTTATTTGTTTTTTGTCACATGTATGAACATAAAGTGAAAAGTATTGTTTCTTGCACGCTGTACAAGCAAAACATAATGTTCATAGAGAGTGCAAAATATAGTTTTACAGTTATAGCTAGGATCTAAAGAAAGATCAACTTAATGCAGGGTAAGACCACTCAAAAGTCTGGTAGCATCAGGGAAGAAGCTATTCTTGAGTCAGTTGGTTAGTATGTGACCTCAGACTTTTGTATCTTTTTCCCCAAGGAAGAAGATGGAAGACAGAATACCTGGGGTACATGGGGTTCTTGATAATGCTGGCTGCTTTGCTGAGGCAGCGGGAAGTGCAGACAGAGTCAATGGATGGGAGGCTGGTTTGTGTGATGGATTGGGTTACATTCACGATCTTTTGGAGTTCCTTACAAATGTTGGAATATTTAATCTGAAAAGATGATGGAAACAGATTCAGTTATAACTTTTAAAAGGGAATTAAATTTACATTTGCAAAGGAAAGGAAATTTGTTGGGTTGTGGTTGGGAACTTGGAAAAGAACCAAACTGCTAACTATTTCCAACATTTTCTCTCGGTGAAACCAGTCCCGTCAAAAAGTCCAGTGGGTGGAATGAATCCCGCTGACTTGGACTTTGCAAAACAGGTGGCACTTAGGGGAATAATCTTGCTCCACACACCCAGACACATTCTGCACCCAATCTCACCCTCCCCAAAACTGAGAACAAGCTCAATAAAGAGAGATCAAAGCAAATGAGTGCAGATGCTGCAATCTGAACCCAATAAATAATCTCACAACACCAGGTGAAAGTCCAACAGGTTTATTTGGTAACACAAGCTTTGGGAGCACTGCTCCTTCATCTAGTTTGTGAACCCAACTCTCTACTCACCTGATGAAGGAGCAGTGCTCCAAAAGCTCGTGCTACCAAATTAAACCTGTTGGAGTTTAACCTAGTGTGGTGAGATTACTTACTGTGCCTATCCCAGCCCATTCCGCTTCATGAACCAAAAACATAGAATGCAGGTTTGGCAACGCCTAATCTCTCTCCACGGATATTCAGACCTGCTGAAATTTTCCAATATTTCGGGTAAAAATCTTGACCTGAGAAATATTTGACAGCTGCAGAGTGAGATTGCGGGCTGCTAAAGGATTTTGTCTATTCCTGGCAAAACCCAGAAAAAAAATAAGACTTGGTCTATGATGCGATGGCGATTTGTGATTACATCTGGTGTGTAAAGCGGCTTCCAATAGAAATATAGACGCACTGCCCCGCAAAATTGTCAGGGACAGGGGCTACGGTGCTTTGTCTTTCAACAAGATTACTCGACCTCCCTGTTAAATTCGCCGGAGTCCCAGAAGGACAGAATTCTGTAGCTGCTAAAAGCTGCAATAAAGGCAGAGAGCACTCAGCAGGTCAAGGGGTGTGTGGAGAACACGACTGCTTCTTCCGCAGCACTGAAATGTGGAGGATGCTGACTTCTAAGAACTTCAGAACCAGCAAAGGAGACCCCCTCCCGTGTCTGAACCCTTGCACTGAAATACCGGGGGGTGTGGGGAGGGTGCCCAGTGTCGACTTTTATCAAAATTCAAACCATTCCCTCCTCCCTTCCCCCCCCCCCCCCCCCCCCCCGGTGCAGGAGGAAGCACTCGCACATTAGTTGTTGGGGGACAGATGCAAGCCTGACCCGCTGTGTCTATCCAAGGTCCTGGGGTTTGAGTTGTGTTCCAAACCTGCAACTGCAGGTATTTCAGTGTGTACGATTACGGTGCAAAATTTGGCTGCAAAATTAATCCGCCCCTGGGATATTTCAGAATAATGAAAATGAGAAAATCTCTCTACATTTAGCTGATGTCCGTGTAGAGAGAGAGAAAAAAAGCCTGCCTGTGTGCGTGACGCAAGTGGTAAGTATTTAAAGGAAGATTAGAAAGCTGATGACTGTAAATATCATCTCTCTCTCCCCCCCCCATTCGGACCGCTTCCTGGCTAAAGGCAGCAAGATTAATGTTAATTGGCAGCGCACACTAAAGAGAGGAAGCCGCTTGTGGGCGGCCGGGGCTGACCTCCGAGAGAGAGGCACTGATTCGGGGGCAGCTTCTTGTCTCCTTCCCAGTGAGGAGGGGAAAGGTGGGGGGCAGCAGAACGGCCGCAGCTCGGTACCGGTGGCCCATGCACAGAGATGGGAGAATGGACAATTCTGGAGAGGTTGCTGGAGGCTGCGGTTCAGCAGCACTCCACAATGATAGGAAGGTAAGAGGATTGACCAGATCTGCAAAATCAGCAAAGGCGCCCTTAGCGCGGCCGTCAGTTCCAGAGGGGGGGGTAATGTTCATTCCGCCGCTTTTAATCCATTATCATGTCTGCATAATGACTGTTAGCTTTGTCAGCTTTTCAATCCAGGTAGCGGAACGCCTCAAGACCAGAAAATATCAAAGGTACTTTTCGTAAAGAGGTTAAAAAGTAGAGATGTGTTTCTCCCCTCTCTCCTTCTCCCCTCTCTCTCTTCACCCCCCGCCCCCACCCCCCCCCTCCCCAGCCCAGCCCTGCTGCCAATGTGTGCAGAGTTGGGTTTCTCTCCAAGCGGGAAGAGAAATCGCTGGAAAATCCCAGCGGGTCTGGCAGCATCTGGAAGGAGAGGAAAGAGCTGCAGGTGACCCTTTCTCAAAGCTAAAAAGCAGGAGATTTCCTCTACCCGCTGGCTTTGAGAAAGGGTCACCTGCAGCTCTTTCCTCTCCTTCCAGAAGCTGCCAGACCCGCTGGGATTTTCCAGCATTCGCAGTAATCTGCTCTTATCTCTCAAAATCGGGTTTGTTCTCAGCTTTGGGGAGAATGGGGCTCAGAAGTGTGTCTGGACGGGGGGGGGGGGGGGGGGCTGGAGTAGGATTATTCCCCCTGAGTGAGCCCCGCTTTGCTGGATCCATCCCACCCACCGCTTGTTTTTCCCTTTTGCAGGATCCTGCTGACAGTGGTGGTGATTTTCCGGATTCTGGTGGTTGCGATAGTCGGAGAGACGGTGTATGATGATGAACAGACGATGTTTGTCTGCAACACGCTGCAGCCCGGCTGTAACCAGGCGTGTTATGATAAGGCTTTCCCAATCTCCCACATCCGCTACTGGGTCTTCCAGATCATTATGGTATGTACCCCCAGCCTCTGCTTCATCACCTACTCGGTGCACCAGTCCTCCAAGCAGCGGGAGAGACAATATTCCAGTGTCTTCATCACCATGGACAAGGATAAGAGAGAAGACAACAAGATTAAGAACACAGTAGTGAACGGGATGCTCCAGAACTCGGAACATTCCGCCAAAGGGACCCAGTCAGACTTTCTGGAAGTGAAGGAGATACAGAACTCAGCTGCCAGGAATAGTAAAATGTCCAAAATCCGGCGGCAGGAAGGCATTTCCCGTTTCTATATCATCCAGGTGGTTTTCAGAAACGCTTTAGAGATCGGTTTTCTCATGGGGCAATATTTCCTATACGGCTTCAATGTGCCCTCCATGTACGAGTGTGACCGCTACCCGTGTATCAAAAAGGTGGAGTGTTATGTGTCCAGACCCACCGAGAAAACGGTCTTTCTGGTCTTCATGTTCGCGGTGAGTGGGCTTTGCGTGGTGCTCAACTTGGCCGAGTTGAACCACCTGGGCTGGAGGAAGATCAAAACGGCGGTGAGAGGGGCGCAGGAGCGGCGCAAATCCATCTACGAGATCAGGAACAAGGACTCCCCGCACAGAATGGGGGTGCCCAACTTCGGCAGAACTCAGTCCAGCGACTCGGCGTATGTGTGAGTGCAGCTCACACAGTTTTGGCCAAATTGCTCCTAGTCTCAATGTCATTGGGGAAATGATGAATGAAAGTGGGCACAGTATTACCCAGGAGGGACTCTGGCTACAATCTGATTAATTTGCCCCATTTCTGGAAGCTGCCAAATGGAATCTAAGCTCATTAACTTTGTCCGGAATATCGAATTGAACACGCGATATGTCCGCCTTTCTCAGATAGCGAGCTGTTTCCTTGTGCATTTTGTAAATAGCTCCCATGGAAGGTGTAGATTTTAATTCAGAGATAAAGAAACTGACACACTGTGAATGACGGAGGATTAGAATGAAATTGTTTATTCCTACCTGACCTCTCGGCGTTATTTGCACTACTGCTAAACTTCGAGTTAAAATTGAGAAATTTATGTAAACTGGCGCCACAGGAATGATAAACCCCAGCCAACCGCTGTGGTAGCCCCCCGTCCCCGGCTGTTATCCAGTGGTTGTCCATTGTAAATAGTTTGTAATATACATTGGCGATCTTATTTCTAGATAGTTGGCAAGTTGTACCTGCTGGAGGTTGTGTGCGTTTTAGCACTGGTTACTGAATCCCGCACAAATATCTGTAATGGACAATTGCTTTTCTTTTAACCTTTGAACACTGTACATTCTATTGAAATGTAGTCACATTCGGTTGAAATTAAGCTCCTTAGCTAATCTATTTTGTACTCACAGTCTTTTACCCTGATTAGGGATTCCAAATCCTGAACTTGCCTCTCTGTCTCTGACCCACAACCTTAACTGATGTAAATCTTTGTATCAGAATTTATACCACCTGCGACACTTTTTTGCATCCCCAACAGCTACAAGATAGTGCACCAGTCAGAGTTTTATTTATTTATTTATTTTGTGTATATTATTTCCTATGTTCTGATTAGTTGGAGATGTACATAATGGTAGGACCAAAGCATCTGTCCATCGATGAATAATTCACCCCCTGTTTGAAACAGGGGGTCTCAGTACCCCTGGCCAACATTTACCCCTTCAGCAATACCACAGAAATTGTGAAATTAGATGTGGGCAGGATCAAAAAACAAGTTGTATTTTCCCACCATTACTGAATAGAGGATATATTCAGTTATATAGAAAGTCCATTGAATTGAATATTGGGCCCTGGATAATAAAAATGATATAACATTATGTAATAGACCCTGATACAGTAAAGTCACTTTTATGTGTGTGCCACCAAGGTCCAATTTCACAATTACTGACTAATCTTTATCTCGTTGTTATTTATATGACCTTGCTGTGTGCAAATTGGCAATTGTGCTTTCCCACATGTTAACAGTAACTATTTTTTCCAAATGTGCTTCATTGAATGTAAAGCACTTTGAAGTGTGCTGAGATCATGAAAGTCTCTATCTAAATGCAAATCTATTTTTGTTTAATTTCAGCAATATCATCCTACTAATGTCATTTCTTGAGTGCCATACCTTAAATGAAAATAAACTCCTAGTTAGCGTCAAACTAAGATGAATAAGACTGATTATTTCTGTACTATCACCTTGCTACCATTTATCTCCAACCTCTTGTTAGTTCACCTGTACCAATTGTTATACAAAAATAAAGTTTTGTAAGTGAAATGTTTGGTCTGTTTATTCTGGTCCAGTTACTCAGAGCTAAATAAAAAAAAATCTTTTGCATTGAAAATTAAACTCTAAAATATATTGAAGATTCATTGATGGGAAGAATGATCTGTGGATTTTAATATTTAAACAATATAATAGAAAAAAACCCATTGATGTTCAGAGTTAAAAACACATTAGCAATCAACATGCAAGAGGGGGAAAATGCAGAGACAGCCAAAACAATTCTCAATGTGGGCAAATCACTCCAGCTGCAAGTATAAATACAAACTAACATCAAACTTTACTAAATTTATAATATAACTTTTATTACAATTTATAATATTAGGCTGTATGTATTTGTTTGCTAAGTGTTACCTGTTTTTGTTGAATATTATAATGCATCAAAATCAATATAACAATAATTATAGAAGACAAATAACAGTGTAATTCCTGTTGAAATAAACATATGATAGTCACTACAAATTTTCTTCCAGTGATGAATATAACTTTTAAATTAATATTTTGCTGTAGGATGGTATAGTGATAGTTGCTGTACTTGCATTTCCACTACTTGGTGTTAAGACAGATTCCCAGTCACCATTCAATTAAGAAAGTGTATACATTTAAATATCTATTAATAAGAGAATGTCAGTCATGCTAAATGACTGAGGTTAAATTGGGAGTAATCCAGCATATGTGATTACAAACTGATATTGGCAATGTGGACAGTTTGCTGGAATTAAATTGTCTTTAATATATTGTAGTCTTAGGGTAAAGACATTTTTGGTTGAGAGAACTTCTCAGCAAATTGAACAAAATCAAAATACATTTCACTGATCTGAAATATTAATTCTGCTATGCCGCCTGACTTGCAGGATGTATTCATTATTTTCTGTTTCAGTTTCTTATCAGTTAAATGTCCACTTTGCTCAATAGGTGATCAGTTAAAATGAATAAACCTTTGCAACTAATTGACACGTATTTGAATGAAACATTTGTTAGCAGGATTCTCCTAAGATCCCAGGAGAGACTGCAGACACTTATTTTGTCTCTAATTCTATTTATGACTGCCAACTTTACATGAGTTTTGAAAAAACATTTTATTTTCTTTGTCTCTGATGTTTAAGAAGTACTACAGGTTTATCTCAGGGAGCATGCTTCAAGTTCCTTTTAAGAGGATAGTAGACTCTGTGGGGAATAATGAAACAGCACCATGTAGGAGTGATGTAAATGCATGGAGGCAGAAGTTTGAAATGCTCTTGCAAGAATGGAAAAGGGATGAGATGCTTCAGAAATGCCAGGTAATAAAGTAGCTCTTCATCCCCTCTGTCACCATGGCTGTTACAGTCTTCTTCTGGCTCTGACCAACTGGATTTTTGCCTGAGTAGAGGATAGGCTTTTTTTAATGCAGATCGAGGTCAGACAACATACCTTAAGAGCCCATTTGCCATTTTGGACAGTTATTCATTGAGTATGTGTTGCTTGTACTTTGAACAGCATCAGTTCAGATGGAGAGGAGACCAAAGGGCAAGTTTTGATGAGTATTTGTGGGTTTGAGAGTTCGAGAGTGGTCTGTCAGGCTCCACTAAACCAGCCAGGGCCACTGCCTGATACATCTCACTTTCTCCACCAAGATAGATGAACACCATCCCCACCCTCCTCCCCACCTACCATCTATACACACCCTTCGCACCACAGCCTTCCTTATAGTAATAGTAATAAAAATTTACAGCATGAAAATAGGCCCTTTGGCCCAACTTGTTCATGCCATCCTTTTTTTCAAAAACCTGTAAGCTAATCCCAATTGTCCGCATTTGGCCCATATCTCTCTATACCCATCGTACCCATGTAACTAGCTAAATGCTTTTTAAAAATCAAAATTGTACCCGCCGCTACTACAATCTCTGGCAGCTTGTTCCAGACACTCACTACTCCCTGGTGAAAAAATTGCCCCAGGACACTTTTGTATCTTGCCCCTCTCACTTGAAACCTATGCCCTCTAGTTTTAGACTCCCTTACCTTTGGGAAAAAATATTGACTATCTACCTTGTCTATGTCCCTCATTATTTTATAAATCTCTATAAGTTCACCCCTCAACTCCCTATATTCCGGAGAAAAAAGTCTCAGTCTATCCAGCCTCTCAAACCATCAAGTCCCGGTAGCATCCAAGTAAATCTTTTCTGCACTCTTTCTAGTTTAATAATATCCTTTCTATGATAGGGTGACCAGAATTGTACACAGCATTCCAAGTGTGGCCTTACCAAATGTCTTGTACAATTTCAACAAGACGTCCCAACTCCTGTGTTCAATGTTCTGACCGATGAAACTAAGCATGCCAAATGCCTTCTTCACCACTCTGTCCACCTGTGACTCCAATTTCAAGGACCTATGAACATGTACCCCTAAGATCTCTTTGTTCTGTAACTCTCCCCAAACCCTCCATTAACTGAGTAAGTCCTGGTTCACTCTACCAAAATGCATCACCTCTTATATGTCTCAATTAAACTCCATCTGCTATTCGTCAGCCCACTGGCCCAATTGATCAAGATCCCATTGCAATTGGAGATAGTTTTGTCACTGTCCATGGTACCATCAAACTTAGTGTCATCTGCAAACTTACTAACCATGCCTCCCATATTCTCATCCAAATCATTAATATAAATGGCAAATAACAGTGGTCCCAGCATTGATCCCTGAGGCACACCGCTGGTCACAGGCCTCCAGTTTGAAAAACAACCCTCTACAACCACGCTTTGGCTTCTGTCAAGAAGCAAATTTTGTATCAATTTAAAAACCCCACCCAGAATCCTGTGAGATTTAACTTTATGCAACAACTTACCATGTGGTACCTTGTCAAAGACCTCGCTAAAGTCCATGTAGACAACATCAACTGCACTGCCTTCATCTACATTCTTGATTACCCCTTCAAAAAATTCAATTAAATTTGTGAAACATAATTTTCCACTCACAAAGCCATGCTGACTGTCCCTAATCAGTCCTTGCATCCTGTCTCTCAAAATACCTTCCAACAATTTATCCATTACAGATGTGAGGCTCACTGGCCTGTAGTTTCCAGTCTTTTCCCTGCAGTCCTTTTTAAACAAAGGCACAATATTTGCCACTCTCCAATCTTCAGGCACCTCACCAGTGATTATCGGTGATTCAAATATCTCGGCTAGGGGATCTGCAATTTCTTCCCTAGCTCCCACAACATCCTGGGGTACACTTCATCAGGTCACGGGATTTATCTACCTTGATACACTTTGACTTCCAGCACCTCCATCTCTGTTTACCTCAAGACATCACTATTTATTTCCCCAAGTTCCCTAACATCCATGCTTTTCTCAACTGTAAATACTGATCTGAAATATTCATTTAGGACCTCATCCATCTCTTGGGGATTTGCACATAGATGACCTTGTTGATCCTTAAGAGGCCCTATTCTCTCCCTTGTTACTCTTTTGCCCTTTATGTATTTGTAGAAGCTATTTGGATTCTCCTTTGCTTTATCTGCCAAAACAATTTCGTGTTCCCTTTTTGCTCTCCTGATTTCTCTCTTAATTCTACTCCTACACCCGCTATACTCTTCAAGAGATTCAACTGATCTCAGTTCCCATGCACATCATGTGCCTCTTTCCTCTTCTTGAGCAGGGTTTCAATATCTTGAGCCATCCAGGGTTCCCAACTTCTGCCAGCCTTGCCCTTCACTCTAAGAGAAATGTGTTTACTCTGAACCCTGGTTAATACACTTTTGAAATCATCCCACTTTCCAGACGTCCCTTTGCCTTCCCAGAGACTCCCCCAATTAATTTTTGAATGTTCCTGCCAGATACCATCAAAATTGGCCTTGCCCCAATTTAGAATTTTAACTTTTGGGACAGACCATAGCTATTTTAAAACAAATAGAATTATGGTCCCAAAGCGATCCCTCACTAACACTTCTGTCACCCTGCCCTTCTTTATTTCCTTCTAATGTTGGCTGGACACATTGGATATTCTTTGGGAGAAGAATATAATTGATTATAAGTCAATTGATGTTGAAAGGTCATTCAACTCATGTTTCTGGATTATTTAAGCTTATAGGTACATGACCAGCAGCCCAAGAATCTGAAGTAATTAGAGGACTGAGCTAATCATTTGAGGAGAAGGTCATGTGGTGAGAATTGGAAGCTTCATTCTGAGTCTCCAGTGGATGGCTTACTGAACTAACTGAAAAATAACAGGACAACTTACTGACTACCTCAAAAACAGTAACATGTCCCAAAACAGTTCACAACAGTATTTTCAAACTAACTTTGAAAATAAGCCACATAAAGAGATATTAGGACTGATAATCCAAAGCTTGGTCAAAGGGTTATGTTCTAAGAAGAATTTTAAAATAGCAAAAAAGTTAAAGAGTCAGAAAAGTTTAGGGAAACACTCCAAAGCTTCCTGTCTCAGTAGCTGAAAGCTGGATTTTTTATAACCCATGATCCTCAAGAGGAGCATAAGAACAGGAAATGACCATTTCATCTCCTGAGTCTGTTTCTGGTGACTGCAGGGTCATAGATCTCTAGGAGGGTGGAGGGATATTACAGAAGTAAGAAGAGAAGAGATAAAGGGGAGATTTGAAATCAAACATGGGAATTTTAAAATTAAAACATTGCTCAGGTGGGAGGCAGTGCAGGCCATGAACTGGGATGATGGATACATGTGAATTAGCGTGAGTTAGGATACGGGATGACTTCAAGGTTTGGAAGTGGAGGTCAACCAGGAATGCATTGGAATGGTCAAGTCTAAATGTAGTAAAGAGATGAATGCAAGTTTCAGCAACAGGGCAGGAAATGGTGATATTACAGAACTAAAAATCAATGATTCCCATTGTGATGCAGATGGGAAAATGTAGGTATGGAGGATGGAACAAACAATCCCACAATTTAGGAGCAGAAGTAGGCCATTCAGCCCCTCAAACCTACTCTGCCATTCAATAAGATCATGGCGGAGTTATTTGTGCTTTGAATGCCCCATTCTGATCTAACCCTGATAACCTTTGATTCCCTTGACTAACAAGAATCTATCTACCTCTACCTTAAAAATATTCAATGACCCCACCAATGACCTTCTGAGACAAATAATTTCAAAGGTGGACAACCCTCAGAGAGAAAAACATTTCTTCTGGTCTCTGTCCTAAAAGGGTGACCCTAATTTTAAAACAGTACCCCCTAGGTTCTGGAGGGAAGAGTCAAATATGACATCTGCTTCTCCCACTCACCTGAGTAAGGAGCAGCGCTTGGAAAGCTAGTAGCTTGAGCTACCTGTTGGATTTTAACCTGGTGCTGTGAGATTTCTTATTAAGCTCTAAGGTTAGCAATGCTAACCACCATGCTACTGTGCCACCCCATATTCCAGTCATTCTGCCCATCACCCCCAAACCTCCCCAACATTCTCCTCCCCACCACACACCCCCGTATTGGCCCTGTGCTGTTCTGACTTCATGTCCCAGGATTGTTGAGTGTGGGGCAGGGTCTTTTCCAGGAGTCTCTCATTCCCCAAGGAATCTGTGTCAAGGTGCATTTGCACTCATTTCACGGGAGTGCCGCCGGGGGAAGATTGCATTGACCCCGGTTTGCAGTAAGGATTTCCTGGGGGAGGGACAGGCGGCCGGGTGTCTGGTTACAGTCTGGAAGTCCCGGTGTTGTGGAAGGTTGCAATGTGCCTGTCGGTGAGTGTTACTGTCAGGAAGGCGGACCTGGAGAGTGGGAACAGCCCAGAGTCTGACCAGGGAGTAGATTCACCCCAGCACCATCTGTAATCCCTATCTGGGATACTGCGGCAGGTTAGTGAGTGAGAATAAGTGTATAACCGGATCCTCCCGCTCCATCTCCATTGTAAGTTAGAATGGGGCGCCCGCTACATTGCCCTGTCACAAAATATTCCTTTAAGTTGTGGCAGAATTACGGAAAATGTTTGTTTCCTACAGCCACGAATTTAGACCCTTTACTGTTGTTATTATGATCTAAAGGAGAATTGAATGAATATGGGGGAGGTGGAGGGGGAGGGGGGAGGGGGGAGTTGTTAGAGGAAGTAGATGCTTTCTGTTCTAAAATATTTCTGTATTCCTATTATCAATGCTTTACTTTTTCTATTGCCTTCTGATCGTGAGATATAAACCTGGATATAAATACTGTGATGGTGGTAGTGAAATTGATATGAATATATTAGATATACTTGTGTTGGATATAAACCTTATGTCACAGCACTATCCATGCATATCTTATGGTCTAAAATTACTAATGTAAAACTAAGGGTGGCACAGTGGTTAGCGCTAGGGATCCGGGTTCAATTCCAGCCTTGGGTCACTGTCTGTGTGGAGTCTGTATGTTTTCCCCATGTCTCTGTGGGTTTCCTTAGTTTCCTCCAGAGTGGGGAGGCGATGGCCTAGTGCGATTATCGTTAGACTATTAATTCAAAAACTCAGTGAATGTTCTGGGGACCTGGGTTCGAATCCTGCCATGGCAGATGGTGGAATTTGAATTCAGTAGAAAACATCTGGAATTAAGAATCCATGATGTCCATGAAACCATTATTGGAAAAACCCCATCTGGTTCACTAATGTCCTTTAGGGAGGGAAATCTGTTGTCTTTACCTGGTCTGGCCTACATATGACTCCAGAGCTACAGCAATGTGCTTGACCCTTGCTTGCCCTCCAAAGGCAACGATTGGTAATAAATGCAGGCCCAGCTAATAATGCCCACGTCCCACAAATAAATTTTAAAAAATGTGTGGATTACATTGATTGGCTATGCAAAATTGCCCCTTAGTGTCGGAGAGATTACCAGAGTAAATATGTGAGGTTACAGGGAAAGGGCCTGGGTGGGAACATTGTTGGTGCAGACTTGATGGGCCAAATGGCCTCCTTCTCCACTGTAGGGACTTTATGATCCTTTGGTGTTCCATTCAACACTTGGCGTCCTTCTGGCAAGTGTTATTTACAAAGATAACTAACCTTTCAATGGAAATCCATCGCCAAGCCCTTTTAGGGCATGGTGCATGAAGGAGGAAACAGCCAATCAAGAGATGGATAGCGATCAAATTGAAATGAACCATTCAGTTTGGAAATGATGCTCTGAGCTGTGGTGATGATAAGACCACCAGGTACTGACCTCACCCCTATAGCAACATTGCTGGTGAATGTTTATTTGTGTTTTTGATTTTTCACATTTGGCATTTTCAGATATTGATGATCAGGACGTGGGAACGCGTTATTTCAGAGTTTGTGGATGACATGAAAATTTGAAACGTATTAAACAGTGAGGAAGGAAATAACTGCAGGATGGGTGAAGTGTTAAGTTTTAGGAGAGAAATGGTGATTGGCAGCATGAACGAAAAGATTTAATTTTAAAGGGGGTGCAGGGATAGAGATATGCAGATATGCTTCCAAATCTTTGAAATTAGCAGGACGTGTTGAGAAGACTATTGAAAGGACATGGCCTGTATCTGTATTTTGTATTATTTTTAAACCTGAATTTGTATTTTGATGTTAAAAGTGAGTCTAAAGATGTGTAGGTCAGCTAGACTGGGCATGGTAAATGCAAAGGTTATGGAGATAGGTTGGGGAAAATGCTCTTTCGGAGAGTTGGTATAGACTTGATGGGCTGAATGGCTCCCTTCTGCAGCGCAGGATTTCTGTGATTTCTATGGTTCTACAAGACGTTAGAAGAACACTGTTCTTTACGTGCTGAGAATTTGCACATTTGTTCATAAACACAATATTGTCCAGTATTCCAGTCTCTCCATTATCTGGCATTTATGGTTAACAAGCACCACCCAATCCCCAAGCAGGAAGATTTTACTGTCGGATGCTGCCCTGGTGTTAAGTAAACTCAACCTGCAGCAGTCCCTGTCCCAACTCGAACCTAATTTCCTCTCTCACATGCTGCATACATTAATACACAAAACCAGTGTTTGCCAATCTCCCTGACTGATGAGAAAGTTCTGTATGTCCATGCCTGTTCCAGACTCTCTTCTCCAAAGAAAGAGAGAAAATAGCAACTAAGTAAGCTTTGAGCGTGATTTAACCTCTCTCCCTCAATGTTGTATGGTGAGGATTGGCTAATTAAATTCCCTGTCAAAGCTAGCACTTTGAATGGTGAAGCCTGTTCATTGAGGAGAAAACCACATGTCACCTGGGGCGGCAGGGTGACACAGTGGTTAGGATAGCTGCTTCAAAGTGTTAGTGACCAGGGTTCGATTCCTGGCTTGGGTCGTTGTCTGTGTGGAGTTTGAATGTTCTTCCCATGTCTGTGTGGGCTTCTTCTAGGTGTTCCAGTTTCCTCCCACAGTCTGAAAAATGTGCTGGTTATTGACCCAAACAGGCGCTGGACTGTGGCGACTAGGGGAATTTCATACTAATTTCATTGCAGTGTTAATGCAATGTTAATGTGACTAATAAATTAGCTTTATTTTTACTTTTATCTGCATTATCTGACAGTAAAGTGCCCCTTCCCACCCACCCCATGACCAATATCAGGATGCAAACTCTATTAAGTAGGATGTACTTGATCTCTCACTTTGTTTCAATGCTGATGATGCATTCTGTAAGTAAAGAACAAACATCAAAATGTTTATAGCTGAGTCCCACCTAATCTTCCTAACCATTCTAAATGGCTTGTGTAACTTCAGGAGATAATTCTTTAATTATTTAGCCAAATCAAACTTCACAGCAATATTATAATTCAGTAAAATTGGTCATTGAGCATAACAATAAAAGCTGCAAAATTCAACAGTAACCTTTTCTTGGATAATCCCCAATTTTATGGTGTCCATTTTTCTATATTTACCACTGATAGTTGTACAAATTTCCCTGCTGTTTAACAGTTGGACACATTTATTGCACATACCTCTATTGTTACACTTCTCTTTGTACTTGTAATCTGATCCTCTGCACCACTGCTGTATCTGTATCTAATGTCAAATTTGCATCTAATTACACACATACACTCAAACCCTCATTTAATATTTCCATTACTAATTTGTCCTTAATTCTTTGGCTACAGTTCTCCTTGATACACTAATCCCCAAAGCTTATTTATTAATAATTCTATATTATTTTCTTTTGCTGCAATTTAGTTCTTCATTCGTCATGTATTTTTCATGGTTGTGAAAAAAGATATTGAATTTCCCCATCATTGCGTAGAGCTCTGTATTACTGTCATCTGTAAAGTTGAATGAGTGACAAAAAAAATCTTCTGCTTTATTACACATGCAGTAAATTAATGTCCCAAATGTTATGGTCAGTGGCGAAGGAACAACGTTTGTCATTCACTAAGCTGACAGCTGCCCACAATGTGTGCACACGATTTTCAGCAATGACATGCAATACTCATGTCTGATCCAGCACTGTGACCACTACAGGGCATCTGTCAGATGTCTGAACAGGGAGAGGAACGGCGAGACTTTTCAATGCATCCAATTGAAGAATCTTCACTGAACCCCGACAAAAGTCTAAATCAGGGAGTATATATTGCATAAGGCAAAATACTGCGGAACCTGGAATCAAAATAGAAAATGACCCTTAAAAAGTCATTCAGACTTGAAACATTGGCTGCATTCCCTCTCAGCAGATGCTTCAGACCTGCTGAGATCTTTGAGTGTCTATGTTAATCATGTAGGAAATCATAGAATCTCTACAGTGCCGAAGGAGGCTGTTCAGCTCATTGCACCTGCACCAACCACAATCCCACTCTGGCCCTATCCCCATAGCCCCATGCATTTACCCCAGCTAGTCCTCCTGCCACTAAGGGACAGTTTAGCAAGGCCAATGCACTCAATCAGCACATCTTTGGACTGTGAGAGGAAACCAGAGCACCCAGAGAAACCCATGTAGACATGGGGAGAATGTGCAAACTCTACACAGACACCTGTGCAAACTCTACACCTGAGGCCAGAATTGAACCTGGGTCTCTGGCACTGTGAGGCAGCAGCACTAACCATTGTCCCACTGTGTTGCTCAAGCAATAGGAAAGATGGGATTAAACAAGGGAGCTAATGGATAGAGAAAAAAACGTTTAAAAAATCTCCCAACTATAATTAATGTCTGAAGGCAATGTTTGAGTTATTAGAGAAGCTGAATAGATTGAGACTTTTTTTCCTGGAGCATAGAAGGCTGAGAGGTGATCTTATAAAGATCTGTAAAATAATGAGGGGCACAGATCAGCTAGATAGTCAACATCTTTTCCCCCAAAGGTAGGGGAGTCTGAAACTAGACGGCATAGGTTTAAGGTGAGAGGGAGAGATACAAATGAGCCCAAGCAGACAATCTTTCTGCTTAAGATAGTGGTAAGTATCTGGAATGATTTGCCAGAGGTGGTAGTAGAGGTGGGTAAAATTTTACCTTTTAAAAAGCATTTAGACAGTTACATGGGTACGATGGGTATAGAGGGATATGGGTCAAATGCTGCCAGTTGTGACTAGCACAATGGTAAAAACTGGACAACATAGACAAATTGGGCTGAAGAGCCTTTTTCCATGCTGTAAACCTCTATGACTATACAGTCCTCATTGCTGACATTGCTCTCAGAATGGTGATTGGTTGGACTTCCTTGAAAATTGGCCAGTGATGATGAAGAATCATAGAGGTGGTAGTTTTGGAATGGTATTGTTACAGGGCTAGTATCCAAAGGTCCAGGGTAATGCTGTGGGGACCCAGGTTCATATTTCACCATGGCAGGTTATGAAATTTGAATTTAATTTTAAAAATCTGGCACTAAAAGTCTAATGACGACCATGAAAACATTATTGATTGTCATAAATATTCATCTGGTTCACTGTTAGGGAAGGAAATCTGTCATCCATATTTAGTTTGGCCTATATGTGACTTCAAATCCACAGCACCATGGTTGATACTAAATTGCCATTAGGAGTAGGTAGTAAATGTTGCCAGTGATACCCACATCTCATCAGCAACAAAAAAAAACAAATAGATTTCTATATAAGGATGCTGTGTGATTTGGAGAACATGGAAGTACTGATGATCCTGCAACATTGTTCGTGTTGTCCAGCTAAGGAAAACCTTAGGAAAACTTCTGCAATCTAGGGATTTTTTTCTTGTGAGGAGGAATATTGTCTAATGAGCAGCTTGTCTACCTGGAATCAGGAATAGGAAGGCTCAGCCATTTACTGCAACTCCTTGCTTTTGTTTTTTCCAACCAATTCTGTTTGGCCAATAAAAATAAAATACAAACTTAGTTGCCTTAAAGCAATGACTTGTGTCATTGACTTTTATTCTGCGTTTGTTTTCTGATAGATGTATGATTTTTGAACTTGTATTTGTTGGTGTGCTATCATCTTTGCTGGATTTTGCAGATTGAAATACCAATTTTTTTTCCTTTTTATGACTGAGCTGATGCAAACTCAGAATTGTAACTAGATTATTCTGAAGGTGCCAATTAGAAATACCAAGCTTTATTTGTGTAATGAATTTTTCAACAGAATGATGACTGTCAGTCAAAGGCACAGCATTCATATAGATCGATCAAATGTATCTTATTTGATCTTTATTAAAAATAGTTTACTTCTGAAATAACAGTATAAGCGGGAATTCTGTTTATAATCAGAATAGTCATGTGACCTTCAGAATTCAGAAAAAGGCTCAACACTTACAGATGAGCAATAAATACTCACCTTGTCACATCCCATGAAAGAGTAAAAACATTTTCATTTCTAAAGAATTAGACCTGCCAATATATTTTTTTTTATTGGAAATGATTATATCTAATACTATTTACAAAAAAACTGAACAAAATCTTTTAGCTTTTTTTCTCTTTCTCCATTATAGACCCTGCTCTCCCGCCCCCCCCCCACCCCCTTCACCCTATGGATTATAAATAGAATGTTCTGACTGGCTCCCATATTGATCTAAATCAAGTTCAAGTGCAACTCCACAAATCCAATTTGGCAAATGTGATTGACAGCAAAACTACGAGATATAAAAAACTGATCTTTCAGAGTTAACCCATCTCCCACCTCACCCCCCGGCACTATTGTGCACTTGAGGATTGGGTGTGTTGAAAAGCTCAATATTAAGTTTGGTAAGTCTTTTTTAAAGAATTAGACCTCGCCTAATCTGTTAATTGGTTTTACTGGAGTTTAACTGAAATTTAGTCTCCCAGTGAATAATATGTCACACTGCAATATGAGATTAAATTTTAAAAAATTAATACTTCTATATTTAAAATGCAATTTTTTTTCCTTTTTATGACTGAGCTGATGCAAACTCAGAATTGTAAGATGGCATTAGGTTAACTAGATTATTCTGAAAGTGTCAATTCTAAATATATTACAAATTACCTGTGTGCTTTCAAGTAATCTTTATGTTGTAATGTAATGCTTCGGGATTTCCTTGTCACAGTTACCCATTAAGGCAAAACAGAAATATATTTTTAATGTTTATGTATTATGCATTATTGACAATTAATAACACCATTCACAGGAGCTGCCCAGAATATGCTACATTATTAAATGTAAATATCTCCAAGGAATGGATAAAGCAATGGGAGATGGAATACCAATATTTCATTGGACCTCTGTAGTAAGTCCTTTGCTTTGCAATATTAAGTTCACATTTATGTTCCCTACATCTCTAACACTGTTTCTCATCTTCCTCTGTGCCAAAGGATGTGATTTATTAACGGTCCGTTACAAATATGTGATTCTCCACGCAGTCAAATTATCTCAATGTTTTAGAACATTTAGATTATTTACAAAAGTCATGAAATGCAACATTTTGAGAATTCAATCATAATGTCTCTTTAGAAAGTGATTAAACCTATTGCTACCTAATGTGCAATTGCTGTTACATTTTTGGTTTGATTTATTATTGTCATATGTATTAACATGCAAGAAACAATACTTTTCACTGTGCTATACAGACAAGACATACCATTCATAGAGAAGGAAATGAAAGAGTGCAGAATGTAGTGTAATAGTCATAGCTAGGGTGTAGAGAAAGATCAGCTTAATGTGAGGTAGGCCCATTCAAAAGTCTGACTGCAGCAGAGAAGAAGCTATTCTTGAGTTAGTTGGTACGTGACTTCAGACTTTTGTATCTTTTTCCTTACGGAAGAAGGTGGAAGAGAGAATGACCAGGGTCTTGGATTATGCTGGCTGCTTTTCCGAGGCAGTGGAAAATGTAGACAAAATCAATGGATGGGAGGCTGGTTTGCGAGATCATAGAATCCGCACAGTACAAAAAGAGGCCATTTGGCCCATTGAGTCTGCACTGACCACAATCCCACCCAGAGCCTACCCTGATATCCTTACATATTTACCTACTAATCCCTCTAACCTCGGCATCTCAGGATGCTAAGAGGCAATTTTAAACATGGCAAATCAATCTAATAGCACATTTTGGACTGTAGGAGGAAACTGAAGCACCCGGAAGAGATCCATGCAGACACGAGGAGAATGTGCAAACTCCGTACAGACAGTGACCCAAGCCGGGAATTGAACCCAGGTCCCTGGAGTTGTGAAGCAACAGTGCTAACCACTGTGTTACCGTACCGCCCCATTGGATTGGGCTACGTTCACAACCTTGCGTTAATATACAATGAAAAGTATTGTTTCTTGCATGCTTTAAAGACAAAGCATACTGTTCATAGAGTGCATAGAGGAAAAGGAAAGGAGAGGGTGCAGAATGTAGTGTTAAACTGTTCCAAATGGGGGAAGCGATTTCAATGTAAAAGTGATGATTTCATATGCCTATTATTAGTTACAACAAAACTTCAATTTAAAGTAGATTTGTGGTTAATATAATCTCTTGGCTGCACCTCAATGAAGGGAAAAATATTATGAGATATTAACTAACTAATTCATTTGTTATGTTGAGCAAAAATTTCCGTAAAAGACTCTTAAAGTGAATGAATTTAGTGGAAAATGAACTCTCTTCCTTCTGTAGGATTCATTGCTGGTGGAATTAGAAATGAATTGAAATGTAGTATTATTGTTATTTAGTTTTTGATGATATTGACTTATTTTTCAAGAATGATATTGTACACAAGAGGTGGTCGTTGAATGATACCAAACAATCACTACTGCAGCATGAATGGAAGAACTCTAGCCAATCAAAGTGCTTGGAAGGAATAATATCAGGTAAACTCTAAACCTTGCTTATAAAGAAGAGGCTACACAGAATGAAGAATTGCTGACCCCCGTGCTACAAACTTTAAATGATTTAATAAAATGACATTAAACACATATTACAATTGGATTTTTCACGGCCAATCTCAACTTCAGTAGATTCTTTTTAAAAAAAAGGCACATTGTCAGTTAATGAATGGGCTTAGGAAGAGAATTCCTCCTCTCTGCTCACTATGAGGCTTGTTAAATAAAACAAGTTGGATACTTTCAATTGAATTTTTTCAGAATGTGGGAAAAAACAATGAAGTGAATGGATTGGAGAAGGTTTGCATAAGTCTTGAGCACATCTCATTACAGTATATGGGATTTTGCTGTGCAAAAATTGACATGTTTTCCTCAAACATTCTTAAGCGAGCAGTGAAATATTTTGGGACATCCTGAGGTCAGGAAAGATGCTATATAAAATGCATGTAATTAATTTGCTTTTCCTTTTCCTCTCCCTTTTTATGATCTTCAGGTTATTCACCTGGATTCTTAAAATACTTAAGTCAACAGAAAAACTAAATAGCATTTTTTTTGCAACAGGGGTTATGCATTAAGCGGCGGGTCACAAGAGTTCAGATATTTTATTTCAATATGTTTTGCCCCCTGGTAGGTTCAGAGACGGTCACCAAGATATCTCTCCCTGGTTCTATTGTGAGCCAAAGGAAGGCATTCTTTGAATCTCTGAAGTTGCCAGTTACGAAGGACCCAATAAAACATGGTAAAACCCCAACTACAGTGAAGCTCTGCAATCCAGATCCAGCTGGAAACAGCACTGAAAATTGTGGCTATAGACCATGCCAGTTTTCAAGTGCTGACAACAATGCAAATATCATAGATGCCAAGGTAATTTCTTTTCTGTATGATGAGGCCACATTTAAATATGTTCAAAAGTTCTTAAGATATAGAAACAGAATTAGGCCATTTGGCCCATTGAGTCCACTCTGTCATTCAATCATGGCTGATATGCTCCTCATTCCCATTTTCCTGACTTCTCCCCTTAACCCTTCAACCCATTGCCAATTAAAAATCTGTCTAATTCCTCCTTAAATTTACTCACTGTCCTAGTATCTATCGCACTTTGGGATCGTGAATCCCACAGATACTCAACCCTTTGGGAGAAATAGTTTCTCCTCAACTCTGCTTTAAATTTTGCTACCCTTTATCCTAAGAATACGACCTCTCATTCTAGGATGTCCCACAAGAGAAAGCATCTGCTCCACGTCTACTTTATCCAGACCTTTTATCATCTTATATACCTCAATTTGATCTCCCCCCATTCTTCTAAATCCCAGACAGTATAGTCCTAAACTGTTCAATACGTCTTTGTACATCAAACCCTTCATCTCTGGAATCAATCTAGTGAACCTCCTCTGAACTACCTCCAAGGCCAATACATCTTTGTCTCCCTTTTCCCTGGGATGGCATAGTAGTTAGCACTGTTGCCTCTCAGTTCCAGGGACCAGGGTTCAATTCCAACCTTCGTTCACAGACTTGGTTGTCTGTGTTGAGTTTGCACATTCTCCCCATGTCTGCGTGGATTGTTCTGAGTGCTTTGAGGTCAGGACAGATGAACTGATGAAAAGTTGCACGGTTCAAAGCCAAAGCCACTGATAATGGGACAGGTAAAGAAACAAATGATGTATCTAGATGAGGTGTGAATGCAGGGTGGAGGCCATCTGAACATAAAGCAAAGGGGTTGAGAAAGCAACAAGAGACGGGGGAAAAAAACAATAAAAGGAACACAAGCCACAATAGGGCAGAGGCAATGACCTAAATTTATTAAACTCCATGTTCTCAGTGTTGAGTCCAGAAGGATTGAAAGATAAGTTGCTGATCTTTGCGCGATGTTGAGCTTCATTGGAATGTTGCACTATGCTAAGGAGAGAGAGGTCAGAGTGGGAGCAAGCTAGAAAATTAAAGTGACAGGAGACTAAAAAATCATGGTTATGCTTGATGATTGAACGAGGTTGGCTGCAAAGCAATAACATTGTCTGTATTTGTTATATGGAGATGCCGGTATTGGACTGGGGTGGGCACAGTAAGAAGTCTCACATACCAGGGTAAAGTCCAACAGATCTGTTTGATAACATAAACTTTTGGAGTGTTGTTCCTTCACCAGGTGAGTGAAGAGTTGGGTTCAGAGGGCATATATAGACATAGACTCAATTTACAAGATAATGGTTGGAATGCTAATCTTAATAGATCATCAAGTCTTTACAGGCACAGATAATGAGAGTGGAGAGAGGGCCAAGAACAGGTTACAGAGGTGAATATTGTCTCAAGTCAGGACAATTTGTGAGATTTTGCAAGCCCAGGCAAGTCGTAGGGTTACTTGTAGTGCGACATGAACCCAAGATCCCGGTTGAGACCGTCCTCGTGTGTGGAACTTGGCTATCAGTTTCTGTTTGGAGATTCTGCGCTGTCTGTATTTGTTCTCCCTAATCCTGTCACGGTCTGGCACCATAGGCTGTATACTCCTTGCACTGTTAAAAGATACAGTAAAAAGTTTTGGTGGAATCTTCAGCTATTCACGCCAGCAGGATTCCTCTGTCCTGCTGCTGTGAATGCAGATTTGGCTGAGTGCCAAATTCCCCTCTGGCAGTGGCAGTGGGGTGTGAATGGCAGGAGAATTACGACCCTTGTGTTACAAAGCGAATACAGCAGGTATACGGGTTAATTAATACATATTTGTTAATTGACGCAGTTAGTACTGAAGCAAGGTTAGGTGGGACAATCTGATCTGTTGACTTCCTTCCATCGTACACAAGTCTTTGTGGAGAGGTGTTCAGCCAGAGCTGCATTGCATAAGATTATTGTTCATGAGCAAATATGCATTTTTCCAGAATTTTTGCAGACAGATATTAAATTTTACCTGCATGACTTGCGATGTGATTGATTGATGTTCAACCAAGTCAGCTTTTGAATGAATGTCCATGAAATCTGAAACTGTAATTTGAGTGAGAATGGTAGTTGGATGTGTTCACTTATTTTTGGTGCCGGACAATGTTTTCAGGTTTGGGATTAAGTTTGGATTGGATTGTTTCGTAGATAGTTCGAGATGGGCATTTTAAGAGAATTTCATGACATTTTTGCTTCTCTTGGAGGATTACAAACATGTACTCAGGTTAAATAATACCTGAGTTAATTGCCTCCCCCAGCAAGATCACGGAATGAGAGTTTTATCACCTGCAAGTTACTTAACTTCATGTAAAGCTTCTGACTTTAATTTTGATTTGGAGGGGAGACAAAGATAATAGATTTTGCCAACTGTTGTTATTCTGACTAATATCATTTAAGTGAATTTGTTTATTGGCTGTTATCTACATAAAGATTTTAAACAGAATAAAGTTAGCAATGAATTTCTACTCTTAGTTCGGAAAAGAAGGCGCCGCTCACAAACATTCTGTCATTGAGAAAGGAAGACAATTGATTGGTCTATACCAAGCCATTTGTGAGAAGGTTAAGCACTCATCATATGATCCGAAGCAAGCAACTTCTGTGGAAGAAGTAGTTATGCCTCACAAGGTAAGATATTTAGAAAATCATTCACTTTTTCTGTGGATGTATTGCATAAAGGATATTAAAGGATATTATGGAGCAAACTAAACCCCAAAGGATTTTTGATTTTCTAGAATGTCATTGGTTCCATTTTTTGTTCTCTCGCATCAGTTCCAAATGCTTAAGAACAAAATTAATCCTTTCAGAATGGTCAACTGTAAATAGCGCTTAAATTTTCTGGATTCAGTTTTTAAAAATGTATTCATGGGAAATGATCATGATTAGCAACGTCAACATTTTTGTCCATTCCTAATTTCCCTTGAGAAAGATAGTGGTAAGTCCTCTTCTTGTACCATTGCAGTCCAAGTTTTAAACTTTAAAATTTATTTATTAGTGTCACAAGTCGGCTTATATTAACACTGCAATGAAGTAAAAATCCCCTAGTTGCCACACTACGGCACCTATTTGGGTACACTGAGGGAGAATTTAGCATGGCCAATGCATCTAACCGGCACATCTTTCAGACTGTGGGAGGAAACCCACACAGAGTGACCCAAGCTGGGAATCAAACCCAGATCCCTGGTGCTGTGAGGCAGCAGTGCTAACCACTGTGCTACCATGCTGAATGTGGAACAGGTACACCTGCAATGCTGTTAAGGATGAAGTTTCACGATTTTGACTCAGTGACAGTGAAGGAATGATGATAGAGTTTCAAGTCAGAATGCTGTGTGCCTTGGAGGAGAGCTTCCAAGTGATGGTGTTCCCATGAAGCTGCTGACTTGTCCTTCTAGGTGAGAAAGGTTGCAGGTTTCAATAGTGCTGTCAAAGAAGCCTCAGCCAGTTGTTGCAATTAATCTTGTGTGTGATATGCATGGCTTCAGTTATGTGCAAGTGTTGGAGGAAGTGATTATTTAAAATTGTGGATCACAGAATCACAGGATCCCTAAATCCAGAAGGAGATAATTTGGTCAATTGAGTTTGCACTGACTCTCTGATAGAGTATCTTACTCCCCTGCCCTATCCCTGTAACCTAGTGCATCTATCATGGCTAATTCCCCCTAACCTGCATATCTAGGGGTACAATGGGGCAATTTACTATGGCTAATCCATTTGACCTGCACATCTTTGGACCAGTAGAGTCAGCTGCTTTGTCTTGGATGGTGTTGAGTTTTTTGAGTATTAGTAGATTTTCTTTGCTGTTATCTGAAAATCAATGATTTCATTGGACCTCAACTTGTCATTTAGTACATTTTCTTTGGTTTGGACCAGATGTAAACAAAAGACAAAAAGCTGGACTCTTTAGAGAGTAAATATTAAAGAGGTTAATAAAAAAGAGAAAAAATATACTTAACTTTTAAGACAATAAAACTTTTTACAACTTCATTCAGGTGGTCGATCTATTGAAGAATTATCTTCTTCAAATTCCATTACAGCAACTTCACTTGAATCCTTGCATAAGGAATCTTCACCACCAGAACCCCTGCTTTTAAATCCAAGTCACCTTACTTCAGAGTTAGTCTTCTTGCAACTTAGCAATGGTAAGGACCAGGTACTAGATTGGTTTAATTGGATCCCAATTACATACAGCATGTGGCCGTTTTACCTTGGGCAAGAATATAGTAAGCAAGAACACACGCTCAAAGATCTTGCACAATTTCATTGTTCATAAAGTTTCAATAAATGTTTTATAAAACCCAATCTTTAGGAAGATCGTGGGACACTGTTTGAGGCTTTCATTGCTAGGATGTTCTCTCCAAACTATATATTTGTTCATAGGTATTGCTCCTTGCAATTAGTTAATAAGTTTCATAAACCAGAATGAAACGTTTTGAATTAAGATAAAGTCTTTCTAATGTAATTATTATTCATTAACTATAGTTCAATGCAGTCCCACCACTTGCTTCTTAATGGTTAGTGACTATCTCAATACAGTAACTTTTAATAATTTAATTCAAAATACAGAATGAGCTTCTTAATCATTGTGCCAGTATCAAAATGCCTCCCTTGACCATATCAATTTATTATGAAATGATCTAAAAATGGTCATGTTAAACTCAAATCTTACTACCCAGACCTACCTAGGTAGAGCTGCACTCATCATACCCTCACACTGAGAGTATTTCTTCACACTCCTGATTTGCCTTGTGATTGATAAACGGACTCTGGGGAGTCAGGAAGTGAGTTACTGCTACAGAATTCCCAGTCTCTGACCTGTTCTGGTAACCACAGTATTTATAGAGCTGATCTAGTTCAGATCCTGGTCAGTGGCAACCCCCAAAAAGTTGATAGTGGGGGAGTCCTGTGAATTTCTGAGGCTCTGATTTCATATTTCTTCATCTTCCCTTTACGCTTTCAGGAAAAGTCATCCTGGACACTACAGGACAGGCTGCAACACTTGCTGAGTGAGGAATCAGATCATCATGAAGAGAAGGAAGTATGTGTCAAAATCATTTAACCAAAGAGTGTAATTACCATTCATCCTGCCACTATAAATATAAATTTAAAATTCTGTTTGAATAATACATGGTGTTTCTTTTTCCCCTAGGAGAAAATAATTCAGCAATCGCTACAGACAAAACCACCCTGTATACAAATGTCAGCATTTGGGAATGGAATTCCTGATAAATATCTACAAAGATCACACCAAGTTGCACCTGATGAAGAATCTGGATATGTTCAGAAAGCGGCCTCTCAAAATGTGGCAGCAGCCAAGGTATATGTTACAGCAAAGGTTCACTATGTGACCATGACGAACAAATTAATGATAATGTTCCATTGTATAATGGTTTTTGTTTGTTGCAAGGTGAGTATTTTTAAAGCAAATCTAATCTTTCCTGGTCTGATTCTCTGCAACATGTTGCAATTGATGAAAACAGTCAGATTGATGGTGGGGAGCGTAAGGTGGATGCATTGGAGCATTGACAATTACAGCATTGGAGAAGGTAGTTTTAGAAGGAATGGCAAAGACTGGGATTTGCTGGACCTATCCAGAATTGTTGTGGACAGGAGATAAAATTTGACAAACCAGCCAGTGGTCCTTTGACCCCAAGTGGGAATTTCCTGCTCTGTGGTAGGAAAATTCTAGCTAGAGTCCATTTATTTGGAATTAAGGATCAGCAGATCATGTTTCTAGGTGTATAGTATAGACTACCAAATATTGGAAAGGTGTTGGAGGAATATATTTGCTACAAAGATGCAAGAATTGATGGGCTGAATGGCTTCTTCTGCACTGTAGAGATTCTATTACTACTCAGTAATTGAATTATCCTAATGTTGACCGGAATGGTAACAGTGTAAAGACAGAAGAGGAAACAATTTCTTGAACCTGTGAGAAACTTTCTTAATCAATGTGTTTCCAGCCCAATGAAGAGGAAAGCAATGTTAGATTTATTTCTAGGGAGTCAAAGAACAAAGAAAATTACAGCACAGAAAAAGGCCTTTGGCCTTCCAAGCCCGCAGTGAGCATGCTGCCCGACTGAATTAAAAAGAACAAAGAAAAAGTCAAGTGAAGCATGTTTCAGTGGGAAGTATTTAAGGGGAACAGTGATCATAACATCAACAACTTCAAAACAGTTCTGGAAAAAACAGGTTGAATTTGCTGAAAGCTCAGGCTGGTTTGGGTATTTTGATGAATCAGTCGAGAGAATCTGTTCCAAATGGCAGAAGAGTCAGTGACTAGGGGGGCTAGCTAGGGTAAATGCATGTAGTTATGGGGATAGGGTCTGGGTGGGTTGATGGTCAGTGCAGATTCGATGGGCTGAAGGGGCTCCTTCTGCATTGTAGGATTCTATGATTAAAAGGACACTGATTTAAAATGATTGGTAAAAGAACCACACATGAAAACATTTTTGTTCACAGCAGGTTGTTGTGACTTGGAATGCACTATCGAAAAGGATGGAGTAAGCCGATTATATAGTAACACTGAAAAAAGATTTGAATATATATCCAATTGGACACTGGGGAGAGAGTAACTTGACCAAAGAGCTGATCGGCACATGTTGGACCAATTGATTGCCTTTTATATTGAAATAGGTTATTCAAAATAGTTTGAATGAGAATCAAATCAAACTTATGCAGTGATATTCTGATTAAAATGTTTTGAAATAATGTGCTTTCCACTTCTAGTTCATATGCAAATTTTGCAGGAAAGAAATATTCTGGGAGCATTAGGAATGTGACCTAAGGACACAATACATAAAGCTGGAATGGAAATTCTTTGGTGTGTGTACATTACATATAGACGGATTAATACATGTTCCATATTAGTGATTACACGTACTTAACATTGCTGTATGGCTTTTACTCTGAACCCGCTAAAAGCCTGAAAAATAATTTGACTCAAGATAGAGATCTATAAGCAAACGTTTAATGGTTGTTGCATACGTTACACTTAATATTCTACACCTTGTTTTGAAGTATTTTTGATGATCATTGATTTTGAGACCTTACTAAAAAGTCAGCTGATGTCGATTGATGCCAAGATCAAGAAAATTAATATGGCTACGGATTATTTTAAATCTAATGAAAAATAGAATCAGGACAATCCGTTAAACATATCTGGGTTACATTGTCTAAGCTTGATTGCCCTTTAGCCCAAGAATGTGAATAAATGTGAAAGTAATGGACTATAATGGTGATTTTTATGATTGGAAAAGAAAGTTACTTTGCCAAATGGGGTGCATTGTTAAGTTTTTCATTTTTGGAAGCTTGTATCTGTAACGAAAATCTTCTATTTAATGGCTGTAAGACTACGGTTAGTGACAAGGTAATGATTGCATGGGGAGCTGTCACGGGCAGGGGGTGAGGTGTTGGTGTAATGGAGGGGAGTGGGCCAGGGTGTCCCACAGAGACCAGTCCCTGAAGAATGCTGACATCGGGGACGAGAGGAAGACATGTTGAGTAGCGATATCATGCTGGAGTTGGTGGAAATGGCAAAGGCTGATCCTTTGAATGCGGAGGCTGCTAGGATGAAAAATGAGGACAAGGGGGATCCTATCCTGGTTCTGGGACAGTGGGGAGGGGGTGAGAGCAGTGACCCGGAGGATGGGTCAGATATGGTCAAGAGCGCTGTCAATCACAGTGAAGCAGGAAAGAGGTATATTGGCAGCTGACTTGTGACAATAATAAATAAACTTAAAGTGTGAATTTTGTTCCAGGTTATCTTTTCAGAAAGCTTTCTCATTACTGAGGTTAAACTAACTGTGCTGTAGTAGCTGTGTTTATCCGCTATCAGATTAATAGTGATCATTGATCAGAAGGAAGTGGTGATTTTTGTGATCATTGACATATGTGCCTAATGAAACTCCACATTAGTTATTAATATTCATTTAAGAGGATGTTAGCGTCGTCATTATGAACCATTAATTTTTTGTTGTATTAGTTTTTGAAAGCAATCCCCTTAGCCAAGTATCTGACAGAATTAATAATGTGCCCATTTTAATTTATTTTACTAATTCATTTATTTTAGAATCATCTCGTTAAATTTTTCTCTTGGACCACATGGTAGCTTAATATGGATAAATCATGGCTTTAGTGGTTTTACAGAACAATCATCATATTTAAATACTGTAATTAATAAGGAGAGTTATGAGGGTTGTGATATCAGTCTGTATTTAACAATTTAAACAATTACACAGAATGCACAATACTGAGACAAGCCATTGAGTCTGACAGATCCATCCGAGTATGTATGTTCCTGCTCCCATTCCAACCTCCATCAGTCTATTCAATTCTTATGACTCATATTCATCTAGCTTTCTCTTAAGTGACTTATGCTATTTGCCTCAATTACTTCTCTATTCTAATCACTGTTCCCTCTCTGGGAAAGAGGTTGATTCTGAATTCCCTGTTAGATTTGTCAGTGACTTTCTTAGATTTGTGGACCCCATAGTTTTAAATGTCTCACAACTGGAAGCACCCCCAAGTCTAATCTAACAAAGTGGGTTAAAGAATGGAAAATCAATTGCATGTAAAGAATGGCTTTTGCTAAGGATTCATAACCATGCTAATCCTACACTTATCTCAGTTTTAAACACTTGAAGGGTCACCAAGTAGTGCTCAAGAAAGAAACCCATTCCACTCAAAGCCAATGAAGTCCTGAAGGTCAGAGAATTCTTCTCTATAGCATTCCTGAAGCATGTTTCATTTCCTTGAACATTGGGTTTTCAGCACTTTCATTTAATGAATTTTCCAATGTTTCTTTTAACCTACTGGATGTAATATATATTGGGGGCATGTCTCTTTAAGAGAATGGGACAGTGACTTGGGACTCCACTATGGGTGGAGCTTGCCTGGTCTGTCTTGTGCTCTCTGGGCTGGGATTAAAATGCGTTACTAAACAGTTCCGGTTAGTTTACTGCCACTGACCTGGTGGTTTATTATTAGGCTCAATAGCAGACCATGGACCAGATTTTCCAACTACATATGCCCCAAGACCGGAAAATCCCACCCAGGATCAATGGACCTCTGCAAGGTCCGCCTCTGCCCGCTATGATTCATGCGACAGGCGAGATGGAAAAATTCCAGTGCACATATATAATCTGTAAAACTCTCCTGAATAGTTTTCTGATAATTCTGTGCTCTTTTATAAAGTATTAATTTCTGAACCAGTCAGCCTAATTCATGTTGTTCTTTAGATCCTAGCCAAAAGTGAACTGGAAACAAAAATTGATCTACACTACAATTATTAGAAGAAACAAAACTGTCTCTCATGGCTTGTCAAAGCAGAGACAAGGAACGGAATTGTGTGTGTCAGGGTGACATACGTACGTATATATGAATTAGATACAGGAGTAGGCCACTCCTAGGTCTTCCAGCTTGCTCCACCTTTCAGCAATATTATGGCTAATCTGATTGTAACTTCAATCCCTACCCCCAATAACCTTTCATCACCTAATCAATCAAGAATCTATCTCGCTCTGCCTTAGAAATATTCAAAGACTCTTCTTTCACTGTCATTTGAGGAAGAGAATTCCAGAGTTGCTGTCCTCTGAGAGACAAAAAAATTCTCCTAATCCTTGTTTTAAATGAGCCATCCTTATTTTTAAATAGTGACCACCACCCCCCTCCCCACGCACCCCCTCCCCTCCCCCCTCCCCCCCCTCCCCCTCCCCCACCCTCCCTCTCCTGTTCTAGATTCTTCCACAACAGGAAACATCCTTTTCACATCCATCCTGTTAATACACCTCTGAATCTTAAAGGTTTTAATCAAATCACCTTTTATAAACTTTGTAGATTAAAATCTAACTTCTCGAACCTTTCCTCATAAGAAAACCCACCCGTTCCTGGTATCAATCTAGTAAACCTTCCCTGAGCTGCTGCTAACATATTTTACCTTTTTAAATAAGGAGGCCAATACTCTACACAATCCTGCAGATGTGTTCTTACCAGTGCCCTGTTCAACTAATGCATAACCTTCCTACCTTTGTATTCAATTCCTCTCGCAATAAATGATAACATTTTATCAGCTGAACTAATTACTTGATTGTGCACCAGACCAGGGTTTTAAATCAATTCAGATTGTATTGGCTCCATTGTGAGTGTGTGATCTTCCCTGCCTGAGTTTCCCTCTCTGCCGAAGTGATAAATTATTGCCATTTCTGCAATGTTAAATCGCAGTCAAAGTCCATTCCGTTGTCTGTACATCCATCTTTAACATCTAAAAGGCAATTCATGGCTTTAAGGAGAATTGAGATGGTGTTTTTCCCCCATTTTTGAAGTCACTGCAACAAAATTAGTGTTGAATATAGACAGTGTAATCTGAGTTTAATTTCCAAGTGACATGCTTGTGATTACCGATGAACATCCGGTCACATCTCATTGGCCAGATGTTACTTTCTGCCTATTTTAGATGCACAGCTGATTGGTGGAACATTGGGGAGTCTCAGGAATAGCAACCACCTGTTCCAGAAATCCAGCTCCCGTCCCATTCCCACATCCCCAAACACCCTCAAACCCCTTCACTCCCATCCCACCCCCTCTCTCTATCCCAAACTCCATTCCGAAACCCCACTCCCATCCCCATCCCCATCCCATCCTTCCCACCGCCCATTCCACTCCCCGACTCCCACCACCCCCATTTCCATTCCTGTACTCACACACCCCCACTCCCATCCCCCCATTCCCATCTGCCCACTCCCCCCACTCTCATCCTTCCAACTCCTGTTCCCACCATCCCATCCCATCACCTCACTCCCATCCTCTACTCACATTATCCCATTATCACGCAGTCCCATTCCCCACCACTCCCACCCTTCCCACCACATCCACCACCACTATTCCCATCCCCCCACTACCAGCCCCCCACACCCACACTCCCATACCTCCGCTCCCATCCCCCATTCTCCATCCCTCCATCGCCATTCCTCCACTCCCCAACCCTCCCCCATCCCATTCCCATTCTGTCACACTCCCACGCCATCATTCCCAACCACCTACTCCCCATGCACCCCATCCCTGCTACTCTCACCCGCCACTCCCATCACCCACTCTCACCCCCCCCCCCTCACACCCACTCCCCAACTCCCCCACACCCACTCTCTCCACACACACCATCACCCACTTGCAATGGCCCCCCCCTCCCCCTCCTCCCCCTCCGTGGCCATATCCAAAATTAAAATTGACTTCATTATTTACTGACTCTGAGAAGCACCACAGAAATCAGCTGATACATGATAATGGTCACACTGTAGTCTACATTCAGCTGATGCTTGTAAAGCAGTTGTTTACCAGTGAATGCCTCACTTTAGAAGTTTTTGGCTAACTCTCTTCAAGATGATCGAAGATTTTGTTTTAAATTGCAAGCAGAAAGCAGATAATATTCAAGCTTTGTTTTGATACCTGTAGTTAATAAAATCATCTGAACCTTTTCATTGGATTTAGCACCTCAGTACTTGCTCCCATTGATCTATAATTTGATGTATTACATTAACATAAGTTTATTCAGAGTGAAGGGAGTAACTGACATTTATAGAGTGCATTTATGGATGTAGCTCCAATTCTGGAGATTGGAATCTGTGGCTGTTGTTGTAAACTGATGTGTGAGGTTTATATGATTTACTATAATGGTTAAAAAAACCTTTAAATCAACGATCCTCAAGAACTCTAGTAATTCCTGTTTGTGTAATTATTTGACTGTGACAATCAATGTATATTTAGTCTTTTATTCTTGTCATTAATTGTAACAATGTTAAAAATTACCAGAAATTCAGAACTTTAAAAAAAGATACAACATAAATGTAACTTTTTAAATTTATAGAGAAGATTCAATCCACTTTCTGTTTCATAATTGTCACAAACATTATAGGAAAGATGTGATCACACTGGAGTAGGTGCAGGAGAGATGTATCAGGATGTTGCCTGGGTTGGAACATTTAACTTATAAAAAGAGGTTGGATAGGCTTGGGTTGTTTGGTCTGGAGTGGAGAAAACTGAGGGGTGACCTGATCGTGATTATGAAGAGCATGGACAAGCGGGAAAGAGAGCAGCAGTTCCCCTTAGTTGAAGGGTCAGTCATGAGGACAAGTTAAAAGTGAGGTGTGGAAGGTTTAGAGGGGATTTGAGGAAAAACTTTTTTAACCAGAGAGTGATGAAGGTCTGGAATGCACTATCTGGGGAGGGTGGTGCAGGTGACATACCTCACATTCTCTAAAAAGAGTCTGGATGAGTACTCGGCATGCCAGAGCATTCAAGGCCCTGTGTAAATGGGAAGAAAACGTTTGAAGATGGGACTTACAATTTTCAGGCATTTTTTCGTCACAACAGAGAGGCTTTGCATTATGGAGAAAATCTGGGTCTTAGACTGTTAAGACTTAGTAGCTAGGATTCTCCCGGATTGCTGTACTGCCCGAACAGTGCTGTGGACTGGGAGACACCAGCAGGAGGCATTTCGTGAGGTTTGTGACCAGAATCCAGCCAGTCATGAGTCTCTCAAATGCTTTTTCTTAGCACAATCAGCTCTGCATCAGAAACAAGCGTGGAGCTGATTATCATGTGGGGATGTCATTGAAACTGATATTTCTGTATGATTAGGATATTCTCTGGGCCTCCTACCACCTCCCCATCCCCACCACACTCACCGCCAGGAGAGGTTTAGAGCTACTCCCCGCAAATGGGGGAACCTGCTGGTGGGGACAGAGGCCATTGAGGCCCCTCTGGGAGGTCAGGGGCAAGAGAGGTTGCTCCTTGAGCAGTGCCAGCCTGGCAGTACCAGCCTGGAACCATAGCAATGCCCAAGGGGCAAACTAGTACTGTCCACTAGGCACCAGGCAGGGCCAAAGAGGCAGGGCCAGAAAGGGGGACATATTGGGGGGTGGTCAATGGAGGGTAGAGAACCTATTGCCACTCTGCAAACAGGATCAGTGGGAGAGGGAGGAAGGAAGGCAATTGGGGCTGGCCATTGCGGGAGGAGTTGGTGCTGACCATCAGTGGGGGGTGTTGGGGAGGCTGGTGGGTAGATTAGGGCTGGGCTGGGGGAGAGAGATTGGGGCCCACTTGGGGGTGAGGGGAAGAACAGGGCTGGCCCAGGGTGGGTTGTGTAAGTCAGAGATTATGGGGGGCTGAGGGTTGAGAAGGGCAGTGATTTGGGCAGGGGTGGGGCACTGGGAATGTCAGCAATCAGGAGGCTGGTGATTGGTGATGTCAGTCCGCATGCACCAATCTCCCCACTGATAGATGGGCGCGTGCGCAGTGGCTCGCTCAGCACTCTGCTGCTGGCTCTTGGGCGTGAATAGGCCCCACCCCCTGCATTTCAGAGTGACTCGCTGAGAGTCTCTGCATTGCACAGCCTGTTCCACAATAAGCATGGCTGATCGGGAGACTCTCCCACCAGAAGTGTGTTGGAAGGACTCACAGGTTGATAGTAATTTGGGCACATTATGTATACACCTACATACAGCCACCAAGTCCTAGGGTGGGTTTTGAACCCAGAAGTTTTGGTTCAGAGGCAGGAACGCAATCCCCTGCTCCTCAAGACATGTGAAATTTACTGGCAGGGGAAAAAGCAGCTGCTCCAGGAAGCCTGTTCCACATGTGGCGACTGGAACATCCTGATTACATATTTCCTCTGCCCTGATCTTATAATTCTGTAATCCCCTCGAAGAGGCCAGAATAAAGGGGGGAAAGAACAGGGTCAGTAAGGGAAAGAGTGCATTAGAAAATTCATCTTCATCTCCATCCCCCTTGGGCAGTGAAAAGCAGTGCAGGAGATCAGGTGAGACGGTTATTATTGAGAAGAAAATTTATGTATGAAGCAATCTCTGCACCAATTAAGAGCTGGTCCATTCCTCTCTGGAAAGTATAGGAGGGTCACCATCAACCATATTGTAATGACTTTAATCAGGCAATTGACATTGGTCAGTTAGGACATGCATTCTCTGATTAAGGGCCAAATTGATGGCCCAATCAGGGGGTTTCTTGCTTTGTACTTAACCAGGTGTGTCAGTTGCTCTGGGACTCTGAGTGCAGACTGCTAATTGAAAATGCTGTTGTCAGACTTGTAAATAAAGGGATCTAGGTGAGGGACTTCCACCTTTGAGGATTTATTACACATATTCTACAGGCTGCGTGAATATTCAGCAGCTATCGGCAGTAATGTAGCCTTTTTGGGCTGCTTTTCATAGCAAAAAAACAGAACACTACCTATTCTACATGGCCTGCAGTAATCCCTTTAAGGATGTGAGACCTTAAAGTTTTAAAATTTGCATATGAAGTGGTGGCCACTTGCATATTAAGGGATTGGCTGGAACAGTTTATAAACTGACATTGTTCCCCCCCTCCTCCCCCGTCCAAAACTATAATAGTTAGCAATTAAAAATGATTTTTAAACTGTTGGCTTCAAGGGAAAGACAAATCATGATTTTGGTTTGATTTGTTAGTATCACGTGTACCGCGATGCATTCCTTCTTATGCACTATACAGACGAAACATACTGTTCATAGACTAAAAAGGGGAAAAGGAAAAAGAGAGGGTGCAGAATATAGTGTTGCAATTACAGGTAGAGTGAAAAGAAAGATTAGCTTAATATATGACAAGGCATTCAAACATCTGATGGCAGCAGGAAAGAAGCATGTACTATATCTGAATCAGACTATTAGTTATTTAAATTTGCAACTCTTGAGAAATGAAAATCTGTCAGAACTGATTGTGAGAATCTGGATAACTGTTATTTATCTACATTTCTGTATCTTACACCACTGATGTATTTCCTTATTGATCTTTTCAATCAGTTTGCTCGATAGTTTTGGAATATTACCAGCCTGATGTAATACTTTATCCACTTACCAACAGATGGGAGAAAATACTTTGGAAAAGCAGGTTAATTCCGCAGCTAAAGGTATCCAGATTGTGTCACCAAAAGGTTATCTCTGAGGGATTTGAGAATCACCCGGGAAGGTAAAATACAGGAATTGTAAAATCGAGAGCAAGAAAGGCAGAAGGGATGTTTAAAAATATTTAATAATCTATTAAATACTGTCAATAGTGTTTAAAGGAAGGACGACACTGTGAGCCGCTGAGGTTGGCAGTGATAGTTCCTGTAATGGCAAATCAGTTGTCACAGTAAATCGTTCATTAGTCTTCTTACTTAGACAGTGGCTCCTGTCTGTAAACCGACAGGCAGGCAAAAAGGGTAATAAAAAAAACGCAAATATCATTAAAGTAATATTTGACCTTGTTGTTTCCACTTAATATACTATTAAGTAAGAAAAAAAATGATTTGTGCTGAAACTTAGTAAAACAGATGGAAAATTAAATGTGGTAAATTGATGAGACAGTGACTGTGTCATTGCTCTGTACTTAGCAAATGTCTGCAAATGCGAGACAAGCATCTAGTGTCTGTTTTTAATACTGTTTCTGAAACATTACACTGATTACAATATCCCATATTAGATAAAAATCTAGACATGATCTAAGAAGCAAGAAGTCAAAGGTGACAAATTTGCTACTTTACTTACCTTTTAATTATATGATTCTTGTTCTAATGTAGAGGGCCAGATTTTCAGTTTTATGACCAGGTTGTGACACAGTTATTGTGAATCAGTCGCTCCATTTTCTTTGATTTTAGTGCAGATGAAATTTGGACAGTCTCTGAAACATTTAACCCATCTTCACTGGGTGTATGCTTGGACATCAAGCTGACAATCTTTGATTTTTAAAGAAAGAAACCAATTCAGAAAATCATTATAAAATTATGAGAATAACTCTAAGTCAATCTTCTGTGTTGTTTACAATTTTTTTAAGAAACATCCACTTTCAGCAGTTTATATCTTTCTTTCCCACCTTTCCTGCAATGTATTCCTTTTGATTTCTCCTCTCCCCACAAGATATTGATCATGCTTTTGTTATTTAATTAAAATTTTGTGAATCCATTTTGAAATTGCATGATGCATTTTTTGACCTCATCTTTGCTCAGTGAAATGGGAATATAGAATCCCTACAGTACAGATGGAAGCCATTCATAGAGTCATAGAGTTTTACAGCATGGAAACAGACCTTTCGATCCAACTCACCCATGCCGCCCTTTTTTTTCAAAATCCCTGAACTAAACCCAATTGCTACATTTGGTCCATTCCCTCTATACCCATCGTATTCATGTAACTATCTAAATACTTTTTAAAAGACAAAATTGTAGCCGTGTCTACTACCACTTCTGGCAGCTTGTTCCAGACACTCACCACCCTCTGTGTGAAACAATTGCCCTTCAGACACTTTTGTATCTTTCCCCTCTCACCTTAAACCTATGCTTTCTAATTTTAGACTCCCCTACCTTTGGGAAAAGATATCAATTATCGAGCTGATCTGTGCCCCTCATTATTTTATAGACCTCTATAAGATCATCCCTCAGCCTCCTATGCTCCAGAGAAAAAAGTCCCAGTCTATCCAGCCTCTCCTTATAACTCAATCCATCAAATCCTGGTAGTATCCTAGTAAATCTTTTCTGCACTCTTTCTAGTTTAATAATATTCTTTCTCTAATAGGGTGATCAGAATTGCACACAGTATTCCAAGTGTGGTCTTGCCAATGTCTTGTACAATTTCTACAAGACGTTCCAACTCATCATTCCAACCGAATCTCATTCAGCCCATCGAGCCTGCACCAATAAAAATCCACAATCCCACACATTTACTCTACTAATTCTCTCTGACACTGAGGGGCAACTTAGTATGGCCAATCCACCCAACTCGCACATCTTTGGACTGTGGGGGAAACCGGAGCACCAGAAGGAAAACCATGCAGACATGGGGAGAACATGCAAACTTTTCACAGACAATGACCCAAGGGTGGAATTGAACCTGGGTCCCTGAAGCTGCGGGGCAGCAGTGTTAACCACTGTGCCACGTTGCCTCGCATAATCTTTGCAACATATACAATATGTACAATTTCTCCCAATACAATGGGAGAAAATGTATGCATTTGGGAAACTATAAAGTCTCAATATGTTTTGAAAAGGAATAAACCAATTTCTTTACATTTTAGAATATAAACAGTATTGGGATTCCTGGAACAGTCTACGGTAGTAGATTGTAGCAAGGATGTCTAGCAATTAATTGAAATTCTTTCAACTGAATTAGAAATTAACGAGTGACAAAGTACATGCAATTCCAATGATGAATGAAAGAAATCTAAATGTGCCACGAACAAATTGGTACAGTGTAAAAAAGATAAGAAAGGTGAATGTGTGGCTGATGGATTGGTATGGGAGAAATGGGTATTGAGGGACATTGTCAACAATATTGGGGAAAAAAGAGAGTTGTACTGGAATGGTCTTTACAAGAATCACACTTGGACCAATGACCTGTTGAGGTGTGGTCAGGGCTTTATATTAAATAATGATGGTGGTGGGTTTACATGAGGGGAGATTGATTGATTTATTATTATCACACATATTGGTACATAGTGAAAATGATTGTTTCTGGTGCTCTATATAGACAAGATATATCATTCATATTTGGTTTGACCTAAAAAACCAAGACATACTATTCACAGTAAAGGAAAGGAGAGAGTGCAGAATGTAGTGTTACAGTCATAGTAAGGTGTAGAGAAAGATCAATTTAATGTGGGGTACATCTAGTCAAAAGTTGACAGCAGCAGGGAAGAAGCTGTTCTTGAGTAAGCTGACATGCTCCTCAGACTTTTGTATCATTTTTCTGGTGGAAAAGAGAATGTCCAGAGTGCGTGAGGTCCTTAATTATGCTTTCCTGAGGCAGTGCGAAGTGTGGACAGAGTCAGTGGATGGGAGGCTGGTTTTCATGGGTTTCATTCATAACTCTTTGTCGTTTCTTGCGGTCTTGGGCAGAGCAGGAACCCATACCAAGCTGTGATACAACCAGAAAGAATGCTTTCTATGGTGCATCTATAAAAGTTGGTGAGAGTTGTAGCAGACATGCCAAATTTCCTTAGTTTTCTGAGAAAGTAGAAGCATTGGTGGACTTTTTTAACTATATTGTCAACATGAGAATAGTGCAGAATAAGTATCATAGCTAATGGCAACCAGAGTGTGACATCAATGAATGCAACTTTCAGGATAAGGTGGATAAATTGATACCAGAAATAGATATAAATGAGCAAGATATGTTCAGAGCAGAGACATGGTTGCAAAGTGGCCATAATGGGACCCAAATATTCAAGGATATTTGATATTTTAGAAGGACATTAAGAAAGGAAAAGGAGGATGGAAATCCCTGTTATTAAAGGATGAGATCAGTACAGCAAATGACCTTGGCTCAGTGTATCGAGACGTAGAATCTGTTTGGGTGGAACTAACAAATTTCAAAAGGAAGAAATCCCGAGTAGAAATAGTTTATAGACCACCTCTTGACAGTAGCTATACTGTAGGCATGTAACTAAGCTACTACAATGGTCACAAGTGATTTTAAACTTTGCATAGATTAGACAAATCAAATTAGTACAGGTAGCATGGAAGATGAGTTCATAGGCTTATTTTGTAGTACAATGTGTTCTGGAATCAACTAGGGGAAAAAACACTCTTTTAGATCTGATAATTGGTAATGAGACTGAATTAATTAAGGATCTCATAGAAAAGGATCAATGTCCAGGATCCCTCCTGTAAGTGAGTTTTTTTCTCAATGTGAATTACTTACGTACACTTGATCCATAAAAATACCTAGGATTGAATGAGAGCATTTTTCATCATAGACAAAATATATGCTTTTTCTTACTGACTGTAATGTGTGCTTTATAAATGAGGTGTGCGCAGATATGGTACCAGCCCTAGAATCTGGTTGCAGAGTTATTCTGACAGAATGAGGGTATTAAGTTATAATTTATAAATCATATTTATTTAAAGTGGAAATTGAACTGTAGTTACTTTTCACCACAATAAAGGATTTAATGCTTGAATAAGTCTGGATTTTGTATAATGTATTTCACAGATCAAAAGATTTTTTTATTTGATTTATTATTGTCGCATATTAGTATACAGTGTAAAGTATTGTTTCTTGCGCACTATACAGACGAAGCATACTGTACATAGGGAAGGAAAGGAGAGAGTGCAGAATGTAGTGTTATAGTCACAGCTAGTGTGTAGAGAAAGATCAACTTAATGCAAGGTAAACTCATTCAAAAGTCTGACAGCAGCAGGGAAGAAGTGGTCTTGAGTCAGTTTGTATGTGACCTCAGATTTTTGTATCTTTTTCCTGAAGGAAGAAGGTGGAAGAGAGAATGTCCAAGGTGCGTGGTGTGGTTGATTATGTTGGCTGCTTTGCTGAGACAGTGGGAAGTGTAGACAGAGTCAGTGGATGGGAGGCTGGTTTGAGTGTTGGATTGATTGGGCTACATCCACCACTGGGTGCTGGAATGGTTTATTTCAGATAACTCTTGTGACATCACATTTGTATGGTAATTTCAGCCCCTCTAACCTCAATTATAACCACTTGGAATCTGTTAGATTCAATAAAGCCAGTTTCTCAGAGCTTCACAAGTGGGAAATCAAACTCTAGTGACAAACTCATTTGACTCCATGTTTCTGATATGCAATTTTTTTAATACATTCATGGGACATGGGTGTCACTGGCTGGCCAGCATTTATTATCGTCCATCCCTAGTTGTCTTTGGAGGACATTTGAGAGTCAACCACATTGCCGTGGTTCCGGAGGCAAGTGCGCACCAGATGAGGTAAGGATGACAGATTTCCTTTTACGGGTCTGATTGAAGATGTACAACAAGAAGGACAGACTCCCAGTGATATATTTATACAGACGAGATCCCATCTGGATCTTCGGGATTTCAGGTGAGGTTCCACCTCCAAGCCTATCTCTCAAAAATAAAATGGGCACATCACCATTCTTCAGAACTGGACTGCTTCAGAGTGGCTTTTAAAGCAAGGCAGTCAACATTGACCACTCCGCTCACCCTTTTCTCTGTCCTTTAACTGCAGCTGCCTGTTTGTCCTCCATGTTTTCCTGAAAATGTCCAACTACTGAAGAAATTGCATCGTTTGCTTGTGGAGTAGGGTCAAAAGTTACCAGCCCATTGGCTCAATCTCTCATGCTCCACACACCCTAAAGTATGTCCAACTGCAGAATGAGTGAGACAGAGTCAAGCCTTAACAATTCCATTGATCTATAATAATTTAATACAAAAGCATTGATATCTGTGCGAAAGCTTCTATATTCACATTTGACAGAATGTCATAGTGCAGCAGGAGAGAAAAAAAATCCATCTGTTGCTAAAGAAAATAGATTTTACGATGGTTGCAACACCAAAACATCACAATTAAATTACTTAGCATTTTAATAAGGGCTAATGCATCTGTTCTGTTTCTGTGCACTCAAATTAAATCTGAATGTGACAGAAGGCTGGGTGGCACTGTGTTGTGTTAGAGACCCTGCGATGAATGTCTCTACCTGACAGCTGAGTGAGAGACAAGCGCTGGGTCCAAACGTTCTCATGCTGAGGCAGAGCAGCAGCAGAGGCAGAAGCAGATCCTGAACTCTGGATCTAACTCTCTCCTGGGACATCCTGTCACAATGTGTCCAATGACCAGCAGGTTGGGAATCAGTCTGTTTGGTCACATGGAAGTGATTAAAGCTACAACGTTGTGTGATTTCAAGAAGAAATTAGATATAGTTCTAGGGGCTAAAGCGGTCAAGAAATATGGAGGCAACAGGGGGATTCAGGACATTGAATTCTATGATTAGCCATGATCAAAATGAATAGTGAAGCAGACTCGAAGGGCTGAGTGGCCTACTCCTGCTTCTATTTTCTATGTTTCCATGAAGATATATTGCAGCAACACCTGACCCTGAGTAAATATCGTCCTTGGATGGAGGGAGAGCTGATGGGTTTGTGTTCTGGCAAAATCTACCACCTTCCTATCCAGGGAAGACAATAGTAAAGAATTCTTCATAATTCACACAATCCCTACGGAACGTGAAGAGGCCATTCAGCCCATTGAGTCTGTACCAACCACAATCCCATCCAGACTCTATTCCCGCAACACTATGTACTTACCTTTCCAACCCCCATTAAACTAGAGTCAATTTAGCATGGCCAATCAACCTAACCTGCACATCTTTGGACTGTGGGAAGAAACTGGAGCCCCCGGAGGAAACCCACACAGAGAATGCATAAACTCCACACAAATAGTGACTCAAGCTGGGAATCGAACCCAGGTCGCTGGCACTGTGAGACAGCAGTGCTGTCTACTACACCACCATGCAAGCTGTTAATACAAGACTCTATCTTCTTCAAGTTCTTGTTAAAGATTCCTGGATATTATGGATGATGTCCAGATCCCAACTTGATGCCACCATTCCTAGATTTAGCTCATCACACGTACCCAAAGCATCCCCCCCCTCGCCTGAAAAACCCTCCCCTCTTTTATACTGTGTTTGTAATTCAAAAAATAATTTAATGTCTCATTGACTAACCAAAATATCTAGGCCAGTACAATTCTGTACTAAAATTCACTTCTGATCTAAAGGAAATTGATCAGATGTGAAAAAAAAACAAAGAAAATCTATTTTTTCTCATAGTTACCGAGAATTCTGGATGGCTGCCACTATTTGGAATTAAAAGCGAGGATTATGTTGGATTTTGTTTCTTTCAGGAATTAGAGCTGCCTGCAGCTTATCCTTGACTCACTGCATTGGTATTAAATTAAATGCATTTCTGTCTTAGAGTTCATCCTTTAGCCGTTGTGACTTTGGAGTGACTTCCAAATCAATCAAATTAAATTCCTGTCCACAGATTAATCACTATTTCAAATTTGTTTTTGAAAACTATTAGAATGGGAAAGTCAGACCTTTATCAAAATGATTGCAAAGCTCCTCCAGAAATGGATTGTGCTGCTTGTTGTGTCTATTGTATAATTTTATCATTTAAAAAATATTGTTCAAGACGAGGCAGCAGTCACATCATGGAAAGAGGAAATTGTCTCTAGATTGCCCTGCCTTTCAGCTGTTTAATTGATACTCTCAGGATCACAGGCATCGCTGGTATCTTTGTCACTTCAGTCAGTGGACGCAAGTTGCCTCAGCCAGCACTGGGGCTAGAACCAGCTCAGGGTGATCTACCGTGATCAAAAACCATCAAACTCCAGTAGAACCATCTCACAAATAGATAAACAAACACGGATCCTGGCATTAAAGGATTCCACTGGGGATGATTTAATTTCAATCTGATTTAAAGGAAAATAATTACACTCATGTTTTGAAGTTTTTTGTCGACATTGATAGTTTTCATGTCCTTAGTTAAGGGAGAGAAAGACCTCTTGGTTTGGGAGTGCATTCTATGAGTGGGTTGAATAGTGAGACTGTTGGTATGCTGGAGGATGGTTCACGCAAGAGAATCTCAATCATTTGTTGCCTTACAGTTTAAACAGTTCGAGAAGGAAAAAATGCAGGAAAATCTCAGCAGATCTGATAGCAGAATTTTACCAAGTTTTTGCGCCTGAAAATGGACAAATGATGGTAAAATCGAGCTCCCGATAATACCAACTTCTATTTTCAATGTTCTGACCAATGAAACCAAACATGCCGAATGCCTTCTTCAACATTCTGTCCATTTTCAAGGAGTTATGAACCTTTACCCATTAGGTCTCTCTCTGTTCTGTAATTCTCCCCATTGCCCTCCATTAACTGAGTAAGTCCTGCCCTGGTTCAATCGACCAAAATGCATCACCTCACATTTATCTAAATTAAACTCCATCTGCTATTTGTCAGCCCATTGGCCCAATTGATCAAGATCCCGTTGCAATCCTAGATAACCTTCTCCACTGTCCACTATGCCACAAATCTTTGTCTGCAAATGCACTAACCATGCCTCCTAAATTCTCATCAAATCATTAATACAAATGACAAGTAAGATTGGACCCAGCACCAATCCCTGAGGCACACCGCTGATTATAGGCCTCCAATTTGAAAAACAACTCCCTACAAATTCCCTCCTGCGTTAAAAGGTGTTTGTATGTATCTTTTACAGTTCAGATCAAAAGAGCGATGGTTTGTAGACAGTGATGGATGCAGGAATGATGCAATAACAGAATCTCAATTCACTTGTGATCTACCACATGAAGATTGTGACAGATATCACAACTCGGGGTTAGCGGAAGCCAAGAATGCCTTTATTCAGAAGAGAACATCCTATCTTCCAAGGTAACAACTTTTCTGCAAAGATATTCTGAATTCACTACAATGAAACAATTTAGGATGCAGCTGTATTTAACTGGAAAATGATTTCAGGTGAAGATGGAAGTGAACGTGAGTCAAAAGTTTATTTATTTGTCACAAGTAATGCTTACATTATCACTGCAATGAAGTAACTATGAAATTCCCCAGAATTCCCCAAATTCTCCTACAGGACCTCAGTCCAACACAGGCATCTCCACATCAAAATCATAGAATCCTTACAGTGCAGTCCCTTCAGCCCACTGAGCCTTTACTAACCACAATCCCACCCAGGCCCTATCCCTGTAACTCCACATATTTACCCTGCAAACCCCGCTGACATTAAGGGGCAATTTAAAATGGCCAATTAACCTAACCTGCACATTTGGGATACCAAAGATTGATTTAGTAAGGCCAAATGGCCTTCTTGTACACAAGAGGGGTTCTATGATTCTAGAATACATTGCCCAAGAGAGGCAGAGGGTTGTGTGTTACCAAACTGTCTCTGACAGCCTGGTAGAGAAGCCCATCTCGGGATTTCCACGGGTGTAGGCTATAACTGCACCCCTGTAGAAACCAAAGCTCCCTCGGACCACCCAGTGGCTTTCATAAACAGGATAGAGTTCTACTCAATCAGTGTGCGAATGATCTGCAACCACAGATATTGAATGCTGCAGGTGTGTACTTGCTTCCCAGTTTACTTCATATTACCGGTTTACTTTGACACACTGAGATATTAAGATGCTGGGATGGAGCCTTGGAGTTAGGGAGTTAGGGCCTGGGTGGAATTATTTCCCAATGGGCCAACCGTAGAGTCAGGCCTCCTCCCAGCTGATTTAAGACACATTGTTAGTCAGATTAGAAAGAGTTTTAAGCCTCAAGATTACTGTTAGTGATACTAGCAGATGAATGTTTAAAGTACACCGCATAAGCCACAGGCCTGGGTTTAATTTAAATAGGTTAATGCAGCTGGTAAAACCTGAGTATTCATCCATTAAAGACCACACACTGTCCAAATATCCATTATTCGGAAGCATCAGTCATCGGGAAATATTCTGAACAGACCCAAGAATCCCCCTGATATCAGTCCGATGTCAGTCCAGTGCTGTGAGTTACTGAGGATGCAGTAAATCCAGGATGAAAACTTGGGTGACACGGTGGCACAATGGTTAGCACTGCTGCCTCACAATGCCAGAGACCCGGGTTCAAATCCTACCTCGGAACTCTATCTGTGTGGACTCTGCACATTCTCCCCATGTCTGCATGTGTTTCCTCTGGATGTTCCAGTTTCATTCCACTGTCCAAAGATGTGTGGATCTGCCCATTGTCAGGGGAATTAGTGAGGTAATTATATGGGGTCATGGAAATAAGGCCAGGGTGGGATTGTGGTCAGTGCAGACACGATGGGCGGAATGGTCTCCTTCTGCACTGTAGGGATTCTATCAGATTCTAAACAGAAAATGCTGCAAACACTCAGTGGGTCAGGCAGCATTCTGTGGGGTGAGAAACAGAGTTCTAAGGGCAATTCTCAAACCTCGCCACGCTTGGTGTAGATTGTGCTGCTTGCATTTTTACTCCCGATGGTAATCAATTTGCGTTCCTCTTTGTCTAATAGCACGGACCAGATCGCACCCAGAAAGGGCATTCTGCAGATTAGCCCACTTAAAAGTGGTATTTAAATATGCATATCCCCTTCGAATCCCAGCACACGGAATCCTCTGGCCTTTGGGAATAGTGAGAATCACTGTCGTTCTCTGCCAGTGGAGGCTTGGCATGACGATCATGGAGGCGATTGAAGCCCCTGGGTGGCTCTGGGCATGTCTGAGTGGGAAGGGAGGGAATTGCCCAGTGCAATGTGAGATTGAGGCACCCAAGAGCTCTGAAGCCAAGCTCACTGGCGCGTTGAGCCCCCTACACCCTTCCCCACCCCCAGTACTGGCGTGGAGTGTGGGAGGATTGTGGTGCGGAGCATGCCTGACAGACTGGTTGGATTGCCCCACTATTGTTTTTGGGAGAGTTCAGCGAAGTGTTTCAGGAGGTTGGGTTTTATTGTCAGAACTAGTCTAGCTAGTTAGAGCTGAACTAACGCTGTTACAGGCAGGGTGGTGCATCTCGCTACATACTTTCACATTCCAACTGCAGCGTTGGTGCAAAGTAGTTTGCTTTCACACCAACCAAGCACTTACAGAATAAATACAGAATAAAGCCTGGTATCGGAATGTAGTTTCATCGTCCATTTTGGACCTGACATCTCACTTGTGCTCTAGTTACAGTTTTGCTACAGCAAGTAGTTTTAATTGTTTCAAAATGTAAATAAGATTTAACACAAACTCCTTTTCCCACAGAGTCAATGTGACTGACATTTCTTGTCAACAGAATATATCCTCTGATAAATTACGTGGAAAATCAGTTCTGGACACCGATCCTGACAATGGTACGGCCATTACGATCTTATACTTTACAATAACAAGCTCTAAGCAGCTGGAAGTAATGAGTAATTGCTCTGTGTCATTCATAAACATTCCTTCCCAACCAGGTTTCATTAGTCTTTGAAGATTGTGAGAATAATTGTAAAGTGAGCAGAAATTGAATTGTTAACAATTGCCCCTTTCTTTCACAATTCAAATGTAACTTTTGTGCCAATAAATCAGTACAACAACATTTACTTATATAGTACCTTTAATGTGTTAAAATGCCCCGAAGTGTTTCGCAGGAGTATTATGGAACAAAACAAAGCATCAAGTTACATGAGGAATGTTATGTATTTTAGAGGTTGCATGACTGCTTTAAGAGCTGATTACATGAATTGATTGTGATGTTATTAGGATGTTGCACCAGTTGCTGTTTTAGTTTCAGTTTGTACTCTGTGCAGGGAGCGTCTGTTTCAATAAAGCTGCTATCAGTCAGTGTGAATTGACATGTGCAAACCACATTTTTTCTTTTTGTATAAAATCCACAACCCTTAACATAGTTTGGATGTTACAGGAAGATGTAAGGCAGAATGACCAAAAGCTTGTCAAAGAGGTACATTTTGCAAATGGAAAGCAAGGTACAGAGGGAATTTCAGAGCTCGACTGAATGAGGTGGCCACCAATTGTGGAGTTCTGAACATATGGATACTCAAGATTCCAGAGTGAGAGGAGAGCAAATATCTTGGAGAGTTATAGGGCAGATTGCAGCAATAGGGTGTCATAAGGACTTGAAGGAATTTGAAAATCAAGATGAGAATTTTAAAATCAAAATGTCGCTACCTTGGATTTATATTTATAGTCTGTCCTTTGATTAAGAACTTGATCCACACATTGGGAAAACTAATCTTTAGCCAACTCAGGGATCAAGCCAAGTTAACCCTAAGGAACAAGCTGATGGTTTATGATGTCGGCATCTTCCTCAATAACTGTGAAACACAGACAACAGACATTGGCACAGTGGTTAGCACTGCTACCTCATGGTGCCAGGAACCTGGGGTTGATTCCTGGTTTGGGTCACTGTCTGTGTGGAGTTTGCACATTCCCCCCATGTCTGCCTGGGTTTCCTCCAGGTGTTCTGGTTTCCTCCCACACTTCAAAGATATGCAGGTTAGGATGGTTGACTGTGCTAAATTGCCCATTAATGTTAGGGGATTAACGGGATAAATACGTGGGTTTACAATAGGGCCTGGATGGCATTGTTGACAGTGCATTCTTGATGGGCCGAATGGCCTGCTTATGCACTGTAGGGATTCTTTGAGCTTCTGGTGATCAAAAAAGAAGCTTAACAAGTTCCATCTTTGCTGTGTATGTCCTGTATGGGCATATCATGGGTAGTCAAAATCATGAGCATAGCCGTCCAAAGATTGTACCGTAGAAAATGTTTGACTCATAGAAACACTGCAGTGCAGGAGGAGGCCATTCAGCCCATCAAGACTGCACTGACAACAATCCCACTCAGACCCTATCTCCAGGGTCTCACACATTTGCCCCACTAATCCTTCCAACTACACATCCCAGGACACTAAGGGGCAATTTTAGCATGGTTAATCCACCTAACCTGCACATCTCTGGACTGTGGGAGGAAACCGGAGCACCCAAAGGAAACCCACACAAACACAGGGAGAACGTGCAGATTCCAAACAGACAGTGACTCAAGCCGGAAATTGAACCCCGGTCCTTGGAGCTGTGAAGCAGCAGTGCTAACCATTATGCCACCGTGCCATCCACTATTTTGATAAATAGTCTAAAAATTTAGCAACAGTGGAGAGAATTGGTGATGATGTAGAACTGGATACATCAGTGTACATGTGAAGAATAACACGTAACCAGGGGACCGTATGTAGGTGAGAAGTAGGAGAAAGCCGAGAATAGATCCTTGGGAGACATGACAGACAACAATGTGAGAGCAAGAAGGAAAGTCATTGCAAGAGATAACACTGGCTATGATCTTTTGAAGAGGGCGTGGTGATGGCAGATTTAAAGGAGAGAGAAAAAGAGAGAATGTTTAACAGTATTGACTAAAATGGAGATCTGGAGGTTGAGTGATGAGCAGTTCAGTGGGAAGAGAGTTGAAAGAGCTGGAAATGTGGACGAGATGAACTTTTATTAATTCAACAAAAACAGAAAATACTGGAAAATCCCAGCAAGTCTGACAGCATCTGTAGAGAGAAAATAGAGCCAATGTTTCAAGTCTGGATAACTCTTCGTCAGAGCTCAGAGCAGCTGAGATTTTCTGTTTTTGTTTCCGATTCCAGCATCTGCAGTAATTTGCTTTCATATTATTACTTCAAGATACATTTCAAGATACTTCTTTGTGTATGTTCACCAACTTTTATCAATCAATGTGTAATTGTGTACAGGGATTTGTAACCAATCCAGTGCACAAGTTTAGAAGAATATTTCAATTTCTTTTCCGCCATCATCATTCCTGGCCAATGAATGAAGCTATGGATGAGTACAGCAAATTAACATGTTTGACAAATTAATTGGAATTATTTTGAAGATGTAAGGAACATAGTGGATAAATGGGAACCTGTAGATGTAGGAGGAATTTTCCCGTACTCCCACCATGGGTAGAGGGTGGGACACGAACCATACAAAGGCCTGTTGTCCTTGGGTGGGATTTTCCAGCCTTGGGGCAAGTGCGGCTGGACAATCCTGCCCATAGTTTACTGGATTTACAGAAGGCATTTTTGACCCCTTCCAAAGAGGCTTTGCCTCCTAAAACATTCACTTTGAATACATTGTCCATGTGACTGCATGCGATACTATCCAATTTCATTCGAGACATTTGTTCTCAGTGTCACCTCTGCAGGAAAATCTGGCTTTTGGTGACAGACATTGAATTAAGGAGATTAACACTATTAAAGGAGATACAGAGAGGTCCTGTAAGAAACACAGACTGCTGCTCAAACTAATTAGACCTTTTAAAGAGAACAGAAAAAAAATTTGCTTTGGTAATATGATCTTTAGCTTCTTATCATGAATTGTTTTGATCAACTATAATAACATGCGCTGCCTGCCTTGCTATTATAGACTTATTAGCCTATTTTGTCAATATTTATAAAACATCTTTCTTGCCTTATATATATTAAACGTTTTGTGATTATACGTATTGTGCTTTTCATAGAAAACTGATTATAACTAATTGTAATATTTTCAAATGATCAGTTTATAAAATGAATATAAAGCAAATTAAACCCAAAAAGGATTATTATTCATAAAAAGGGATGACCACCGTCTTTATAGATGTCAGTAACATCGAGGAGACTCCTCTACATTTTGTGAATTGTTCACAGTGATATTGTGCAGAAGTATCTGGAATTAAAAATGACCGTGAAACAATTGCCAATTGTTGAAAAACCCATTTGGTTCATTAATGTCCTTTAAGAACAGAAATCTACCACCCTTATCTGGCCTGGCTTACATGTGACCCAAGAGCCACAGCAATGTGGTTGATTCTCAACTGCCCTCGGGCAGCTAGAGTTGGTCAATCAATGCTGGCTAGCTGGTGATGCCTATCTCCTGTAGGGTGAATAAAATCTGTGCTGTAACAAAAGAAACTCACACAAACTCAGTGTAAGAGCTTCTCTTGATGCCATTAACATTGGGAGAGAATAGGTTGGATATGCACCAGTCAAATTTTGATGCTTTAGAGTTTGGCATGAGGGAAGTGAGTCCACGATACAATTTCAGGCAATTGGCAACATGGTTTTTATCATGAGAAAAGTAAATGGAAATAGGAAGGGGGTTGTTTTGCAGAGAAATAGAGTCTGTTGTATGTATTAAAGAATTTCCACTTCATTTTACTGCAGTGTTTTTTAATAAAGATGAACAAGATCCGGAATCTCCGCATCTGGGCTCAGCGATTGACATATCCAGCAGTGACACTGTGTCCACTGGAACCACAAGACTATCACAGCTGGAAGATATCAGACAACATCTGCAGTCTCTAGAAGCAAATTACCGGGAGCTTGTTGCACTTCTTTTGAGGGAGAGTGGATCCATACCAGTGCGTCGAAAGTTACCCCACAAGCAGAAAGGACAAAGTTCTGTGAAAAATGGCAAACTGTTAGCACAGTTTACATCGCAGCGACAGAAGGATCTTTGGTATTTATTCGCAAAGAGACGGTTGAATGGATGAACTGCAAAAATTTACACATTTCTAAATATTGATATTGGCTAATGACATAATGGTATAGTGATGCAGTGGTTAGCACTGCTGCCTCACAGCGTCAGCGGCCTGGGTTCGATTCGGGTCTCAGGTTAGTATCTGTGTGGAGTTTGCACATTCTCCACAGGTCTGCAGGGTTTCCTCCGGGTGCTTCAGTTTCCTCCCATGGTCCAAAGATCAGAGTTATTTGGCCCATCAAGTTTGCATCAACCACAATCCCCTGCAGGTCTTATTCCTACAACCCCACATATTTACTCTAATAATCGCTTGACACTAGGGTCAATTTAGCATGGCCAATCCGCCTAATCTGTAATGTTTGGACTGTGGGAGGAAACCGGAGCACCCAGAGGAAACTCACACAGACACAGGAAGATTGTGCAAACTCCACACAGAGAGTGACCCAAGGCTAGAATTAAACCTGGGTCACTGGCGCTGATGTGCAGGTTAGGTGGATTGGTCTTGATAAATTGCCCCTTGGTATCCAAACATGTGTAAATTAGAGGAGATTAGCAGGATATGTGTGTAGTGTTACAGAAATTGGGGTGTGATTGGGGGAGGGCAGTGTCTGGATAAGAATTGGTGCAGACCCAAAGGGCAACTGGCCTCCTTCTGAATTGTAGAATTCTATGACTATAAAACAATCCACCCTTTAATTATTTTGTGTCAACTTATCAAATTAAAATTATTAACAGTGACCGTAACATCCCTATTAATAATATTAATCGATACCAAGGCATCTATAGCAATTACTAACAATGCAGCACTGAAGTCAAGAGATCATGAAAATATTTTATTCCAAAACTTTAAACAGCTAAGTATGCGCTCAAGGACATACTACAATGCCAAATTTCAGGTTTAATTTTGTCATCATATTGTTTATTTCTTGATAAAGTAGAAACAGAGCATCACATTCTCCACTCCAGAGGCAATCTTTGAAATGAAATTTAGGGAGGTGTTGAGTGAGAGTTGCAATGCTGGATCCAAAAGAGAAAGAACTTGTATGCATAACAAGCCCTTTCACCAATGCCAAATATCCAACCTCCCTTCACAGCTAATCAACTATTTTCAAATTATTGCTGTAGTATTGAATGGAAATGTAACAATTTGATTGAACCTAACAATTTCCCACAAACTGCAATAGGGTGTTTTCTGCTCTTCTCCTTCCAGTGTTTTGGAATATCTTGGCCAGAATTCTCTGGCCGTTCACGCCCCATTGCCGCTGCCTGTGGAATTTGGCACTCAGCCACATTCCCACTCACTGCGGCAGGACTGGAGAATCCCATCGGTGTGGACAGCCCTGAGTAAATGCACCTGAGAAAACTGACAGGATTTTTTTTTTTGATTGAGGTATTAGGCCTTAAAATGTCAAAAACACTCTTCAAAGAAATGCAAGGTTACTATCCTTCAATAAACCAATACCATTAAAATCAGATAACCTGTTCATTTGTCTCAGTCTTTTGTGGTAATTTCAATATCAATTGGTGGCCACAACTCCAAAGTGCCAACTGGCTGTGAAGATTTCTGAGACATAAATTCAATCTTTATATACTTTGTGAATAAATATTCTAAGATGGATTGTCACTAATTGGTAAATATGTAGAGGTGGGAGAACAGGGAAAGGAGTTGCATCAATTTATAGCACTAACTCTAAGCTGACACTTCAGTACAGTACTGTTGGAGTGCTGCATTGCTAGACCTGCCTTCTTTTTGATCAGATTGTAAATATCTGGCCTCTCAGATTGATGTACCTCTGCACCATTTCAGTGGAGAACAGGACAGCTATCCCTGACCTGGCCCTGATTGCAACCAAAATATTGAGTTATGTTATCAGGCCCATTATTGCATTGTGGGATCTTGTTGGGTGTAAATTGATTTCTGCATTTTGTCACATTAGAATGTGACTATACATTAATGAAATGCATCACTGGTTGTCAAACATCTTATGCCTTCCTGAGATTATGAAAGATGTTGTGTAAACACAAATGTTTTTTTCATTGTTTTACTCATTGTTTTATTCAGATAACTGAGGCATCCATCCATCAATAAGAGTTAGGGTCTGGGGACCTCAGTCTCCTGTGTGACCCTTGAACCTATCCAGATGTGAAGCAGAGCCATGAATAATTATGCAGATAGGCACCTCTATAAAGGAACATTGTCATTCTGGCAAGATTTGTAGCAGTTCTTTGCTATTTAAAACAGACTGATTAAATCAACCTGATTCTCTTTAGTCTCAATGTTCTCACTCTGATTCAGGTCTACAATACAATCATATTGTTTTCATTAATAACAGCCCTTCTATGGTTCCTTGACTAGTTAGTGTGTCTAAGGTCATAGTTGGACATCTATTGTACACTTTCATGTATGCCTAATATTTATCCCTGGTAAATTGAAATTGCCCATGTGATTGCGTGTTTCTGTGTACACTTCTTATATCAGCCTACAAAGTATTTGGTCCTCTTTCTCCTTACCTAGCATCCAGCAACAAATCCACTTCATTAACTTCCTTCATCTTCCTAGCCACTGGATTTCTAGCTTTTCTGACTATGCTTGACCTGAAACTGGAAAATCCCACCCGAGGTCTTTCTGTGATCTGCCTCTCGCTCGATACAATTCCTGTGGTGGGTGGAATGGGAAAATTTGCCCTGGAACTAAGCAGCCATTTTTGTGATATATAAGAAGCAATAACTGTGCTAAGTTTATCTTTTCTATCTTTACAAAGCAATCCGTGCCTTTTTACTCAAACTGTTATAGCCTTAAAAGATCAGCACGATGCTTAAATCAAAACTTTCTCTCCAGCAAGTATTAATATTTCAGTTACAACTTATTTGTAACTTCAGGTATTTACATGATCGCTCTCTGTTCTATTGTAAATTTATTTATCATGTCAGATCTCTACACAATTAGCTGCTGAAATCTTTATTCCTTTGTTGCCTGTTCCACAAATCAAAAATGCAAGTGTTTTTATTTTTAAAATGTGAAACATCGAGCTAAGTACACCAACATGGCGTTTAAAAGCTTCATAGAAAATTGTCATCACTGCTTATTACAGTATAACAGAGTTGTTACATTTATTCGTGTATTTGCTGATATACAGTATGGTGCAAAGGAGATTTGCTCATCTGGAAGCTCAGATACGTCTATTGGATCGAAAGCTAACTCACCTTGCTGATGAAATTGGCTCCCAGACTTCCCTGCTCCAGAAAATATATCCATTGCAATGGGAAATACACAAACTTTACAACAAAACGGTGAGTATCTCCCAGATTGCTAGAATCTTTCAGTTATAACGCGTTTGTAATTTTAGGCATTTATTTGATGGCTTGCTGCTCTCTCTCTCAGCAGTGGCACAGTAGTTAATGCTGCTACCTCACAGCTCCAGAACCCCAGGCTTGATTCCTGGCTTGAGTCACTGTCTGTGCGGAGTTTGCACATTCTCCACATGTCTGCATGAGTTCCTCAGGGTGCTCTGGTTTCCTCCCACAGTCCAAAGGTGTGTGGGTGAGGTGCATTGGCCCTTTGTGTCCTAGGTTAGAGGGTTTAGTGGGTAGATATGTGGATTACGGCAATAGGGCCTGGTAGGGTTGTTGTTGGTGTAGGTTTGATGGGCCGAATGATCTGTTTCTGTGCTGTAGATTCTATGAAAAGTTGATAAATCCTTTAAACAGATTATGGGTAGTTTCTGAATTGTTATTGGAGAATTAGGAGGGTTAGTTATGATAGAGGATGATAAATTGAATATCCATTGGTTGAGGCAAGAATGAGTCTGAAGCCAGCCTGTATCAGACAGATTTATTTCCAATTCTGTTGAGAATTAGCTCAAACTCTTTGTGTGTGGGTTTCCTCCAGGAGCTCAGTTTCCTTCCACAATGTAAAGATGTGTGGTTTAAGTGGATTGGTCATGCTAAATGTTGCTGATAACGTGTGATCATGCTGGATGGTATGCTAGCACAATAGTTAGCACTGCTGCCTCACAGTGCCAGGGACCCTGGTTTGATTCCTGGCTTGGGTCGCTATCTGTGTCGAGTTTGCACATTCTCCCTGTGTTTGCGTGGGTTTCCTCCAGTGCTCCAGTTTCCTCCCACAATCTGAAAGACATGCTTTGACCTGAATCGACACTGGAATGTGGCAACTAGAGGAATTTCACAGTAACTTTATTGCAGTGTTAATGTAAGCCTTACTTGTGACTAATAAATAAAATTTACTTTACCTAATGCTACCAATATTAGTGAAGGGTATTTAATGTGTGCTCTTTCTTGGCAGGTTGGGGACTCTGACAGACTAACTACCAGACAGAATTCTTCTGAGTTTTCACAGTAAGTACATGTTTGGAGCAGAGATACTTTTAAATATCAGATTTACCAGAACTAGAGGGTACAACCTCAAAATAAGTGGGGGGGGGGCAGTTTAGAACAGAGTTGAGGAAGAACTACTTAGAGGGTGGTGAATCTCTGGAATTCTCTGCCCATTGAAGTGGTGGAGGCTACCTGGTTGAATATATTTAAGTCGCAGGTAGATAGATTTTTGATCGATAAGGGAATTAAGGCTTATGAGGAGAAAGCTGGAAAGTGGAACTGATCCACTTCAGATCAGCCATGATCTTATTGAATGGCGGGGCAGGCTCGAGGGGATAGATGGCCAACTCCTGCTCCTATTTTTTATGTTCTTGAATGATATATGTAATCAGAAACAATTAACTGAAAATAAGAGAGAAAGTAAGAAAGAGCAAATGAATAAATGTGTATTTATATGGAGTCTTGCAATGACCTTAAGATATCCTGAAGTGCTTTACAGTTAATTAAATAGTTTTGAAGTATTACTACATTAATATAGGAGCAATGATCATTCATTGTGTTAAGTTTGAACCATCGAGTATTGGTATTACAAAGAGCCTAAGCCTGCCTTTACCCGATATGTACATGCATGTACATTCAGACATGTATGTACCCAGCAGGAGCACTGGATGACAAACAGTCATGAGTTCAGTGATACTACCCCACCATCTCCTACATTTCTAACCCGAGGAAGGGGGGTGGTGGTGGGAAAGGCAGGGGGGTGAGGGGGGACACTGAAACAAGCTCTGTTGCTCCCAATCTTGTTCCAGCTGAGATCAGGTAACTTAACCGAGACCAGTGATTTAAACCTGGCTCCGAGTCCTGCTGGTTCAGCATCTCACCGCCTGCTGCTTTTAACTTATAATCTAGCTTTTAACTCAACTTATTGCTTTTAACTTGGTGAGATAATACAAATGTGTCACATGTGATTATGACTGAAGTCAGACACTGTGGGTGGAATTCTCTTATCTTGAAACTAACTGTAATAGCGTGCGGTTCTGGTGCACCGTCCCACCGAATAGTGGATTCCCGTGCCAGATCTGGCTCTTGAAACTTTAATTATATGCATGGTGAGTTCCCTTCTGAGTCACGTGGTAACTGATTCATCATCTTGCCATCAGTTGGTGGGTTTGAAGAAAAACAGCACCATTTTTAAATCCCAGTCCAGCACAGGCCTATCGCTCTCTCCAGCCCACCTATCTTCACCAGAACATTCAGAACATCAACAACCCAGAAGGAAAAGGCTTTGATTGGATTTGATTTGATTTATTATTGTCACATGTATTAACACACAGTGAAAAATATTGCTATACAGACAAAGCATACCGTTCATAGAGAAGATGAGAGACTGCAGAATGTAGTGTTACAGTCATAGCTAGGGATGTAGAGAAAGATAAAGGTATGTCCATTCAAATAGCTGGTGGCAGCAGAGAAGAAGGTGTTCTTGAATCAGTTAGTACATGACCTCAGACTTTTATATCTTTTTCCCGACGAAGAAGGTGGAAGACAGAATGTCTGGGGTGCGTGGGATCCTTAATTTTGCTCGCTGCTTTTCCAAGGCAGCTATCAACCCCAAGAAGAAATGAGCTTTGACAAAGGGTCACCTGGACTCAAAACATCAGCTCTTTTCTCTCCTTATAGACGCTGCCAGACCTGCTGAGATTTCCCAGTGTTTTCTCTTTTGGTTTCAGATTCCAGCATCCGCAGTAAATTGTTTTTATCAAGCAGAAATGTATTGCTCAAATCAATCACCAACCAAACCCCACCCAGTGACCTCACCTCACACTTGACTCCTGGTCGTACTTTATTGCGGAGGCTGCATGCTCCTGCAGCAGGATGTTGTCCGATAGACACTGCTGTGATCCTACTTTGATCCGACTGATCTGACTCGGAGACACAGAAGGGTCCGTGGCTCCAGCAGCACGGTACTGTCTGTGAATGCCAGCTCAGCACAGAGGCAGGAACTGGGCTGGCCCAGCACCGTGGTGTTCAGTGCATCAGGAACAGCGCAGTGCTGTGGCAGAAAGTTGCTGTCCTCACCCCAGAGTCTCTGGCAAAGGGACGGTTGCCTTGTGAATATCACACACATTAGCTATCCTTCTGGGAGAAGGGAAGGGAGATTCACAGCAAATGTTAGCTCTTCCACCAGATTCACCGTGCAACTGGCTTGGGTAAAGCAAATCAGGGCGACTGAGATAAATTCACAGAGGTTACCTCAGACTATTTGGGGAATTGGGGTTTTGGAACTGTCATGGTGCAGTCCAGGGGGAGTGAATAACCTGTCAGCAGTGCCCAAGTGACCCAGAGCAAAAGTCAGAAAATACACATTAAAATAATGATTATGTAACTATGGAAGGGAGAAGTGCAGACCCTAATTCTACCTCAGCTGGTACAAGGATCTAACCCCTACATTTGGCTGTAATCTGATCCAGACACTCCCTGTCCAGCCAACCACCCCGTTCAAACTCTGAAACATAATTCTATTCAGTGTTTAGCCCTACGCACTGATTCGCTCTCTCCAGCCCACATATAATTACTTTTCATTTCAGTCCTGTGCTTCTAAGTAGATAAGAATTAAACTGATTATAAATTTGACTAAAACCAGATTACCCTGACTTTTGTTAATCTAGTAACAGCCTCACTGTTAAAATGTAAAAATAGCTCATTTAAGTAATCTTTTGTATTTTAGTCAATTTGAAATATTTGTTGGATTGAGGGAACACAGTGAGCGATGCGGATTCTGAGGGGGCAGTGTGTACATTTCTATTGGCTTTCCCCACACTTTGCTCTTGTGGGAAGATGCTGAGTGCAGCCAAGAGGATACAAGTGGAGAGGAACATTTCCCTTCTCCCCGACACCTTGTCCGTCTCTCCCGTATCAGTTACAGAGCAGCATCGTGGAACCCTGGTGGCTCCCAATAGCCCAGTTCATCCCCTCTGCTCACACTCACTCTGTTCTCATCTCTTCTGCTAGTGATGGTGCAAAACAGCAGCCTCCCCTCCATTGACTCTGTTTACACTTACCCCTGCCTCAGCAAAGCAGCCAGCGTAATTAAGGACCCCATGCACCCCGGGAATTCTCTCTTCCACCTTTTTCCATCGGGAAAAGGATGCAAAAGTCTGAGGTCACGTACCAACTGACTCAAGCACAGCTTCTTCCCTGCTGCTGTCAGACCTTTGAATGGATTAACCTTGCACTAAATTGATCTTTCTTTATTATGACTGTAACACTACATTCTGTACTCTCTACTTTCCTTTTCAATGAACAGTATGCTTTGTCAGTATAGCATGCAAGAAACAATACTTCTCACTGTATGCTAATACATGTGACAATAATAAATCAAATCAAATCATCTATTGTTGCAGAAATTGCTGGAATCTATTCGGAAGGAAGTAGCAGGACATTTAGAAAATCAGAATTCAATCAAGCAGAATGTGCATGGGTTTTGTGGAAGGAAAATAATGTTTGATAATACTATTTACAAGAACCTTTTATGGATGTAATAAGCAGACTGGATAAAGGAGAACCACTAAACGTAGTATATTTGGATTTTCATTTAAAGAGGTTTCCAAGCAACGTAATGGTGTTGGAGATAACATATTAGCATGGATAGAGGATTGGCTAACTAATTATTGGGCGGCATGGTAGTATAGTGGTTAGCACTGCTGCTTCACAGCACCAGGGACATGGGTTCGATTCCTGGCTTGGGTCACTGTCTGTGTGGAGTTTGCACATTCTCCCCATGTCTGCATGGGTTTCCTCCAGGTGCCCGGGTTTCCACTGACAGTCTAAACGACATGCTGGTTAGGTGCATTGACCTGAACAGGTGCCAGAGTGTGGTGACTAGGGGAATTTCACAGTAACTTCATTGCAGTGTTAATGGAAACCTACTTTGAACTTAATGAAAAGCAAAGAAGAGCTCAGGGGTGAATGATTCACTTTCTGGTTGGCAAACTGTACCTAATGTTGCGGGCAGTTCACAACAGGTTTTCAAAGCTTGATCCCTTGGGAGGAAAGACTGACACTCATTGGAGTTTAGAAGGGATCTTATAGAAACGTACAAGTGGGTTTGACGGGGAGATGTTGAGAGGATATGTCACATTTCGGGGGAAACCTAGAACAAGGGGGCACAGTTTCAAAATTAGGGGCTTCCCATTTATGATGAGAGGTTTGTGAAACTGTAGAATTCTCTATCCCAGGGAGCAGAGGAGGGTGGCTCATTGAATATATTTATGACTGAGTTAGGTAGATGTTTGATTGACAAGGGTTATGGGGGCCAGACAAGCAAATGTTGTTGAGATCTTAACCAGATCCATAATGATCTTATTGAATGTTGGAGCATGCTTGAGGGGCTGAATGGCCCACACAAGCTCCTATTTCTTCTGTTCCTATTGAGAAGAATTCAGAAAGAGAAGAAAACTAATGTGTGCTGTTATTGGTTTCCAATCAAAAGTTATAGCCCTTAAACTAAACTATTACAAAGAACTTAAAAATTATTTCTTTTCAGTCAGAAATTACGATTGAAGGATTTTGCCATGTTTAATATGCAGTACCTGACATTTGCCACAGGATGTCAGAATAACTTCCTTTTTATGACTTATATTCATTATTTTAATATAGAGTTTTAGATAGGTTTATCTTTTAAAGTTTTTAGGTGTCCAGTTCACCAAAATCCTGTCCTGGTTTCTCCATACTGACATTATAGTTAAGAAAGTCCACCAATGTCTCTACTTTCTCAAAAAACTAAGGAAATTTGGCGTATCAGCTACAACTCTGACCAACTTTTACAAATGCACCATCGAAAGCATTCTTTCTGGATGTATCACAATTTGGTATGGATCCTGCTCTGCCCAAGACAGCAAAAAACTACAACAGGTCATGAATGTAGCCCAATCCATCACGCAAACCAGCCTCCCATCCATTGACTCTGCCAACACTTCCTGCTGCCTCGGAAATGCAACCAGCCAAATTAAGGATCCCAAGAACCTCTCTCTTCCATCTTCTCTCTTCTACCTTCTTCCTTTGGGAAAAAGATACAAAAGTCTGAGGTCACTTACCAACCAACTCAAGAACAGCTGCTTCCCTCCTGAATGGACCGATCTTGCATTAAGTTGATCTTTCTCTACAACCTAGTTATGACTGTAACACAACATTTGCACTCTCTTCTTTCCTTCTCTATGAATGGTACGCTTTGTATAGTACACAAGAAACAATACTCTTCACTATATATAAATACATGTGACAATAATAAATCAAATCAAATCAAATCATTAGACTACTGGGAGAAGTAGAAATCCCCAAATTCTGAGTGCCACATTCCCCATTTTATATATTATCAAATTACTTTTGGTCTCATGTTTACCCTTAACAGAAGGATGAATGAAAGCGTTTGTTAACTTTTGTAACTGTCTCATGACCCAGGAAGGTTAGTTCTGCATGTTCTAGGAAATGCAATTCACTTTATCCCAGTAATGTGAGTGTTCTGAGCTTACTGGTGATATGCTGATATATAAATGGACCCACTGAAATGGTCTGTTTTAATTAAAACATTGCTCTAGATTTTGGAGTCTAAATTGAAGATGAGCCTATCAACTTTCTGCATTAAAGAGCAAATTAGACAACAATTTCAAGGGATTGTGCACATGTATTTAAATGTGGAAAGTGTTGTTTGATTAACTCTGCTCTTCCAGAAACTGCACTATGCAATATTTCGCTAAGAATACCAAATTGGCCCACTGTCTGGCAGGAGTGAAACCATGATCAGGAAGATAGAACATAGAACATTACAGCACAGAACAGGCCCTTCGGCCTTCGATGTTGTGCCGACCAAAATAAAAAGCAATGCCCCTCCAAACTAAACCATTCCCATTTCTTCCATATACTTATCAATTAACCTCTTAAACGCCACCAAACTTGGCGCATCTACAACAGCTGCAGGCAGGGCATTCCACTCCCTAATCACTCTTTGAGTAAAGATAGTTTACCTCAGATTTTGCTCATCCCTCCCTCTGTGTTTGTGAGAGTGTTGATTTCTGTGGGTTTCATTTTGTGTACTGGAGATTTCAGCAGAGGCTTCATTTGACTTCTTGCCTTTTGACGTTGGAAGCTCTGAGGTGGTTCTTTGTTCCCCCGAAGAGGCTTCAGTATCGAAATGGGGAACCATAAGAGGTGATGGCTACAACCAATCAACTCCCAAACTAGGGGCTACGTAACACTGTTAGGGTGAAAGACAGTGAAGGAGGTATCAAATCAAAGCCTCCCAGTACATGGACAATGTCGCTCTCTTTTGCTCAGATCTGCTATTGATGCGCAGACTGATCATTATCCGCAATCAGTTCAATTTGGCCTCAGATGTGAAGGTAAATCACAGCAAAAGCGGTGCTCCGTCCCTAGGGAACTGGGTTGACTGATTCCTTGTCTCCTCAGCTCAGAAAAACTGCAGGGACTGGATTCAGGAGGGACCAGGACATCCATTAGAAACTGGAGGGAGTGAGTAAGAATAACCAACCAAAAACTGGGTATGTCAGAGCGATGTTCCCTCTCCATTGCAGGTAAGAACCTGCTCACCAGGTGTGAGGCACTCTTGGTGTTGCTGTACTTGGTGCAAGCCTTGATTTTCAAGTTTGCTGATGTCACCACTGTAGTGGGTCAGATCTCAAACAATGATGAGATAGAGTACAGGAATGAGGTAGAGAATTGGTGCAGCAATAATAATCTCTCCCTCAATGTCAACAAAACGAACGGGATTGTCATTGACTTGAGGAAGCATAAAGGAGAGCATACCCCTGTCTACATCAATGGGACAAAGTAGAATGGTTCGAGAAGTTCAGGTTTCTCACTATCCAGATCACCACCAAAAGGACATAATGTCTCCATGATGATGCAATAATTTAGAAAGCCCACCAACACCTGTATTTTCTCAGGGGGCTAAGGAAATTTGGCATGTCCACTACAGCTCTTACCAACGTTTGCGCATGTACCATAGAAAGCATTCTTTCTGGTTGTATCACACTTTAGTATGGCTTCTGCTCTGCCCAAGACCGTCAGAACCTACAAAGGATCATGAATGTAGTCCAGTCCATCTCTTAAACCAGCCTCTCATCCATTGCCTCTGTCTACTCTTTCTGCTGCCTTGGCAAACCAGCCAATATAATTAAGGACCTCAGCCACTCTTTTTCCATCTTCTCCTGTCGGGAAAAAGATATAAAATTCTGAAGTCACGTATCAACTGATTCAAGAACAGCTTCTTCCCTGCTGCCATCAGACTTTTAAATGGACCTACCTCATACTAAATTGATCTTTCTCTACACCCTAGCTATGACTAACACTACATTGTGCACTTTCTCCTTTTCTTCTCTATAAATGGTATACTTTGTCTGTATAGTGTGCAAAAACAATACTTTTCATTGTATCCCAACACGTGCTAATAAATCAAATATCTATCATATTTCCCACTCCTGTGGAAATCACTCGAGCCATTTCTCGCTTCATCTGGGATGAAACAGGGACCATGGTCACAGAGACACGATGTACAAATTTCGAGAATAGGAGGGGAAGATGTGTCCAACATGGCCCTAATCCTGATTTTTCACCTTTGTACATGACTGCATCAAGCTGTGCCAGATCCCCAGTACACAACTTCCAAGTGTCATTATCTGTCCCTGGTGTTGTGGAGAATCAGATTGGCTAGGCTGCTGTGGAACGCTCCAGGTGTGCTGGACCACCTGATCCTCATGGAAAAGTTTGTTCATGAAAATATCTTTGACCAAGTGTCCATCAGGCAGTGGTGTGTCAGGAGTGTCCTCAAGGTCCTGAGGGAAAAGAAGTTGATGGATTCAGTTGGATAGTTCGCTGAGCACGATCATTTGGCAGGATGCTTCAGCAGCAGAATTTACAGACAAGCACCAAGAACAAGCTTGGCTGCTGTTGAGAAAGGTTTTCACTATCAGATTCTTCTGACATGCCTAGAGTTTTATCCCGGGATGCTCTCACGGTGACAGTGGTGGGGAAGAGACCATTGTCCACCTCCTTATGCAATGTGCAAAGAAGGTCTGGAGAGAGAGATGCAGTGGTATTTCCTCAAGGTTTGTCCCAAGCATCTCTATAACATAGGACTCTGTGCTCTACAGACAGTTCCCAGGTATAGAGGACTCTGTATTGTTCAGGCTGTCCCTAGGCACAGGGATTCTGTATTCCATAGGCTATTGCCAGGATGCAGGATTCTGTGCTCCAAAGGCTGTTTCTAGAGAAGGGGACTCTGTGTTCTATGGACTGTTGCCAGGGACACACACTGAGACAAACATCAGTTGCTGCTGGATGGTCATCAACTTGGTAAAAGATGCTCTTCGGTCTACTTGAAACTTGTTGGTTTTTCAGTGCAAGGAATTGTCCTCCACCAAGTATAACAGACTGGCACATTCTAAAGGCCAGAACTGTGCTGAGAGACGCACTTAAGCTTGGGACAGCCCTAAGACCTTTCAACCACAGTGAAATGAGGGACTGGGAATTGTACAGAAGCCCCTCAGGCTGTCTGGTTAACATTGAATGTATATTACATGTTTCATCATTGTATTGAAATACCTCAGAGTGTGACATGATCTGTGTAGGGAAACTGAATATCGTTGCACTTTGTGTGATGGCCATTTTGAAATTCGTGTTATGTTTTTTCAGATATTTTATGAATAAAGTGTACCTTTGCAAAAGAAAATTAAATACCTGGAAGGGTATGAATTTACAATACTAGCCCACTAGATACACAGTAAACATGCCAGAAAAAGTTAGGAGTTGTCCATCCAAATAAAAATCAATTTTAAATTTCATGCTGAAACTTCATTTCTACCAAACAACCTCTCACACTGAAAACATAATTCTAAAAATGTGGAGTTTTGTTCTCAGGTTTTGATCATTGTTGGGTTTTCAAATATTATATTTTTATGTTTTTGTTCTGTTAATACCACCAGTTCCTTTATATTTCTGCTGTCTGATTTGGTGTTAAATTACATGTTTGGGTGTGAGCTTACCAGCCGTTCACACACACTCCTGCTGCAGCGAAGATGGAGAATTTAGTGACAAGCCAAGTCCATTGCAGCGGGATGGGAAAATCCCGCGAACGTGAATCGTCAGAAATTCTTTGTATCTTACAATCTCTAATTTAAACTCTGTCTCGTTCAGGCTCCTTCAATGCAATTAGTGAAGGAGATGGATCATTGCTTGCCCAATTCCAGATCCCCAACAGAGGTTTCTTTACATTTACTGTAAATCGCTATAATTTTTTATTTATATGTAAGGCTTACATTAACACTGCAATGAAGTTACTTTGAAAATCCCCTAGTCACCATATTCATATGCCTATTAGGGTACTCAGAGAAAATTTTGCATGGCCAAGGTACTTGAGCAGTATATCGCTAGGACTGTAAGAGAAAACTGGAGCACTCAGAGAAAACCCATGCAGACACGGAGAGAACGTGCAGACTCTGCAAAGATAGTGACCCAAGCTGGGAATCGAACCCAGCTCTCTGGCGCTGAGAGGTAGCAGTGACAACCCCTGTGCCATCATGCTGCCTCACAATACCGCACTGTGGACAAGTGTAAGTGTACTGATAAGCTCATACCATTTGTTTGCTGTAAAATCCAGGCTATAAAACATATTAAAGAGTAGAATTTGGGCTTTGATATCCAGTTCTCTCAACAGCTGTTTCTGAGAATATTGAGTGGTTCAGTTTGTAGCTTTCTCATCTCTGTCAGGGTTTTATGTTCAAGCGTAGAATAGATCTGAGTAAATAATCAGAACAAATACATTTCTCCTCTTTACATACCATCTATCATATCCTCAAAATGTCCCAAGATGTCTGACCAATGAAATGCTTTTAAAGCATAGTCATTCTTTATAAAATCAATTAACACACAGTGACGTTCCACAAACTATAAGATGAATAATCAGTTCTCCTGCTTTTGCTTAGCCAACACAAATCTGCTAACTTTCTTCCAATAATATCACAGAATCTATTACATCACTGGTGAGGATAGACAGAGCATCAGTTTAACAATAAATGACTGACAATGCAGTATTCCATCTAAGTGTCAGTTTGAATCATGTCCTTAAACCTGCAGTAGTGCTTGAAGCTGCAAAGTCAAAAGTCAAACTGCCAGAAGACATGACTATAAAAGATCCCATGGGACCACCTGTAAGAAAGCAGAGAATCTCCCTGAGCACAGGCATCAAAAACAGATTTTTTTATTCAGAATCTTAGATCCCAACCATGCAGAAGAAGATCATTTGACCCATCGAGTCTGTACTGACCACAATCGCACCAAGACCCTATTCCTGAAGACTCACACAATTACACTGGTAATCCTCTGACACTTGGGTCAATTTAGTGTGGCCAATCAACCTAACCCGCACATCTTTGGACTGTGGGAGGAAACTGAAGTACCCCAAGGAAACCCATGCAAACATGGGGAGAATGTGCTAACTCAAAGTCACAGAGGTTTACAGCATGGCCCTTCGGCCCAACTTGGCCATGCCATCCTTTTTTTTCAAACCCCTAAGCTAATCCCAATTGCCCACATTTGGCCCGTATCTCTCTATACCCATCTTATCCATGTAACTAGCTAAATGCTTTTAAAAATACAAAATTGTATCTGCCTCTACTACTACATCTGGCAGCTTGTTCCAGCTATTCCCCACCCTCTGTGTGAAACAAGTGCCCCTCTGGATACTTTTGTATCTCTCCCCTCTCACCTTAAACCTATGCCTTTGAGTTTTAGACTCCCCTACCTTTGGGAAAAGATATTGACTATCTACTTTATCTATGCCCTGCATTATTGTATAGACATCTATAAGGCCACCCCTCAGCCTCCAGAGAAAAAAAGTCCCAATCTATCCAGTCTCTCCTTATAACTCAAACCATCAAGTCCAGATAGCATCCTAGTAAATCTTTTTTGTACTCTTCCTACTTTGATAATATCCTTTCTACAATTGGGTAACCAGAATTGCAAACAGTATTCCAAGTGTGGCCTTACCAATGGCTTGTACAACTTCAATATAGTTATCAGTCGCAGAGATACTCACATTGATTGACTTATGTTAAAGCTTTGGAGCTTTCAGAGTTTTACTGATTTTTAGAGCAGCCTCCAGACTTCTGTCTTTAACCCGCTCTAGTCTGTAGCTTGCAATGATACCGTGTCTTTCAGAAATTTATTTTAATAATGTTTCTCCGCAGGATGTTTCTAGCAGTCCCTGGCATTTTATTGGTGCCATGTTGTCTGTAGCCGTTGTCCTTTACTGTTACTGAAGCAGTATAATTGACATCTTGGTTGTTTTAATCTGAACTAATGCAGTGTTCTGTCGCTTTAATGATCACCTCGGATAGTAGAGTAAAGCTTGATTGGGATAATTGACAGGTCAGGTCATATGACTAGGGACAGCTGGGCTTTCACAAAGAATTTCACAGGATTTTGTTTGTCAGATGCTGTTTGGACTTGAGACAGAGAGCAGTTTATCTTATTTTTCCCTCTCTGCAGTTAGAATTTCTGCTCACTGGATGTTGCTGTTTTTAAAAGCTGCAGCGAGAGGAGTATCCTTTCCTGTCTCCGAAGTCTGAAGACTAGAAGCTGCTGGAGAGTAGGGTTACTTCCCTGTTTTACCACCTTGATGATGTGTCCTGGTTGGGAGTGCCAGCCTGCACGCTCCCCTTTTTCAATGTCTGCTTTCCTCCCACCCTCCCTTGGCAGCCTTTCACACAGTGCGTTACTTACTCAGCCAGTGTATTATCACATTGCCAACACGATCCCAGTCAGGAGTGAGTCTCACATCCGATCCCAAATGCAAGGCACCAAAGTCCTGATTCTGACATTTCTATAAATTGATTCCTTACTGACCCAATAATGGAACCATTTGTTCTGAAATTATTTCAAGTTGTTTTAAAACAAAAATCCCAAAGTCCGACATGTCCGTCTGTAACGTCTCATTATCTCTGCTTGACAACAGTCCGAAATATTAAATGTTTATGCTTCAATTTGTCAACAGGTGTTGTGGAGAAAGATCATCACTGATGACAATATTTTTGAAGAAATTAGGATATGAGGTAAATAAATGACTGGCTAAGAAACTGGACCAAGTACAAACTTTCTCCATGGCTGAGGTGTCACAATTCAAGGAGGGAAAAGCAGTTGAAAATAGTGGTTAGGGATATTTTGATGTGACCACAAGCCCCAGATTATCAACATATGCAAGGTTATGTCAAAAATTACTCATCCACAGGATTAGCTTCTTAATTTTTTCCTAATACCTTGGTGTCCTTTATCCACTGAATTCTGTAAAATGTACTTTATTCATTCAGGTTTCCTGAATTCACAAAGCAAAGGCTGTGATTCTCAGAGTAGCAAATTCTCTCTCGCTTGACAGTAGTTGTTAATTCTCAGATAACAGAAAGTAAGTTTAAGTTTATTTATTAGTGTCATAAATTGGCTTACTGCCATGAAGTTACACTGCAATGAAGTTACTGTGAAAATCTCCATACTCCAGAGCCTGTTTGGGTACACAGAGGGAGAATTTAGCATGGCTGACATACCCTAACCAACACGTCTTTCGGACTGTGGGAAGAAACTGGAGCCTTGGAAGAAACCCATGCAGACACAGGGAGTACATACAGACGCCACACAGACGATTCCAAGCCAGGAATCGAACCTGAGTCCTTGGTGCTGTGAGGCAGTAGTGCTTCCTAATTGTGTGGCACCGTGCCATCCTGTGCCAACACATACTCATCTTTTCTCTTCACTGTATTTGTTGAGTTTGATTACAACATCAGTTGATAATGAACTGAGGTTATTTTGTAAAGATAAAAACAAAGCAATTGTTTGTGAAAAATAAAAAGTTCATTTTTACTTTAAAGTATTTATGACAATTTTAATCTTAATCTGAAATGATAAATATTTCTATCACACTTAGTGAAATAACATTTCAGTGAGGGATAATTGCTTCACTTTCTCACAAACACCATCCTTTCTTTACATCTACAACTGCTCTTCCTTCTGTCAAACTTTCTGCCTGTTTTATTTGCATGATGTTTGCTCTGATCAATAACCATAATCGAGGAGATGGTGGGGTTTGCACTGTCCAAGTCCAAGAAAGACAGTGTTGTCGGGGAGAATACTGCAATACCAGGTTGTAGACTGGGTAGGATTGAGGTTCATAAGGAGGGGGTGTTAGCGAATCTTGAGGGTATGAAAATTGATAAGTCCCCTGGGCCAGATGGGATTTACCCTAGGATTCTCTGGGAGGCTAGAGAGGAGATTGCAGAGCCTTTGGCATGGATCTTCATGTCGTCGTTAGCTATAGGTATAGTGCCGGAAAACTGGAGGATGGCAAATGTTGTCCCTCTTTTCAAAAAAGAGGGGAGTAGGGACCATCCTGGAAATTATAGACCGGTGAGCCTGACTTCTGTTGTGGGCAAAGTCTTGGAAAGAATTATAAGGATAGGATTTATAAGCATCTAGAGAGAAATAAATTGATTAGGGATAGTCAGCACGGTTTTGTGAAGGGTAGGTCGTGCCTCACAAACCTTATTGAGTTTTTTGAGGAGGTGACCAAAGAGGTAGATAATGGTAAGGCAGTTGATGTAGTGTATATGGATTTTAGCAAAGCGTTTGATAAGGTTCCCCATGGTAGGCTACTGCAGAAAGTGCAGATGCATGGGATTGAAGGTGATTTAGCAGTTTGGATTAGGAATTGGCTAGCTGATAGAAGACAGAGGGTGGTGGTTGATGGAAATATTCAACCTGGAGTGCAGTTACAAGTGGTGTACCTCAAGGATCTGTTTTGGGGCCACTGCTGTTTGTCATTTTTATAAATGACCTAGATGAGGGTGTAGAGGTTTGGATTAGTAAATTTGCTGACAATACCAAAGTGGGGGGAGTTGTAGATAGAGAGGATGGATGTTACAGTTTGCAGAGGGACATAGATAGGTTGCAGAGCTGGGCCGTGAGGTGGAAAATGGAATTCAATATGGATAAGTGTGAGGTGATTCACTTTGGTAGGAATAACAGGCATATGAAATATAGGGCTAATGGAAGGACCCTTAATAGTGTTGTTGAGCAGAGGGATCTTGGGGTATAAGTACATAGCTCTTTGAAAGTTGGCACCCAGGTTGATAAAGTTGTTAAGAAGGCGTACGGTGTGTTAGCTTTTATTGGGAGAGGGATTGAATTTAGGAGCTGTGAGGTTATGTTACAACTGTACAAAACTCTGGTGCGGCCGCACTTGGAGTATTGCGTACAGTTCTGGTCGCCGCATTTTAAGAAAGATGTGGAAGCATTGGAAAGGGTGCAGAGGAGGTTTACCAGGATGTTGCCTGGTATGGTGGGAAGGCCTTATGAGGAAAGGCTGAGGGGCCTGAGGTTATTTTCATTAGAGAGAAGAAGGTTACGCGGTGACCTAATTGAGGCGTATAAGATGATCAAGGGATTGGATAGGGTAGATAGTGAGATCCTTTTTCCTCGGATGGTGATGACCAACACGAGGGGACATAACTTTAAATTAAGAGGTGGTAGTTATAGGACGGATGTCAGAGGCAGGTTCTTTACACAGAGGGTGGTGAGAGCGTGGAATGGCCTGCCTGCAGCAGTTGTGGACTCGCCTACTTTGGGGGCATTCAAATGTTCGGTGGGTAGGCATATGGATGATATTGGAATAGTTTAGGTTAGAGGGTCCACTGGCTGGCGCAGCATCGAGGGCCGAAGGGCCTGTACTGCGCTGTAATGTTCTATGTTCTATAAGTCAGGGAATGCTGAAGCAGTCTGTTATTCCAGTCTCTTTGATGTATTGTGGATAAGCTCTCAGCATGAATTATTCATGCATCCATGAGCATGAAATCAAATGTTGCTCTCGGTGTTAAAGGCCTCCAGCAATTTAAAGAGGCAGTTGCTCTTTTCATTGCCCCTCAAGATAAATAAGGACTGGTCCCCAAAGAGACCCTCATTATCCTAAAGGGCAAGCAATTTTCCCACAACCCCTGACACGCAGCAAAAATAAAACATTTAGCTCAGTTTTAAAAATAACTCCTAAAAATGGTTTCCTAATTGTGTGGACCACAGATTGATGGACATTGCTGAAATCCCCTATGGTAATTTGAACTGAGCTTGAGGCGAATATGTTTAGAGATATAGAGAGCTTTACCCACAAGCGGCAGTGTTGAGTCTGCTTTTGAATTTCACTAAATGCCTTCTTGCATCATTTAACACAAACTTAATACTGCATTCCCAGCAAATCACAGCTTGTTACTGCAGCAAGTTACTCTGTGTTTGTTTGGGAGGGTTATGGCTGGGAGGCACAGAGTGTTTACAATTGGGGTGGCACGGTGGCACAGTGGTCAGCACTGATGCCTCACGGAGACCTGTGTTTGATTCTTGGATTGGGTCACTGTCTCTGCAGAGTCTGCACGTTCTCCCTGTGTCTGCATGGGTTTCCTCTGGGTGCTCTGGTTTCCTCCCACAGTCAGAAAGACGTGCTGGATAGGGAGTATTGGCTGTGCTAAATTCTTTCTCAGTATACCCGAACAGACGCCGGAACGTGGCGACAAGGGGATTTTCATTTCATTGCAGTGTTAATGTAAGCCTACTTGTGACACTAAAAGATAAACTCAAATTTACCCACTACTGCCCAAGACACATTTCTACTGCAGGTCAGTAGTCTTTGAGCCTCAATTTCCAGGATTTTTCCTCTTTCAATCAATGCATTTGCAGCAAAGTGAAGCTGGAGCACTCCAGCGCCATCTGGCTACCAATCTTATTTGCTTTCTGTTGACTGATGTTAATAATGTTAAACATCCTCACACTCTAACCCGCTAAAAACTGTGGCGGGGGAAACACAAGCTTTCCATAAGGAAAAGGCCGTACTTCAGTTCCTGCATTAATCTCTGTGAATGAAATCAGAAAAGGCTGGAAATGTACAGCGTTAAGAATGACAGTAAAATGGATTCATGTTTTCAGAAGAGCCTTTGCTCCGGCTTTGTAAAAGATTTAATGGCATGGCTGACTCCATTGTAATATCCGTTTATATATATAAAAATCCGTTTATAACATGGTAAAGCATATAAGCCAGTTTGCCAGGATACTGCTTCTTTTTAACATCTCATTCTGCTACAGTCATCAGTTTTGACTCACTGGGAACGCCTCAGTCAAGCACTGGGAGAATGTCACATTGTTGAGGAGCTGAAAATGGTAAACCTGCCATTCAGGTGGATTTAACATTACCTCTAGAAGAGTAGGTAGTTTATTCCTGGATCTTAGCCAATATCTATCCCCATCAGTAAAATAGGGTTGTTAGGTAAAAGTCTTCGATCTCACACACAAGAAATAGGAGCAGGAGTCGGCCATCCAGCCCCTCAAGCCTGTCCCGCCATTCAATAAGATCATGGCTGATCTGAAGTGGATCAGTTCCACTTTCCCGCTTTCTCCCCATAACCCTTAATTCCCTATCAGTCTATCTACCCTTGACTTAAGTATATTCAGCGAGGTAGCCTCCGCCACTTCAACGGGCAGAGAATTCCAAAGATTCACCATCCTTTGAATGAAGAAGTTCCTCCTCAACTCCGATCTAAACCGCTCCCCCTTCCACCCCCCCCCCTCATTTTGAGGCTGTGCCCTGTGATGCTGCAATTCTTTCTAAGTGAGAAGAACACACACCCACCATTGTGGCTAGTGAGAATGGAGAATTTGGCGTTCAGCCAAAAAATCCATTCACAGCTGCAGGCGATGTTGGAGGATCCCAGCCTTGGGACAAGGTTGGCAAATCCCAAATCCCCCCGGGCGAGGTCAGATAATCCCAGCCGTGGATGAGGTTGGGGAATCAGAGACCTGACTGAGATGGGAGAATCCCAGTTGTTGAGTAGGGTTGGAGAATTCCAGCTTCGGGTGAGGTCAGAGAATCCCAGGCCCGGGCGAGGTCGGAGGATTCCAACTGTGGGCGAGGTCGGAGAATCCCAGACAATCTGGTCATTAAATTTATTTCTGATTGTGGGACATCGCTATATATAAATTGCTGCCCTGTTTCCCTACAATAAATGGTATAATACTGGATTGACTTTAATCTAAGTGCTGCTTTTATATAAGGTTCGGTATAAATGTAAGCTTTTTATTTTTCTTTCTCAATTCCAGATTTTTATGGCCTCTCAGTTTAAAATCAAATCTTCTCAAACACTCTCCTCCCTCCTGCATTTAAAAATAAACTTACAGCTTTACATTGCAATATATTATGTCTAGACAAAACTGATCAAATTACTGTAAAACTTCGCTTATTGGCAGAAATTTACTCATCTTTTATCTCTTGTTTTCAGAAATATGTTCCACATTTTGAGAATGCTGCCGCGGGTATGATGGAATTGCCTTATCTGAATGAAGACAGATTGGCGCAGTTAGGAATTCCCTTGGGACCAAGACTCCGCATTCTCCATGAAGTCACAAACGCCACTTATGTATAAAGCGAGCCTCCAGCTACTCACTCCAATCAATCTAAATGTTTTCTTAAAATGATTTTGGACAGCCATGCTTTGGCTTGTTGATTGGGTAGAATTAAATCAATGGAATCCTCACGGCACCGGCCCCAAAAAAGATTTTTGAAATCAGTGTTCCGGATTGAACATGAATCAGAAGCTTAAAGTGCCCTCCATCATTCCTATTATTTGCACCAGCTGTTGTTGACATGTGAATCAATTCTGAACACAAAATGACTCTGGATCCCCCTCACAATTTCTGTTTTCTGATGGTTTAGCAGGTTGAAGCTGCAGTTCACTGTCCCTGTGCTGGATACAGCTCAGATTAGTGCTCAGTTCTGTAAACTTTTTGCACATCAGGAGCCCTCCAGACTATACTACTGAACTGTTTGACTGGGGGAAGCACTGATACCACCTGGATTTTGATGCAACTAACAATGGTTAAAATCAGCAAGAAATGCTATGAATGATTAACAAAATGTAAATAGCAAATTAAAACATCAAGATAGCTGACAATAAATAAAGTGTATGTATTAGTGCCACAAATAGGCTTACATTAACATTGCAATGAAAATCCCCTAGTGGCCACACTCCAGCACCTGTTCAGGTACACTGAGGGAGAACTTAACATGGACAATGCACCTGACCATAAGACATAGGAACAGAATTAGGCCACTCGACCCATCAAGTCAATTGAATCATTTAATCATGGCTGATATGTTTCTCATCCCCATTCCCCTGCCTTTTTCCCATAACCCCTGATCCCCTTATTAATCAAGAACTTATCCATCTCTGTCATAAAAACACTAATGACCCAGCCTCCACAGCCTTCTGCAGCAAACAGTTCCACAGATTTCCCACTCTCTGGCTGAAGAAATTCCTCCTCATCTCTGTTTTAAAGAACCATCTCTTTAGCCTGAGGTTGTGTCCTTTGGTTCTAGATTTTCCTACTAGCAGGCCTCTCAGAATTGTGGGAGGAAACTGGAATACCCAGAGGAAATGCACGCAGACATGGGAGAACTCCGTGAGTTAGATTGTGAAGTGAGAATACATAACCTAGACTTGTATCCCCTGGAATATAAAAAGTTAAGGAACAATTTGATATTTTTGGACTTTTGATGGGATTGAGAAAGAGAAACCTTTTTTCCACTAATGGTGGGAGTCTAGAGAAAGGGGAATCAGAACCAGACCAGGTGTTTTTTTCAGAGACTAGGTATTGAGCACAACTTTAGCTCGTATAAAGATTTGTGACCACAGCTTCCTGGTGAAAGACGTTCTTTATTGATTAACTGGGGGAGAAAGGGTTGGGTGGTCCAATGCTTCTCTGAAGTTACATCAAGTGACAATACAATCATACATCTTCCAACCCACGTAGACACAGGGAGAACATGCAGAGTCCACACTGACAGTGACCCGAGCCGGGAACTGAACCCAGGTTCCTGGTGCTGTGAGGCAGCAGTGTTAACCACTGTGCTGCCATAGGAGGTTTCAGCTTAACTTCTCTAGTATTAAATTCTATTTATTGAAACCCCCATATGCTTCGCTAATTACTCCCTCAATATATACTGCCACTTTCAAGGATCTGTGCACATGAACTTTCTGTCCCTTATCTCTGCACAATATTTAGAACTTGCGTCTATATTTTCTCCCTGTCCGTTCTGACGAATGGAGTCACCTCACACTTCTCTGGGTTAGATTCCAGGTGCCATTTATCTGCCTGTTGCAGATAGATTGTATCAGCCTCACTGTTGGACATTCCTCCAAGTTTCATTGGCAAATTTTACTCATTGACTCTCCTTGTTTTTTTCTTAAAAAAAATTCAATCAAGTTAATCAGACATGATCTTTGTTCTTTATTCTTTTCATTGATTAACACCTAATTATCCTTAAAATCTAGCTGCTACGATCAAATCGATTTTTGACCGTTTTAGCATCAATTTAATTTGTCTCAAATGGAATCCTGACCTTGCCCCGCCCTTGATGTGAAGTGATGACCCTCCAACTGTCCATCCAATCATCTCCCTCCTTCTAATGGAGAACAATGACCAATGACCAATCTCCTTCGTGGACAATGACTCATTATAAACCTTCAACTTGAAAGCCACCCATTGGTGTGACACAGTGGTTAACTCTGCGACCTTACAGCGCCAGAGACCCGAGTTCAATTCCCAGTTTGGATCACTGTGTGTGTGGAATTTGCACATTTTCAGGGGTCTGTTTTTGGGGCCCCTGCTGTTTGTAATTTTTATAAATGATCTGGATGAGGGTATTGAGGGATGGATCAGTAAATTTGCAGATGACACTAAAGTTGGTGGAGTGGTAGATAGTGAAGAGGGGTGTTATAGTTTACAGAGTGACTTGGACAAGTTGCAGAGCTGGGCCGAGAGGTGGCAAATGGAGTTTAATGTGGAAAAGTGTGAGGTAATGCACTTTGGCAGGAACAATAAATGTGTAGAGTATAGGGCTAATGGTAGGGCTCTTAATAGTGTTGAGGAACAGAAGGATCTTGGTGTGTGTGTCAATAGATCCCTGAAAGTAGGCAGTCAAGTGGATAAAGTTGTTAAGAAGGCATATGGAGTCTTAGCTTTTATTGGTAGGGGGATTGAATTTAGGAGCCGCAGCATCATGTTGCAACTGTACAAAACTCTAGTGCGGCCGCACTTGGAGTATTGTGTGCAGTTCTGGTCCCCACATTATAAGAAAGATGTGGAGGCATTGGAGAGGGTACAGAGGAGGTTTACCAGGATGTTGCCTGGTATGGAGGGCAGGTCCTATGAAGAGAGGTTGAAGGATTTGAGGTTGTTTTCGTTAGAAAGGAGGCGGCTAAGAGGGATCTTATTGAAGCATATAAGATGATTAGAGGTTTAGATAGGGTGGACAGTGATAGCCTTTTTCCTAGGATGGAGAAAGCTAGCACGAGGGGACACAGCTTTAAATTAAGGGGTATGAGTTATAGGACGGATATCAGAGGTAGGTTCTTTACTCAAAGAGTGATTAGGGAGTGGAATGCCCTGCCTGCAGCTGTTGTAGATGCGCCAAGTTTGGTGGCGTTTAAGAGGTTAATTGATAAGTATATGGAAGAGAAGGGAATGGTTTAGTTTGGAGGGGCATTGCTTTTTATTTTGGTCGGCACAACATCGAAGGCCGAAGGGCCTGTTCTGTGCTGTAATGTTCTATGTTCTATGTTCTATTTTCCCTGTGTCTGCATGGGTTTCTGCCCACAGTCCAAAGATGTTAGGTGGATTGGCCATGCTGTATTGCCCCTTAGTGTCAGGGGAACTAGCTGGGTAAATACATGGGGTTCTGAGGATAGGGCCTGGGTGGGATTGTGGTTGGTGCAGACTCAATGGGCTGAACGGCCTCCTTCTGCACTGTAGGATTCTATGATTATGAAGATTTAGCTTGTGAATAATGACTTGTGAAATCTCCAGAGATTGGTATAAATTATGGAAAATGAGGGCAGTTTGCTGACTGCTAATATACTGAGGAATAAAAAAGGAATTAAGTAGCAGGCATATTAATTAATAGATTAAGCAGAATTGTTGTGAGGTTAATGTTAAACAAAGATCTGTCTGTTAAAAATGTGCAGAAGTGCGATTTGTATTAAAGCAATAACTAGTCCCAATTGACTACATATATTGCAATGAGAAAATTAAATGAACATTGAAGTGTGAAGCTTACTGCACAGGAAGAGACCACTTGGCTCATCAGGGCTCTGAGAAATCTTTGCCAAAATCAACCCCATTGCCCTGCACTCTCTCCATAGCCTGAGATCTTCCTTCGCTTCAAATATTTATCCCAAAGAAGGCAATACAGTCTGGCAACCTCAACCATTAACTCGCTGACTGAGAGTAACAGCCTCATCATTTCAATCAATTGAACTATTAGATTGGTGGATAATTTAAACCAATTAGTCAAACATGGAGTGTGGAGGCGGGGGGGGGGGGGGGGGGAGGAGTGTGGAGCGGGGGGGGGGGGGGGGGGGGGGGGGGGGGGGGTGGGGGGGGGGGGGGGGGGGGGGGGGGGGGGGGGGGGAGTGTGGAGGCGGGGGGGGGGGGGAGGAGGAGGAGGAGAGTGGGGGGGGGGAGTGGTGGAGGGGTGGGGGGTGGGGAGGTGGTGTGTGGGTGGGGGGAGTGTGGAGGGGTGGGGGGGGGGGAGTGTGGAGGGGTGGGGGGGGGGGGGAGTGTGGAGGGGTGGGGTGGGGGGTGGGGGGGGGGGTGTGGAGGGGTGGGTGGGGGGGGGGGGGGGAGTGTGGAGGGGTGGAGGGGTGGTGGGTGGGGGGGGGAGTGTGGAGGGTAGGGGGGAGGGGGGGGTGTGGAGGGGTGAGGGGGGAGGGGTGATGGGGGGGGGGGGAGGGGGTAGGGGGGGAAGGGGGGAGGGGGTTGGGAGGGGAGTGGGAGGGGGGAGCATGAGCATGGAGTGGAGTGGCGTGTGGGGGACAGGAAAGTGGAGTTAAAAGGCTTAAATCAGTCAGCAATGATCTTAGTGACTAACGGAGCAGGGTCAATGGATTGAATAGCATATTCCTGCTCCTAGTTCTTGTGTTCCTGCATAATCACCCCAAATTAAAGTCATCTTGGAGATTTTCTGGTGACGTATTCGCAAATATTTGAATGCTATGAGAAATATGCAAATGAAAGGTAACTAATTGCTAAACAATTGTAAACACATGTATTTTGCATGCTCCATCAAAATGAACCGGTTCCAGTCAGTTGCATAAAATTACACAGACTAATTGAGATCAACTTTAGATAAAACACAATCAGAAATGCCTAATGTTTAATCAAGTGTAAAAGATTTTATCCATTATCTGACCTTTCCAAGGATGAAGATCATACAAATGAATAATTGAGTCACAGAATCACAGAGATATACAGCACAAAAACAGGCCCTTGGGCCCAACCCATTTATGCTGACCAACTTTCCTAAACTGAACTAGTCCCATTTGCCATACCCCTCTAATCCTTTCCCATTCATGTTCCTGTCCAAATGTCTTTTAAATATTGTAATTGTACCCATCTCCACCACCTCTTCTAACAGCTCATTCCATATACAGACCACCCTCTAGGTGAAAACATTGCCCTTTAGGTCCCCTCTCACCTTAAAACTACGCCCCCTAGTTTTGGATTCCCTTACTCTGGGTAAAAGACTATCTCCACCCTTATGATTTTATAAACCTCCATGACGTTCCCTCCCCCCAATCCTCCAACACTCCAGGGACAAGAAGTCCCAGCCTATCCAGCCTCTCCTTGTAATTCAAATCTTCCAGTTCCAGTAACATCCTTGTAAATCTTTTTTGCACCTTTTCCAGTTTAATAACATCCTTCCTATTGGAGGGTGATGAAAATGGGAAATTATTAGATTTTATAGTTTGAGTGTTCCAATCATTGTCTTAGTTTCGCAGTTGAATTTTGATATGTTTCTGCTCGGTGATATGATCACTGTTTGGGAAATTTGCTGGAGGAAGTTGCCCCCAACAGTGCGTGTTGCTCAGAGGCTAAGGTTCAGCTGGTATATTCATTCACTTCCTTCACACTATAAGGCTTCCTGGAGAGACATTGATGGAATTTCATCAAAGGAAGACTTGTATTTGCATAGTAACCTTTGCGCCAAAGTACTCCCCAACCAATTAAGTAGTTTTGAAGTGCAACTATGGTTGAGATGCAGGATGTGGAGATGCCGGAGTTGGATTTGGGTAAACACAGTAAGAAGTCTCACAACACCAGGTAAAAGTCCAATAGGTTTATTTGGTAGCAAACACCACTAGCTTTCAGAGCACTGCCCCTTCATCAGGTGCTCATCTGAGGACTGAAAGCTAGTGGCTTTTGCGACCAAATAAACCTGTTGGACTTTAACCTGGTGTTTTGAGGCTGTGTAATGCAGGAAACAGGGCATCAAATTTGCACACAGCAAGGTCCCATAGACAAGATTGTGCTGGGTTAGTTTTTATTTAAAAAGCTAAGGGTAAATATTAGTCAGGATCCTCAGCTCTACGCAGACCACATTGACGATCATATAGGATAGAATCATAGAATCCCGATAGGAGGAGGCCATTCGGTCCATCGAGTCTGTACTGACCACAATCTCACCCAGGTTCTATTCCTGCAACCCTCATTTACTCTGCTAATCCTTCTGACACTAGGGTCAATTTAGCATGGCCAATCTACCTAACCCGCATATTATGGGAGCATGGGAGAAAACCTGAGGAAACCAATGCAGACACAGGGAGACATAGGTACAAGACCAATTGTAAAGAAGGGATGTGATCCTGTTTGGAGAATGGTATCAGGATGGACCAAAGTGTTGAATGGGGAGCCCTAGGGATTCGTGTCTGGACTTCAATGTGGGACAATATGGGATAATATGGGATAATACTGACAGAATGGGAGGGGAAAGGACAAAGCAATTCTCAGACAGTAAGGTAAAAGTTATAAGTGAGCAAAATAGCAGTAAGCCCAGTCTAATGGCATTCAGAACAAACTTAGGAGATGTACATAGTTACCAACTGTACTGAATTAGCTCAATGCAAGTTTGAATGAGGTTTACACTGAGGACCTTTGACCTTGCCAGTGTAATGCAGCTTAAAACTATAGAGAAGGGGGGATAAAGACAGACAGACAGAAATAGGACAAAAAAAAATGACAAAGCTAACAAATAACTTGAAAAGTAAAAGATTTAACATCAGTCATAAATAGAGGAGAATAAAAATGGAGACAATATTAAATTCCTTGCAAAACAATGCACAGAGCCTCAACAATAAATATAATGGATCAAAAGGCCTGAGTAAAACAGAAGCAGAGAGTTTGGGGATGGCGCAGGACCAGTAAGATTTCTGTGTACAAAAGCACATTGCATAAGAAATAAAGTAAATGAGATTCAAGTACAAAGCAGCTTAAAGTGTAAGATATAGTCGCCATTACAAAGACCTGGCTAATCTGAACCTCAATTCCATTTAACCACATTGGATCCATATCCTTTAATGCCCTTAACTAATAAAAATCTATCAATCCCAACTTGATCCTCAGTGTCTAATATTCCAACACGTGCTCCCTCATGAGCTGTCATGCAATGACTGAACACATTAAATCTAGAGGCTGCTTAGTCACATAAACCCCTTCCAAATTTAACTTTGATTAAGTACAATTTGTAAGTTGTGTGTGACTCCTTTTCTTCTGAATTCAGTAAGTTACATGTATCAATGCTGAATTTAATTTTCTACTGTTTAACCTGTTTACAGATGCTTTGCAGAAACTCACCAAGGTTCTTTCGACTGAACCTTCCCAACATATGACCACTATCAGCTAGAAGGACAAAAGCAACAGATACCTGGGAACCTCACCTCCCGGAAGTTCCCCTCCAAGTCAGTCAACATCCCTGACTTGGAAACATATAGGCATTCCTTCATTGTCATTCTGTCAAAATCCTGGAACTCCCTCCCCATCAGCACAGTGGGTGTACCTATACTATGTGGATTGTAGTGATTCAAGAAAGCAACTCACCATCACCTTCTCAAGGGCAATTAAAGATGGTAATAAATGTTAGCTTCACTGACAACACCCACATTCCTTGAATGGATAATAAAAAAAACTGTGTCAAAGTTGAATTTCCTCCATTTCCATCTCCCCACTCACCATCAAAATTGTCCTGAGTATTTCAATCATTGCCGGATCCAAGTGGAGAGGATCTCCAAGAGGATTGCACATATCGACACAGACATCATATTTCAATCATACACAGAGAATTCCAGATTTTTATCATTCTTTGTGTTAAGAAGCACTCCCTCACTTCACTGCTGAAAGGACCAATTGTAATTTTAAGAATATGCTCTCTTGTTCTATATTCACCCAGCAGAAGTCATTCCTATTCATCTCCCTTTCTCATCTACTAAATCCTTTTGTCATCTTCAAGACCTCAGAGAAATTATTCTCAACTTTCAATAATCAATGCAGTCCACGCCGGCCAGGTTTTTAACAGCACGCGTGGAAGATTGTGCTGAAGGCCAATGGAAAATGCCGTTCTATGAGCCTCACCAATCCCAATTTCAGGGCAGGCATGCTGGTTAAATCAAGGCCACCAAGTCTGTGCAATCTGTCCTTATAACTCCATCCTTTCAGGCCTGGCAACATTCCAATTAATCTGCACTGTCTCTGCTCCAACATCAATATATCATTCCTGCAGTGTGTTACTCAAACTGAACAAAATTCAGGTGACATTTGACCAAAGCTTTGTACACCTAAAGTTTCACTTGGAGGTCCCATTGAGATAAAGGCCAAAATGCCCCATGCTTTTTGGATCTGTGTACTAGCATTCAGTGATTTGTGTACCAGAACATGCAAACTGATTGGTCCTCCACAGCTTCCAGTCTTTTGTTCTGAAGATAAGTGAGTTTGTCTCTCAAGGATCTACAATGGATGGCCTCTGACTTTGCTGATGACCTCACACATTGAGCATGGAATGGTGCCAACCCAGCATTTTGGAATCTCTCTCTCCTTGTAATTTCCTGCTCCTAGCTACACAATTTCCTCACCTCCCTAACTCAATGTCACTTGTAGACTGGGATATACAAATTCACCCAAGTCACTCTTAATGGTGAAAAGCTTTATTGCTCCTTGGGGAATACCGTTTGTCATACTTGGTCAATCAGAGTACATTTGCTTTATCCTTAGTCCCTGTTTACTGTAAAGTCACTATAGTTCCAGGTGTCCATCAGCTACTTTCCCCTTTGAGGGCGAGCTGACTGGTGGTGATTTAACCTGAGGATCACAACACCTCAGGTGAGGTGAAGGGTTGAGAAATTTGGGCCTTCCTAAATAACTTTAGCTGGTGGGGGAATTGAACCCTCACTGTTAGTGTCGCTTTGCATCACTAACCAGCCATCCAATGAACTGAGTTAAATCGATTCCCTGACTCCTTGCCTATTGCCTCCTAACTAATGGCCAATCCATGTCACAGCCTTTAACACTGGGATCCTTATCATTGCGCACCCCCACTGAAAATGAAACAATTCCACAGGAAACATTAATACTTCAGAGTTTCTTCATATTACCAGCATTTCTAAATGTTCAAAAGTGCATTAACTGACTCAAAACAACAGCAGTGCCCCCCCACCCCCCCAGGTGGTTACTGGAACTCTATAAATAAAAAACAATTACCACCAAACTCTCTGATCAGCGTGTATTAAATGATGTGACAAAAAAAAATCCCATATTCCTGGAGACTTAACAAATGGAATTCATGTACAAGCAGGAAAAATGGAAAGATCTGCAATGAAACATTGTAATACACGAGAATTCAACTATTGCCCAAATAATTAGAATATAATCCTTTCCACGCAATATTATTTATATAGTAGAATGGCTTCTTCTATGCTTGATCACTTTCATTATCATTTTCTATCAGCTGTTAAGATTTTATAGAATTGTGATCTTATATCGTTAAGAAAGCAATGACCATAACGTATAGAATCCCCACAGTGCAAGTGATTTGGTCCATTGAGCCTACACCCACAACAATCCCACCCAGTCCATATCCCCGTAACATCACATTTTTAAAAATTCATTTGTGGGACATGGGTGTTGCTGGCCAGCATTTATTGCCCATCCCCCTTTGCCCGAGGGCAGTTGAGAGTCAACCACATTGCTGCTGTTCTGGAATCACATGTAGGCCAGACCGGATAAGGACAGCAGATTTCCTTCCCTAAAGGATGTCAGTAAGCCAGATGGTTTTTTCCGACAATCGACAATGGTTTCAAGGTCATCAGTAGATTCTTAATTCCAGATATTTACTATTGAATTCAAATTCCACTATCTGCTGTGATGGGATTTGAACCCAGGTCCCCAGAACATTAGCTGAGTTTCTGGATTAATAGTCTAGTGATAATACCACTGGGCCATTGCCTTCCCCGAGTCCTCATTAGTCCCCCTGACACTGGGAGGCAATTTAATATGGCAAATCCCCCTAATCAGCACACCTTTGGACTGTGGGAGGAAACCAGAGCACCCCGAGGAAACCCATACAGACATGGAAGAATGTGCAAATTCTACACAGACAGTGACTGAAGTTAGGAATCAAACCCGGGTTCCTGGTGTTGTGAAACACCAGTGCTAACTATTGTGCTACCATTGTCACCCAAATGCAGTTTCTTTCTTTGACTTTACTTTATCTCCAGATTTTATGTTCTGCTAATATCATTAACTTGCTAGATAATGGATAAGGGATTCCAATTACAGAGCCAAAATTGTAAATGCAGAACCAAAATTGGTAACAAATCAGAACAGCCAATGTTGGAGAGTTGAGATGGTTGTACAACAGTTGATATCTATTTGTTTGTCACCTCAGGTTAATGTGTATGCTTAACACGTCCATACAAATGATGCTGCTTTACTGCTTATCCATTGTTTCCACTAGCTTTTCGATGAATTCCGGTATTTTTTGCTTATAATTACATGCTGACTGATTCTTCAAGTCTCCCTGCTACCCAGAGGTGCAGAGATAAGCTCCTCTCGCATTTCTCTCATGGTAAATTTTAGCTCAATTTCATGGTTCATGGCATAGCTGTTTTGTGGATTAACATTTACATGCTCCAATCCTCACAACAATCTGCATTTGTATAGCACCTCAAGCAGATATATAGACCAAAGGGGTTCAGAAGGTTGTGATTACACAGACATTTACTCTCTAACTAAAGAAGTCAATATGAGGAGAAAGACAGGTTGGGTCAGGTAGGTTGAAGGAGGCGGACGAGGTAGAGAGATAGGAAGAAATTCCAGAGTTTAGGGCCCAGATGGTTCAAGGTATGATCATCAGTGATTGGACAAAGGGAATGAAGAATCCACAAGAGGACAAAATTGGAATTGTTGAAGGATTTACAAGTCACTAAAATGTATCAGTGGTTCACTTATCCAGCCAGCTCTAGTTATGGTTTTATGCAATTTCTGGTCACCTCATTATGGGAAAGATATGATTGCACTAGAAGGGGTTTCAGAGGAGATTCTCATCCAACAAAGGATGTTGCCTACAATGGAGCGTTTGAGCTATAAGGAGAGACTGGGTAAGCTTGGATTATTTTCTCTAGAGCAGAGCAGGGTGAGGGGGGAAAGATGATCAAGATTATGAGGTACATGGACAAGGTGAACAGGGAACAGCTGTTCCTCTTTATTGAGGGCTCAATCTTGAGGGGGAACAGTTTTAGGGGGAGGGCCAGGAGATTTAGAGGGGATTTGGAAAAAATTGGTTCACTCAGAAAGTGGTGGGAATCTGGAATCCGCTAACTGGGAAGACAGTGGAGGCAGGAAATATCAAAACATTAAGATGTGAGGCAAGTGCAGAAAAATGGGAGTAGCGATTTTAGTGGTATTATTGACAGTGCAGATTCAATGGGCCAAAGGGCTTTGTCTGCACTGTGGCATGGGAATATGTGGGTGACAGTGGTTATGAGGGGGCATAAGTCTAGAGGGCAGAAAGCTTCTAAGGTAATTCAGCTAAAGTTTCACACAACCAAGGCAAACAAATATCTGCCCTTGTGGCTGCCAAGAGTCTGCTTCAGGGGTTTGTGTGCCTAAATCTATCCTGCCTGAGTCTCCCTGCAGTGAACACTGGGTCTACTGGCACTCTTTAAACCAAGGTGGGTAACCGAATCAGGAGATATTCCAACTCAAGATACCCATCTTGATAATGGAAGTCCAGCCCCCTGCGTGAGATGATCAAATTGAGAGTTAAAATGGAATTATTGCAGATATAACCTCGGGTTTTTCTCAATGCCAATACACACAAACATGAAAACATAGAAAATAGGAGAAGAAATATGCCATTTGGCCCTTCAAGCCTGCTTCATCATTGAGTATAATCAGGGCTGATTCTCTATCTCAACACCATACTAGCACTCATTTCCCATGTATCTTGATGTGTTAGAGTCGAGAAATCTATCTAGTTCCTTCTTAAATATATTCAGTGATTTATTCTTCACATCATTCTGTGGTAGAGAATTCCACAGGTTCACCACCCACTGAATAAAGAGGTTTCACCTCATCTCTGTCTCAAATGGCCTGACCCATATTCTGAGATTGAGACTTTCCTTTCCAGACCCTCCAGCCAGAGGAAACATTATCTCCATTCTGTCCATCCCTGTCATGATTTTATATGTTTCAATGAGATTCTTCCTCACTCTTCTAAACTCAGAGAACACAGACCCAGTCAACTCAATCTCTCCTCATATGACAATCCTGCCATTCCAGGAATCAGTCGGCTGGACTTTTGTAGCATTCCTGCTATGGCAAGTATTTCCTTTTTTTGGGTGAGATCAAAACTGCACATGATACCCCAGGTGTCCCATGGTGGCACAATAGTTAGTGCTGCAGCCTCATAGCACCAGGAACCCAGGTTTGATTCCTGGCGTGGATCACTGTCTGTGTGGAATCTGTACATTCTCCTCATGTCTGACTGGGTTTCCTCCCACAGTCTGAAACAAGTGCTTGTTAGCTGCATTGACAGTGTTCAGTTCTCCCTCAGTATACCCGAACAGGCGCCAGAGTGTGGAGACAGTTTTTCCACAGTAACTTCATTGCAGTGTTAATATAAGTCTACTTGTGAAACTAATAAATAAACTTTAAACTTTAGATGTGGTCTCACCGTGACCTGGCTTAGTTGCAGCAAGACATCCCTGCTCCTGTACTCAAGTCCTCTTGCGATGAAGGCCAATGTGCACCATTTGTCTTCCTGACAGCTGACTGTAACTGCCTGCTTGCTGTCAGTGACAGTGCGGAGAAATTTCCAAAGTTCCCTACTCAGCAATGAGCTCGAAGAAAAAGCAACATTTTATTACAACATTCAATTAATTACACAGAGCTGGATGGATACAGGTAAGAAACAATTTAGTGTGCTACAAATATCTCATGTAGCAGGATCTTGATCAGCTGGGGAAGTGGGAAATGGCAAATGGAATTCAATACAGATTAGTGTGAGATGTTGCATTTTGGAAAGTCAAATCAAGGTAGGATTTTCACAGTGAATGATGGGACCTTAGGACACATTGTGGAACACAAGGACCTTGGAGTTCAGTTTTGTAAACATGGAATCACAGGTAGATAGAGCAGTGAAAAGGGCATGTGGCATGCTGGCCTTCATCAGTCAGGTCATTGATTATAGAAGTTGGGAAGTTACGTTGCGGTTGTACAGGACATTTGTGAGACTGCACCTGGAGTATTGTGTTCAGGTTTGGTGCTATTGCTGTAGGAAAGAAGTTATTAAACTGGAGAGAGTGTAGGAGGGATATACAAGGATGTTTCCATAACTCATGGGACAGAGTTATAGAGAGATATTGGCTTGGACTTTTTTCTTCGGAGAGTAGAAAACTGAAGGGTGAACTCACAGAAGTCTATAAAATCATAAAAGGCTTGGATAGAGTGAATGCGTTCAGCCTTTTTCCCCAGAGTTGGGGAAATCGGGAACTAGAGGGCATTGGTTTAAATTAAGAGGGGAAGGAATTAATGGGAACCTGAGGAGCAACTTTTTTTTTTACATGGAGGGAGGATGGTACGTATGTGGAATAAGTTGCTGGATGAAAGTGGTTGAGGGGACATTGACAACATTTAAAAGGCATTTGGACAGATACATGGATAGGAAAAGTTTAGAGGGCCATGGGCAATGAGGTTAGTTTAGATGGGCATTTTGGTCAGCAAGGACCAATTTGGGCTGAAGGGTCTGTCTCCATGCTGTAGATTCTATGATTTTATGTAGCAATAGAATCTAGAACAAACAATGCAGCAATTCCAGTTCAAGTTCCACCATCAGCTCTTTGTCAAATTTGATTTCTTTTCTATCTTCCAATAACCTTTATTGGTTCTGAATATACATTTTACTGAAATGACCCGAAGCAGGTAAAATGGCTTGTAGCTTATTGATTCATACTTTAGCATTTCACAGTAAGTTAGTAACTAGTGCGATCAGTGTGCTTAGCTGCAGGTTTTTATAATATTAAAGCGAAGTTCTGTCACTTCCCATTGCCAAGTGAAATAGACAAATTAAAATGTGCAGTAAATAATGTTTTTCACCAGTTTCTGCCCAATTCTCTCACTCACAAGGGAAAAGCTTTGTATAAAATTTGATCCATTCCTCTAAAGTCTGAAAAGTTCCTGGCAAGCAAAATTTGTTAGTTTATCTTTTTTCTGGTCAGTAAGTCTATTTTGCACGAGAAATGAAAGTCGCCATTTATTTTGGGGAATCCCATTAAACTGATTCTTTCATTAAGCTGCCTATCTGTGGGGTAATTGCTTGGTCTCTGAGACAGAGATGTGGAAGAATTTCCCTTCTGAGGGTTTGAATCTGTGAAATTCTGTACAGTCTAGGGATGTACGGCTGGGTCATTAAATATATTCAAAGCTGAGAGAGACAGACACACAATCAGTAAGGGAATCGAGAGTTCTAGGGTCAAAGTGGGAAAGTGGAGTTGAGGATTATCACATCAGATTAATAGAACATTACAGCACAGAACAGGCCCTTTGGCTTTCGATGTTGCGCCGACCAATATAAAAAGCAATGCCCCTCCAAACTAAACCATTCCCTTCTCTTCCATATACTTATCAACTAACCTCTTAAACGCCACCAAACTTGGCGCATCTACAACTGCTGCAGGCAGGGCATTCCACTCCCGAACCACCCTTTGGGTAAAGAACCTACCTCTGATATCCGTCCTATAACTATCACCCCTTAATTTAAAGCTGTGTCCCCTCGTGCTAGCTTTCTCCATCCTAGGAAAAAGGCTATCACTGTCCACCCTATCTAAACCTCTAATCATCTTATATGTTTCGATCAGGTCCCCTCTTAGCCTCCTCCTTTCTAACGAAAACAACCTCAAATCCCTCAGCCTCTCCTCATAAGACCTGCCCTCCATACCAGGCAACATCCTGGTAAACCTCCTCTGTACCCTCTCCAATGCCTCCACATCTTTCTTATAATGTGGGGACCAGAACTGCACACAATACTCCAAGTGCGGCCGCACTAGAGTTTTGTACAGTTGCAACATGACGTTGCGGCTCCGAAATTCAATCCCTCTACCAATAAAAGCCAAGACTCCATATGCCTTCCTAACAACCTTCTCGACCTGACTGCCTACTTTCAGGGATCTATGCACATACACACCAAGATCCCTCTGTTCATCTAGACTACTAAGAATCCTACCATTTGCCCTATACTCTACACATTTATTATTTCTGCCATAGTGCATTACCTCACACTTTTCCACATTAAACTCCATTTGCCACCTCTCGGCCCAGCTCTGCTACTTGTCCAAGTCCCAATTAGTCATAATTTCATCCAATGACAGAGCAGATCTGATGGGCTGAATGTCCTACTTTTGCTCCAATGTCTTATGGGCGTTTTAAGAAATTCTGCAACTTGAATTCTCACGATTAATGTACACACACAACACAAATATGCATACACGCAAACATGCACAATCACACAAACACAAACATACACACATGCACAAAACACACTCATTCACAATTTTTCAGGTACAAGCTTGTGTAGAATCTACATGCACAAGCGTAATAAACACAAATTCTGTACCAATGAGAATGTAAATTTGGCTAGCTTTTGTGTCAATTCCAAATATTCCCCTGCAATTTATGCTTTCGCCACAAGATGGAGATGATGTAAACACTGTCAGAGGTTTGGAGAAACTGCAGGTATTTATAGCTGAACAGTTTCCTTGGACTTAATCAATTATTTTAATTTCGAATTAGTATTTGATCCACTTGAGTGTTTACCGTAACAGAACACGGAACTTTATTAAACGGCCCATGGTACAATTACAAAAATGTTCATGGTTCCTTCATTAAAAAGGAGACTAACCAGAGACATCTGTGTGACATGACATGTATTATAAATGAGAGGATCATATCTAATATCGGAGCAAATGACACAATTACACTTTGCTTAGTGCTTACCAATTCTGGTTTTATTTCAGATCAATTTGAGAGTCTGGTATTGGTTTTACAAACTATTTAGCAGCAGATGAGGAGAATGTGGCCTTGGTAAATGAGTTCAGTTACTGAAGATTTTTGGATGGCTAAAATTTTCTGGAAATTCACCAGGAAAACAAAATTAGCATACAGATTGCAAATTTAGCAATATGGAGATTCTGTCAAAAACATTGACGTAAGTTAAATTTCTAAAATGTAGTGAATGAAGGCTCACCTTAGTGGACACTTGTAAAGTCATGAACAATGCAAGACCAAGGTCAAAAAGGTTCATTTCAGGGCAGATTTGATATCAGTTACCACAAAAACGCTGGAGACAGTCACTACTCTGACCCTGCCATCTCACATTTCCTCTCTACTCATGTTGCGAGAGCATATTCAATCATTTCCTTGTTTAAAGTTTATTTATTGATGTTACAAGTCAGCTTACATTAACACTGCAATGAAGTTACTGTGAAAATCCCCTAGTCGCCACACTTGGTGCCTGTTCGGAAACACTGAGGGAGAATTTAGCATGGCCAATGCATCCAACTAGCACGTCTTTTGGACTGTGGGAGGAAACTGGAGCACCTGGAGAAGACCCATGCAGACACATGAAGAATGTGCGAAGTTTGCACAGACAGTGACCCAAGTGAATCGAACCTGATGCTATGAGGCAGCGGTACCACACTGCCCTGATATATCTCAATTCACATTTTCCAAGCTTTCCTTATCAATCCCAATTCCATTTTTAAGTTTCTAGCTGCTCACTACAATATTTCTACAACTGTTGACTTGTTCAACTCTTCCCTGTCCTCCATGTTTGATGTCTTTGCTCCCAATAAAACTTAATCTCTCCCCCATTCAGCTTGTTCCTGCTTGGATGGCCCCCATCGTCACTCCCTCCTAACACATGATGTGGAGATGCTGGTGTTGGACAGGGGTGGGCACAGTAAGAAGTCTCACAACACCAGGTTAACATGTTTATTTGGAATCACGAGCTTTTCGAACATTGCTCCTTCATGGGGTGAGTGACAACCTGACACACAGCGAGTTTAATGATTGAACTCCAAATTGGTTTGTATCAAGCTAATCAGTCTCATTCTCCTCTTGAGTCTGCTCTCAATATTGCGAGTGCATCCACAAAGGAAAATATAACCTCAATATTCTCATCTCCAAGGTCAACCATTTTCTTTAATTCTGTTCTCTTGCTATCTCCAATTTTCACACAGCAGGTCACGAACATATCACCAATTCCGTCATCCCTGCTGTTTCTCCCTTGTCCACCAAGCCAAACATCACCCCCCCAAACCACTCACCCACATCTCTCTGCCTAGCAGTGTCTTTTACCTTCCTTCAAACTCTGAGCTTAATACCACAGGATCAATTGATTCCATTCCCACTGACTGCTGACCAGCTGACTGATTTAATAAGAGTTGATATTGTATAATGGTGCTGTCTCCTTAGGTATTGCCTCTCTCCTTTCCAAAGCTAATGTCACCAACTACCCTGAACCTTTCTGTCTTTGCAAATTTCCTCCCTTTCCCATACAAAGTTCTTCAACATGTTGCTGCCTCCCAGATGGACATCCATCTTTCTCATTACTTATTTAAATCTTTCTAATAATGTTTCCAATCTTGGACTGAAATGACCCTCATCAAAGGCACAAGTTCCAGTTTCTCTCTCCCAAGTACATGCCCATGAAATGATCTCATTCTGCACTGTAGGGATTCTATGAATTGCGGATTCGTGTGTGTTATTTCATATAAGTCATTTCATTGCATTTTTGCATTCACTGCAGATCCTGCCTCCTTGTGATCAAGTCTTGTGAGAGTGAAATGGATAAAGCCAAAATCTGAGAAGTGTCAGCATTTCAAAATGTTCCACAGATTAATACATTTTACCTACGCATTAATGTTGTAGCAGCAAGCCAGATGTGGCACCGCATCTAACAGTGTCTGGCAGCAGTTAAACTTGCTAAAAGTGGGAACTGTTAATGTCACAAAGAGGAAAACTGGGCAACTAACTGGGGCAGCACAGTAGCATATTGATTGGCACTGCTGCCTTATAGCGCCCAAGAACCTAAGCTTGATTCCTGGCTTGGATCACCGTCTGTGTGGAGTCTGCACATTCTCCCCATGTCTGCATGGGTTTCCTCTGGGTGCTCCAGTTTCAGCCCACAGTCCAAAGATGTGCCGGTTACATGGATCGGCCATATTAAATTACTCCTTAGTGTCAGCAGGACCAGCTAGATTAAATTCATAGGGTTATGGGGATAGGTCCTGGGTGGGATTATGTTTGGTGCAGATTCGATGGGCTGAATGGTCTCTATGATTCTAACTATTTACGCAGAGTGAATGATTACAAATGAGGAGTGTAGGAAGCATAAATTCAAGTAGGTGAATTAAAAGTTTAATCAGCTATAGAGAAAGAAACAGAGGAAGTTTGTACTTAGTTCAATTCATATTTACAACACAGCCAAAAACCTGCCTGACAGTCAGATTCTTCTGTCCTAGGGTCGAAAAGTCAGGTACTAGGGGACATAGGTCAAAGGCACGTGGAGAAAAGTTGAGAGATGTTTTTTTCTCACACACACGAGGTGTAAAGCTTACAGACTCTAAGTGCATACGGATTTAGATTAGGCAGGCATCATTAGGGAAGTGTCCCAGGAAGCAGGACAAGGGACGGGGTGCAGAAAGAAAATTCCAAATTAAGAAGGTGGCCCAAACCCAGGGAGTGGGATACAGAGGTCCCAGAAAAAAGTTCCAGGCCAACGACAGGGATTAGAGATAAATCCCATTGAGTCAAGATAAATCACAGGAGCAGTAGAACATAGAACATAGAACAATACAGCACAGAACAGGCCCTTCGGCCTTCGATGTTGTGCCGACCAAAATAAAAAGCAATGCCCCTCCTAACTAAACCATTCCCTTCTCATCCATATACTTATCAACTAACCTCTTAAACGCCACCAAACTTGGCGCATCTACAACAGCTGCAGGCAGGGCATTCCACTCCCTAATCACTCTTTGAGTAAAGAGTGTGTGTTATTTCATATAAGTCATTTCATTGCATTTTTGCATTCACTGCAGATCCTGCCTCCTTGTGATCAAGTCTTGTGAGAGTGAAATGGATAAAGCCAAAATCTGAGAAGTGTCAGCATTTCAAAATGTTCCACAGATTAATACATTTTACCTACGCCGGAGTCTTCCGGCGTAGAAGCCGGAGTCTTCACATTAAAGAAATAGCTGCTTGAAGCAAAATGGGATGGAGGATAGATTGGACAGATCTTATCCGAGAATCTAGAACCAGACCAGCTGGACAAGCAGGACACAGATTGGCACAGAGAGCCAATCTGGAATGTGATGTCTGGGCAAGTGGTGGAAGCAGATACGATAACAGAATTTAAGGGACATCTAAACAAGTACGTGAATAGATGGGAATAGAAGGATACGGACTCTGCAGGTGCATATGGTTTTAGTTTAGATAGACATCATAATTGGTGCAGGCTTGGAGGGCCTGTTCCTGTGCTGCACTGCTCTCTGTAAAACAAAGTTGTTCATTGCAAGTCAATGATGAAGCAAACTGTGTTTTCACAAAGTTAACAATGAAGTTTATATCACAGCATCAGTTCACTGCGTCCGCACTCTATCCAACTGTAAAATGCACTGCAGCAACTTCCTAAGGCTCCTTTGAGAGGTGACAGCACCTTCTCAGGGATAATTAATAATTGGTGATAAAGGCTGATTTTGCCAGTGATGCCCACATCCAACAAATGAATATAAAAAAACTTTATCCCGAATCTGTTCTCCACTTAAAATTGCTGTACCAGTAACCCGTAAACAGTGGCAAATACCATCAGTCTCACCATTAATTTGACAGCAAAATTTAGCCCATTTAAAATGATCAGCACTGAGTCACCACAGTAACGGTGCACAGATTACTGCAAAATAAATTCACAGCGGTTAAAGGAGGGACTGTGGCAGCCTTTAAATGATATAGTGTTCAAAAGCAAACACTAAAGATATTATACTGCATTGAATGGGAATATGGAAGGAAAGACGCATCAGTATACCTGGCAATGGAGTTTACACACTCTCGTAGGAAGCCAACTGGTTTATCAATGTCCTCCCGGCAGGAAATTTGCTATTTTTATCCATTTTGGCCTTGAATAGACTTCAGTTTTATATCTTTGTGATTGAATGTTAATCATTCCCTGAAGTGTCCTCAATAGGAATATCCATCACCACAACCATCAAGGAGCAACTGAGGTCGGTTAATAAATGCTGGTCTTGGCAAAATGCACACAACCCAATGTTTGATTTAAAAATGTTACCAGCTATGGACTTGAGAATGGGAGGCTTCACGTTAAAGACAGAGTCACAAGGAGCACACTTGAAGCAAAGTGCAACCGAGGACAGATTGAGGGGCTTTCTCTCCTATGGGAGAATCTAGAATCAGATCAGCTGGACAAGCAGAGGTTGACTGGCTTCGGGTTGAGTAGGCAGAGTGGTTTTAGCTAGTTCAACTCCAGTTACATCTTTAATGAAGGTTATGTTACCCAGATCATGGTGAAAGAGGAAATAATTTAAATAGGAATGGTTTAAAATTAATACAGAAGTGGTATTGGATAAATTTGTTGATTACTCACCAGCATCAGATGAGATGCATCCAAGGATACAGAGGGAAGTGAGAGTGGAAATTGCAGAGACACTGACCACAATTGTGCCTCTTATCACAAAATAAAACCATCACTTGGAAGAAACAAAAAGAGAAAAAGCTGGAAAATCTCAGCAGGTCTGACAGCATCTGTGGAGAAAGAATAGTGTCAATGTTTCAAGTCTGGTAAGGGGAAAGGAGGAAAAATTCAAAATACTCTGGGATTTAAAACACTAATAAGTTTACTCAAACTGAGTGGGTTAACTTTGGTAAGAATTACAGATTGCCTTTAAAAAATTACAGAGGTACCGTTTGCATAAAAACACATCTAACCAAATTAAACATGTATTTTGGAATTAGACAAGTATTTTAGATTTAAATATGTGTTTTAAATTTGTTTTCTGTTCACGTTGGCCAAAATGCAGACTGTCTTGATGCATAATGGGATAGAAGTGAGCTAAGCAGAACCGCATTCTGTCAAAACAATGCAGGCACAAAGGACAATTTGTTCAGAGAAAGTACAGATTCCAAGACTCTAAAATGAAGAACTAATTTTTATTGCTAAATTAGCTCTTCAAGGTGATGAGAACAGAAACTTTTGACTCTATGATTTGTATAATAGAAGTTGCTAAGAGACGGGGAAGTTATCTTTGAACTCTATAATTAGCATTATAGGAGTTGCTAGGAGACCAGAGGGAAGGCGCTTCCAGATTCCACGGACCAATGAACTCCCATGTTGTCAGAGGGCAGAATGTAGTTGGTTGAAGTAGATGATATACATTAAGAATGATTGATCCGTCCTAATGATAGTTGCAAGGGGAATTTCACGGAAACTCCATTGCAGTGTTAATATAAGCCTTACTTGTGACAAATAAACAAACTTTAACTGGTTCATAGTAGGGATAGACTGATAGGCAAGAAAAATTAACTTTGGAAATGTATAATTGTGTTGACAAAAGCAACATAATTCAGAAATTGAGTCAGACTGTGTATTATCTCCCAGCATGTGTTGGCAGACTAAAAAGAACCCTCTTTAACCAGGGCACTGCCTTTGCGAGTCTTTGTATCTGCTAAAGCTATGGCGATACTTGGTCTCCGAAAAAAGCTCTGCTACAGTCGCTAAAAGGTTTCTAAATATATAATTGTTTGAATTATCTGCAAATTTTCCCTTTTAATGACCTGCTCTTTTTCTCTTTGCTGAGTGAATTATCAAACTCAACTGCAGATGGTAACTGGAGACTCAATGCAGTAAACAGAAAGAACACGGATATCACAGTTGCTGTTCGAGGCACATTCTGCAGAGTTAACATTTGGAAGCAAAATAATTTCATTCTCCTTCAGTATTCAATCTTGCTCAGCTTACCCATGGCAGTAGTTGGTCAAAACTAATCTCTGTCCTTTATGTGTGGACACAGTACAGTCGGATTACAGGTATAATCATTGAAGCAAAAAAAAGCAGCAGCAGCAGCTGGCAGTGGGAATATGCAGAAGATTACAAATTTGCAACTTGTTTAGCAATCATTGAAGACTACATTTTTCTCTCATTGCTAACAGGTTCAACCTTCGTGGAACTTTGAAAGAGTTGAATAAAATCCATTCAGAACGAGTCTTAATTTAACAAAAAAGTATCTTGTGTTCTTGGGAACAGGAATGGATGACTATGGTTTGTGGTAATATATTTATATATATTCTGATGGGTTTTGCTGTCTATCATGCAAATTGTGCAGTGCTAAATGCACAAAATAGAAGCAAGATTAGGCCATTCGTCCTTACTCCACCATTCAATGTGATCATGGCAGATCCTCTATTTCAACACCATAACCCAGCACTCTCCTGTACCCCTGTTCACCGAGTCAAGAAATCTATTTCCTTCTTAAATATATTCAGTGATTTGGCCTCCGTGGCCTTTCATGGTAGAGAATCCCACAGGTTCACCACCCTCTGAGCGTTCACCTCATCCTAGTCTTAAATGACCTGTCCCTCACCCTGCTGCTGTTCTTTAAGCAATGACTTAAACACAAGCCTGTCAGTTATATACATAGAACTGTCCATCTTGGGAAAAGGTGGGAATAGAGGAAGTTAGATTCTTCAGTGGCATGTTCCATGATTAATCTTCAAGACAACGCTGAGGTAGACTCAATAAGTTGATATCCAAGACAGATAGGTCTGCTCTCATACTGAGTCTGGATGACCCTTTGTCAGAGACTGGACACCAGACTCATCTAGACTCAAAACGTTGGCTCTATTCTCTCTCCACAAACAGTCAGACCTGCTGAGCTTTTCCAGCATTTTCTGCTTTTGTTTCAGATTTCAGGATCCACTGTGTTTTACTTTTACCTTGGGTCTGCTGTCTTCCCAGGTACTGATCATCCAGCGAGGTTTACCGATAAACACAAACTCTTCCCAGGTGGTCCCAGATAACTGTGCAATCAGTGGCTAGAATGAACCAGTTGGCTGGCTTTGGGTCAGCAGGCAGCAAGGTTTTGGCAAGTTGGACTCTAATTGTACTTTTAATTACACTTGGGTTTTGTAGAATCCCCGAATGCAGGAAGACGTCACCTGGCCCATCGAATCTGCACCAATCACAATCCCTCCTCAGGCCCTATCCCCATAACCCTACCAATTTATCCTGCCAGTCCTCTGACACTAAGGGGCAATTTAGCATCAATCAACCTAACCCGCAGATCTTTAGACTGTGGGAGGAAACCAGAGCACCCAGAGAGAATCCGCACAGACGCGGGGAGAAAATGTGCAAACTGCACACAGTCAGTCACCCAAGCTGGGAATCAAACCTGGATACCTGGCACTGAGGGGCAGCAGTGCTAACCACTGTGCCACCGTACTGCCCCAAAACTTTCTCTCAGCTAACCCACACACGATCACTGCACTTGGTCTAAGACAGTATTAAAGGGAAGAGAATGCACACTCCATTAACAGATAAACAAACCCGCCCATATAGATCTCTTATTAGTTTGCTTTGTGTGTTTCCACCTGGCTGAGTAAACAAAAGCACAGATGAAAGTACGTTGTATTCTCTGATTTGAGAAGCTGCTCTTTTAATGGTTTGCAAGGTTTCAGTGCTGATTGCAAATGCTAGAATATGTTTACCTTCAGTTGGATCTGCTGGGACTCCAGATCTTGCAATGTAATGTATACAGGTTACTTAAATTACTACACGTTCCATCTCTGGCCTCCAGCATTTTCCTCAGGCAAGTTGGAGAAAAATGAAGTCGTTCTTTTAAGTCTTAAGGCCAACCTGACATGGCTGCTAGGGAATAAATTCTGGTCCTGAATTTGTTAGAAAAATAAAGTTCAATATGCCACTGTTATTAGTACAGAGATGATTCAGCAGTTTGTTGTGAGGGGAAAGTCATGCCATTAAATTGTGAATCTGCACCAAGCAGTGGCAGATATGCATCACTCTTATAGAATTGAGGCCACACCATCAATCTCTCCAGTGTCAAGCTGCTGCTGGATAAGTCCCAGAATTACAACTTAACCTCCACTTCAGGAAGATAATTTTTCCTTTGATTTGATTTATTAGTCTCACATACATTAATATAATTAAAAGTACTGTTTCTTGTGCATTATACAGACAAAACATACCGTTCATACAGAAGGAAATGAGAGAGTGTTACAGTCATAGCTACAGTTTAGAGAAAAATCAACTTAACGCAAGGTAAGTCCATTCAAAAGTCTGATGGCAACAGGGAAGAAGCTGATCTTGGGTTGATTGGTACACGACCTCAGACTTTTGTATCTTTTTCCCAAAGAAAGAAGATAGAAGAGAGAATGTCTGGAGTGCACGGTCTGCTTAATTACGCTGACTGCTTTGTGGAGGCAGCAGGAAGTGTACACAGAGTTGATGGGTGAGAAGCTGGTTTGCATGATGGATTGGGCTACATTCATGACCTTTTGCAGTCTTGGACAGAGCCATTCCAAGCTATGATACAACCAGGAAGGATGTTTTCTATGGTGTATCTGTAAAAATTGGTGAGAATTGTAGCTGACATGCCAAATTTCCTTAGTCTTCTGAGAAAATAGAGACACTGGTAGGCTTTCTTAACCATAGTGTCAGCATGGGGGTGGGGGGGGGGGGACCAGGACAGGTTGTTGGTGATCTGTACACCAAAAAGCTTGAAGCTCCTTTCTACTTCACCCCTCTTGATGTAGACAGGGGCACATTCTCCTTTACACTTCCTGAAGTCAAGTTTCCTAGATTGAGCACAATGAGCCTGCTAATGGGTAATTTATATTCCTTCACTGCTGTTCTAAGCTCAGAAAAAGAACTGTAACGGAGAAGGCCAACTCCTACAACTAACGAGCATTTAAAAAAAATCTTGCTTTTCCTTTTTGCCTTTTTTTCCTCCCTCATTTAAACCAATCTTTCACTTTCTGCACTTACTATTTGACTCTAATTCACCGTAATTTTGTCTCAGCTGTGTTTCTTTCTGCATTCTTAAATTTCACCAATTTAAGGGGCACACAGTTGGTCACAGAATCACTACAGTACCATTCGGCCCATCGAATCTGCACTGACTACAATCCCACCCAGGCCCTATCTACTTAATCCCACACATTTACTCTGCTACTCCCCTGACACCAAGAACAATTTGTCATGGCCAATCAATCTAACCTGAACATCTTTGGACTGTGGGAGGAAACCGGAGCACCCGGAGGAAACCCACACAGACAAGGGGAGAATGTGCAAACTCCACACCCAAGCCGGGAATCAAACCCAGAACCCTAGCGCTAAGAGGCAGCAGTGCTAACCACTGTGCCACCCTTTTGTTCTTCAGGGTCTCAGATGCCCCATTACCCTTGCGCAGTATCAGCAGCTCACACTTGCAGCAACCTGAAACCAAAAATAATGGGAGCTAAAGTATGAGTATAACTCAACATGGTTCCAGCAAATGACTGACTTAAAAATACAGAAATTTACAGACTGACAATTAAAATAAAATTGCCATAAGACCAGCAAATGGAACCGGCTCTTAATCAAGGACCAGCACACTGCAGAAGGCAGCAGATTAATTGCATTTCCAACACGGGGGACTGCAGAAAGCAGACTTGTGCGGCATTATTCTGTACAATCTGAAAAACAGCTTTGCAGATTTCAGATAATTTATTCCAAGGACGATCCTTTTGAAAAACCTACAACTTAATCAATGATTTTAATCATTCTCACGTTAACAGGATTCATAACTTAATGCAAGAAAGCATGTTGCACAAAGTGTTTTAATGATACTAAGGTCAGGAACAGTAAAACAGAGCATTAACCCACACACTGAATAGACAGGCACAGAACTTCACAGCACACACTCTGCTGCAGTTAGGATTAACAAGGTATAGCAAAGGGGCAGGATTACCTCTTGTTTTTAAATAGTTGTACAAGCAGTTTATTTGCAGTGGTTACTGCTACAGAACATCAGTGGTTAAGTGTGACACTCATAATAATTCACCTGAACTAATAACATTTTTTACAGATACATTCTTCAATATGAAACATTTACCCAAATTATTTTTCCAATACGTTACTTAATAATATACTCGTGCTGATCTCCACGGAGAGGCTGAAAGATCGAGTTTCCTTTATGGCGCTCATGGCTTCACAATATCCCAGTTTTCCTCATGGGTCAGTATGGAAGTCCCAGAGTACGCTTCGCATCGGAATGTAATCAGAACAATTACTGATTGAGTTTAAAACAAGGAACCACATCTTTAAAAATGAAGATAACATATTGCTCAGTCACAGTTCAAGTGACACTGTAGTTCCAAAAGTCCAATTCCTATAACAAAACTATCCAGCCACAGTACACTGTTATCCAAGATTTTTTAAATAAGTTTTTTTAAAAAACCATTATTGAAATTTTTATTAATATTGTGTAATACAACACTACGTTAATTAAAAGCTGTATGTGTAAGATGAGAGCCTACAGCTATAATTATTCAGGACCACTAGTAGCCTGGACCTCTAAGACACTGAAAAAAGATCAAGACAATATTTTGATTTCTTGTTAAACGTTGCTAAATAAATTTTAAAAAAATATTGAAACATATTCTACTATTGGCAGCATCAAGTTTGGAGAAATAGATTTCCATTAAAGGAAATATACATTAGCAAACTTCTGTCACTCTGTGAAGATCACCCTGGACACAACTCTCAAATTGTTTGGCAACTGTTCAACATTTGTGCTTCATTGCAAGCTGTGAGAGAGAAGAGAAAAAGAGAGATTGTATTATCATAACTCATTAGCAGCAATACATGGTTAGTCAGGAATGATGGAATCTCAATTGCTAACTCACCATACCAAATTATGCTCATTACATTATAATTAACCACATTCGCTGAGGAGAATATTAACATCTTAGGAACACAGTTCCTAGAATTAAATATCCGCATTATAAATGACAACCAAATGCGACTCAAATATTTCAGAGACTTTCAAAGTTGCTCAGCTGAGATTTGATAAGCCATTCAACAGGAATATAACCACAATGGTTTGGAAACAGGAATTCTATTGACTCAAAAATCAAGTGATGCATTAAAGATTGGATACTGTAAAATGATTTTGTGTGGTTGATAGGTTACATCAAGAAAACTGGAACCCATTATAAAGGGTGGATTCTGAAAGGAAGTTCCCTAAAATCGGATTCTTCAGCTTGCTTCATCAACAAGGGTACGGCCCACCTGTTAATGCCTGTCTACCATCAGCCAGACCAATTTACAACTGTCACAAAGCTCAGCTACCTTTCCATGGAACAACTCAACTCTATGCTGAAATTACTAAGAAGCTCGCTAGAAAATGCTATCCTTGTATCTCAGGACTTTAACCTGGTGTTGTGAAACTTCTTACTGTGCTCATTCCAGTCCAATGTTAGCATTTCCATATCATCTCACCAGCAAGTACAAAGAGGGCCTTTTTATATCCAATATCACTCTGATCTTTCCTAACACGTACAAAAGCACCATTATACCGGCACAGCTGAAACATCACTCCTGTAGAAAACAGTAAGTAAACTTCACTAACAATGAGGTCTGATAGATGCCTATTTTTGATCAGAGGTCTCAGGGATTAGAGACTGGCTGGTTAAGAAAAGGTCACTAAATGTTTCTTTTCCCTGGTTTGTGCAAAATGCAGTAAACACATCTGACTAAGTGGCCTTTTCCAAACCACGTGAGGATCAGCGCAGTCAGAAAACCCTGAACTACTACTTCAAATTCAATGTCAGGCGGTGCATTTACTGCTGAAAAGTGAAGTCATTAAACAGCGAACTGTCCATTTAAGCCACACACAGTTCTCACTAAACACACATTAGGGATCTGAGGACACAATGAGCCAGAATATTATCTTTGGTCCCCAGAAGTTGGCTTTCAAACACACCCCACTAGGTCTGAGCTGCATGGCCCTGTTTTCTCAACCCTAATACTTAACAGAGGCTTTGACATCAGAAGCAGGGTGATGTGGAAGTGTAAAGATTTATTTCACAAACATTTTTTGCACATATGGAAATGGATGCACATGGATGCCCCCCACTTGCAAGGTGAATGCCTAGGTCTCCCTGAATAAATAAATTTGTGTAAAGTGCAGCAGCTACGTCACTCTGCACACAGTTGTCTCAGCTGCTGCTTTCGTCACAAATTAGAACAATTATATCTTAATTGTCGAGGTACAAGAGATCAGTCTGTGCTACCGGCAATTTGTAAGCCTGAGAACTTGCACTAATGATTTGCCACCTGTGAAGACAAAACTTTGTGCCTGAATGCATCTGACTGTACAAAAAAAGGTAGAGTAATCTTGTGCAAACCACTGGTGAGGGCACATTTAGAACACCATGAAATTTGAGTACCCAACTTTCAATGTGTTTGTGTTTTGGGAAGACTAAGAAAAATAAGTTATTTTGAGACTTGGGATGTTAAATTATGAGAGAATTGCAGTGGTAAAGCAGCACTTTCACTGAAAAAAATAAACCCATAAATGGCTCTCACATACCGAGAAGCACAGATGCTTCTGATATAAGAAAACTACATGATTTGAAGAGCAAAGGCACATGTAGAGGATAGAGTTTGTCTCAAGCAAGACCATAGAGACATTCTCAGAATGCAGCGCAGTGAAACAGATCGATAACAAAAACAGAGGGTGCTATTTTTGATTAAATTAAAGAAAATGGATAAATATTTACTTAGAAATTAAATTCAAGAATGCAGGAAAAGCATGAAATCATCACATATCCCATGAGACAAGCCTTGTCCAAAGTGAACGAGGACAGACTGATAGCATCTGATTGGTTAAATATGTGAGAACAAGTCAATTTATGATGGAATGGGCAAGGTGGAGTCACCGCTATGGAACCTTGTTACATAAAGAACAAGCTGGGTGGACTTTTGCCACTCAATGCTGGATAACAGAATGGAAATTTCGCTCCGACGGCTGCAAGGTCCTTTATAAAAAAACAAAAAACAAATCTGCAATTCAATTCTCACCATCAAGACTGCCTAAGGAAAAGGACATGAATTCCAATAGCTCAACCCAAAAGGCTAATAGTGAAGAAATAAAATAGACACATCATTGTAAAACTAACACTGAGGTTGAAGAATATCTTTGTAGACTTGCAAAGGTACATTCACCATATGTACCAGTATATGATTCACAGCAAGTGTCAAATGCTGCATTGCCTCACACTGACTCACTCTAAACAGAAAAACTCAGATGTAGAGAAACACCAAATATTTGATATGCAGAGGAAAGAAAACAAATTAGCAAAATTAATCCAGATACTTTGAAGCAGCATTTAAACAGTCCAAGATCAGATAGAAATGGGAGCTAAGCTATAAGATGTAAACTCACATCAAACTTCACAACAACTTTAGTGTCTCAGCTTTAGAATTCATTGTCTCTTCCACAAAATTATTTCTAAGCCAAGGACTGTTATCTTTATGATAGGAAACTGCAACAGGATAAATCACTGTGCTATTCTGAAGGAAGAGTGCTATTCTTAAATTTATCCAAATGAACGCAAACCTCCTTTAACTCCAGCTATTTTGATCCTATTGGGGTTTGGAATGGGTTAACTGCAACCTTCCACCCTAGATCTAATTTATACGTTAATTGTTTAATAGCACTCACTGAGATATATAAAGGGGTTACAGACGGCACTGGGGGTTGAACGTGTGTATGTGGAGCTGTAAAAGAGAATTGAGTGAGTTCATGAAGAAGCTGGACTTGCTTCATCTTACATTGATCCAGGGGATTAGCAGGGTAACTATGTGGGGTTATGGGGATAGGGTGAGATTGAGAGAGTCGGTGCAGGCTCAATGGGCTAAATGGTCTTCTATACTGCCGGGATTTTATGATTCTATATTACTGGACTACAGTAATATAAAGGCTTAACATCAGAAAGTTTAAAACATCGGAAAGACTTGTTTATTAATCTGACAACTAGTGTATGGAATTTGCAGTGTTCCTAAAAGGACTCCTGCCAGTTATTATCCTGTAAATGACTAAATACGTCCATTTGATCATTCTAATTTTTAGTATTCAGAACAATTTCTGAAGTCTTATTCTAAAAGGTCTCAAGTACATAATCTCACACTCTATTCTTTTCACACTGTATTCTATTAAGTATTAATTATTAAGTATTATACTAGTTGTCTTTTGACAATAATATAGTAGCAGCTGATATGAAGGAAATAAACAGGAGCGGAGTGGGCCAAAACGACCCTCAAATTTGCTCTGCTGTTTACTAAGGCCATGGCTGAAATTCGACATCCACTCCCCTTTACAGACTATCCCCGTATCCCTTGATTCCACAAGTGTCCAGAAGTCGATCAGTCTCGGGCGTGAATATATTCAATAACTGAATATCCACAGCCCTTTGAGGTAGAAAATTCCAAAGATTCACAAACTCCTCGGTGAAGAAAGCTGTCAGCTGAGTCCTAAATTGCTGACACTTTATCTTGAGACCATGACCCCCTAGAGATCTCGGCAAATGTTTATTGCAAATGTTCAAAGTGAAATTAATCTGATCCTCACATGGCTCCGGGCTATAATATAAATCTGACTCTAATTAGCAATGTGACTCATACTGAACTCACAGATAACAGGTTAGGAAATGGAAAATGCCGTAACCAGGATCCTGAGGGACTGAAACATCAGTCTGGAATTTACACAAGTTTTGATCGTTGTGCATAGTCAGCAATCATTATTGTTATCCCTCTGAAACCGGCCAAGGTTTATATCAGAATCCTGAAGATATGGACCGTCATTCATTGGTTTGCTCTAGGTGGCACTGCAAACACCCTCCCAGAGCCAGTGATCAGTAAAATCAATTAAATTGGCAAAAATTCCCCTTTACCCCTATCATATTCCTGTTAGAAACATCAAAGTTTAAAAGTGTAACTGTGTTTCTAATGATGCAAGTACTAATTATTCCTGACCTACCTCTCTGGCCTGGGAAAAGTCTGTGAAATGCTGAGGTCTTGATGATAAATTGTTACTTATTGATTAAAAGTTTTTAAATAATTAAAAATGTCAAATGTTTTCATAACATTTCCACTTCTACCTCAACTCTAGTGCATGCTCTAATCTTTATTCCATTGTAGAAATGTTTTAAGTGACCTTATTATGAGTATGTTCCATTTCCTTGTGCTTTAATGTGATTGACTTCCACAACGAGATAGCCAACACTATTGGAAAAGTTCAGTTTGAAAGCTGAAAAAATCTCCATTAGATTTCAGATTCTGGAATCTCAACACATTTCAACCATTAATTCTTGTCTCTACGGGCTTTGTTCTGTAAATCTTTCTTTCTTTACCCTCTATTACTGCATAAGTGCACAGGAGTCTTTGTAACGACCCTCTATCTGCATTTTGAATGTGTGCAAATAAACTAACCCTCTGAGCTCAACCTATCTTGTGTTTGCTGTGGATTTATTAATTGAGAATTGGATCATGTTGAAACTGGGGGGGGTTGAGAAGCAAATCAGAATTTTTAAAGTTTAAGGTTTACTTATTAGTGTCATATGTAGGCTTACATTAACACCGTAATGAAGTTACAGTGAAAATCCCTAGTCTCCACACTCCAGCGCGTGTTAAGATACACTGAAGGTGAATTTAGCATGGCCAGTTCACCTAACTAGTACTTCTTTGGACTGTGGGAGGAAACCGGAGCATCGGAGGAAACCCATACAGGCACGAGGAGAACATGCAGACTTCAACACTGATCCAAACTGGGAACTGAACTTGAGTCCCTGGCACAGTGAGGCAGCTAACCACTGTACCATCCCTAAAAGACCTTTACAAATGAGTAGGGAGAGGAGAAATCAGGGCAATTTGAATTAACTTCCCTCCTGTCCATAACACTATACTACTTCATTGCACTACAACTCTCCTGGGCTGTTGGCTACCAGAAGAACAATCCAATGTTAATTCTAAAGCAAAAATAGGTGCATCTTGAAAAACTGATGGGTTAGTTTTTCATGGAAAGTAACCAGACATAACTGAGACCTTATGTTGCTACATGTACCAAACCCAAACTTCAACCGTCAATAGAAGAAGATTTACAATTGTAAACACTTCTATGATTTGAAACCAATTCCCCAGGTAGCACATACAGCTGCATCTAGAGCCCATGTATTTTATTAAGGACATTTACTTCTTCAGTTAAATTTGACCTTAAAACAAGGAACATTTTGCCTTGTTTAAAATCAAAACATTTCTCCTGTGGAACCCTGCCTACATCAATTTTTCTGAACACTTTGATGCTAATTATGTCACAGCAGCAAAGCCAACTTATGTGGTTATGGGGTTTAGAAATTTTCAAGGGCAATGTGCAATTAACATAATTTAATTTCATGGGAATACAAATGTATTCTGGCGCAAAAAAATGATTCATAGCAAGTACCTGTCAAACAGAATTAAATCATGCCATAACTCACAGTGACACCAATATCTATTTCAGAAGGAAGGAGTGAAATTAAAGGAAGGAATTTAAATTATTAATTGTTCGTCTATTGCTTATTAAGTTTTCCTGAAACTAACTGTAAGGCAAACAGCAACTCTCAAACATTTCCTGCTTTCAAACTTGATAAAGCAGAAGAATTTTCACTTTGTCAAGTCAAGTTTGTGCCATCCAATAGCCTAGGATTCATCTTCTAGTCCCTTCCAGTGCAGTTTATTTGCCAGGTTCCAGGTTAGATTAGAGAGTAATAGGTTGTAAATCATCAAGTCAGCACATTAAATGTCAAACTCTCATCCACTGGTGAAGATGCCAGACCTGCAGAATGTTTCTCGCCTCATCAGAGCAACAAAAACAGCTTCAGTTCAAAGCAAAATATCATGAGCAATACAGAAAGACTCAAATATTTAAGTGCTGGACACATTTTACGGACAGCACTGAACCTGGGGCACCCTCCACACCAGCTGACACATACTGTTGCCCATTGGGCTGAGCCCGTGTACGCTATGCAATGCGCCAGATATCTGCACACATTGCAGTGTACCTCACTCATTAACATGCCACTTACATCAAACTAATGAAGACAAAATGCACTACAAGTCTCTGGCATCATACTGCAGCTTCGCAAAATTATAAAGCTTATCTTTTAGTGTGACAAGTAGGCTTGCATTAACACTGCAATGGAGTTGCTGTGAAAATCCCCTGGTTGCCACACTCAGGCGCATGTTTAGGTACACTGAGGGAGAATTTAGCATGGCGAATGCAGTTAATGTCTTATGGACTGCGGGAGGAAACTTGAGCACCCGGAGGAAACCCATGCAGACATGGAGAATCTGCAGATTCCCCACAGACCGTGACCTAAGGCTGGAATTGAACCCTGGTCCCTGGCGCAGAATTAACCACTGTGCCCCAGTGCTGCTCAGTTAATTCCACGCAAGTTACTTCATTGTCGGATTAAATAATGCAGTTAGTGTGAATGCAAATTCGAATCTACGGTGGCCCTGCCTAAAGTTACCAAATCGCTTGTCATTTCTTTATTTCATTCTCAAGATATGGGTATTATTGGCAAAGCCAACATTTTGTGCTCATCTCGTGCTCATGCTCTTTAGAAGGTGAGAGTAAGCCAGCTCCTTGAACTCTAGCTGTCTATTTGGTAAACATGATCCCACACTATCATTTAATAGGAGTTCTAGCATTTGGAAACTGCTGATACTGTACTGTTTGTATATATTTCAGTGTCACCTCCTTAAAAAGCACAATATAAACAAAATAAGGTGCATAATCCCACAAGTCCAACTCCATCAACCCTGAAAGATCCAATTTCTGAGACTAGGGGAAAGCTACATTGATGGAGAAAATATCATACTTTTGTCAAACACTTCAGAATGGTATTAAGACATAAGAACTAGGAGCAGGAGTAGAACATCTGGCCCCTCGAGCCTGCTCCACCATTCAATAAGATCATGGCTGATCTTTTTGTGGACACGACTCCACTTATCCTGCTCATCATAACCCTGAATTCCTTTACTGTTCAATGAGGTACAGCTTGTACAAAATGGCATTCTGAAACGGCACATGTACTAGCTCCTGTTTATGTCCAGGGTTTATATTAAAGAGCTATAATGAGCCTCATGGAGCTATCATGTCATGATTTATTACAAAGCACATTAAACACACTGAATTAATTTAATTTGCTGCTGTGAACATATCTCTGAAATTTATTCATAGGATAATCTTCTCAAAAGGTCAAAGATTTGACCTTTAGAGTTACAACGAAATTAAAACAGATAAGTACGTAGGGACAATTAAAAATACTACTCAAAAGGGATGACAGTGTTTCAATCAACAAGCAGTTAAAGATTACATGCCGATTGCAAACTGGGTTATGATAAAACACTGGAGAAATATTTCGCAATGTAGAGGCACCACAAAATAAGAGGGGTAACAGTGAACATTGGTTAGACCCAGTTAGACTAGTGTATGCAGTTGGTTTTTTGGGCACCCCATTAAAGGAGGGCTTTAAACATGTTGGAAAGACAGTATGGATTCACAGGGATGATGTAGAGGTTGGGGGAGGTTATGGTTATCCATCCAGCCCAGTTGTCAATCATCTGTTGCATGGTGAGCTCTCTCATTACTTGTTCAGGGGCTGGGAATTCTTCTTTATTCAGAGGAACAGAAAATTCTAGAAGCATTGAATCCTTACGTGCAGAAAGAGGTCATTTGGCCCATCAAGCCTAACCCACATATTTACCATGCTAATCCCCCCTGACACTAAGGGGCAATTTAGCATGGCCAATCAACCTAACCCGCACATCTTTCAACAGTAGCAGGAAACCGGAGCAAACCCACAGAAACACTGGAAGAACATGCAAAGTCCACACAGTTACCAAGACTGCAATTGAACTTGGATCCGTGGCGCTGTGAAACAGCTGTGCTAACCACTGTGCCACCATGCTGCTCCATGTAAATGTTGCATATAATTACCTTGGTTCCATCCATTTCAATACTGGACACATTTGACTCAAAGATTCTGGGGGCAATCTCCCAGCCTGCTGCACTGTTTTTGGAGTGCAACAGGCCGGGAGACTTGAGCGGAGGCCGTTTTGCAGACTTGACTGCCTCCACGAGTCTCCATCAGCCAGATATCCGGCACCATCCACTCCCCAATACCTGCATCATTTACGTAAATCCTCATTTTAATATATTTTACATCTAATTAGCAGGCCCAGGATGAAATCTCTGGGCCTGCTAGAATCTGTGCTCCTCGGTACCTCCCCCCCCAACCCGCCCATCCAGGAGTGTTTCACTGCAGCAGAGTTTACAGTAACTGGTAGCCCGATACCATTGGAGTAAACGGGGGCAATCGCGGCCCTGCAGAGTGTCAATGGTAAGGGGGTGCCCTCTGACTCTCTGGCACTACCTAAGGGTGTAAATGCCAATGCCCAGGGGCATCTTGACATTGCTTGATGCTCAGTGGGCACTGCCACTCTGTGCTCTGATTGAGTCATGATGTGGAGTGACAGAGGGAGAGGGTTGAGCATCAGGGTAGGGGTTGAGGCTAGCCGGACATGTACAGGGCAGGGAGAGGACAACAATAGAGGTGTGGGTGAGTCTGAGGGCCAGCGATGTGGAATTGCTGTGCTGGCCACCATTAGGATTGTCCCAAGATGTGTAACTTAGGTAGGATAACGGGATAAATGTGTGAGGTTACAGGAATAGGACAGGAGTTAGGCACAAGTAATATGCTCTGTTGGAAAGTTGGTGTGGATTCGATGAGTCAAAAGGCCTCCTTCTGCACTATAGGGATCTTATGATGTGTTATGGAACTGTTACTTATCTCACTCACCTCTGAAGTACAAGTCTCCTGTTCCATCCCTAGTCATAGCTGCTTGCTAAGTGTTTCTAACACTACCTATTTTTGCTTCAGATTTACAGCATCTGCAGTTTGTTGCTTTTCGTTTACATTGTTCAAACTTTACAGACACTTCATTATATCAGTAGTGAATTAAGTTTTTATTTATTGTCAATTGGAGAATCACTGAAGGGCGTACTGAGATCCAGAATAACTTATGTGTAAAGAAGGCCAACGTTCAGAACTTTTAAAGCATCAAATACATCACTGACCCCAGGGTAGCAACACTGGGATTTTTCAGGTTGACTGATGAAATTAATATTTGCCACACAGAGTTTCATGCTTGGGGATATTCAGTGAGGCCAATCATAAACAACACATCATTCACCCAAATTTTAGTCCTGTGGGGAAAAGCACAGCAGAGGCTCATTCCTTCGTAACAACTAGTTGTGAGATGTCGTATCAAGTTCATCTGTTGTTCAGAAATCATATTCTTCATTATTCCAAATAGAGGAGGGGGAAATGCAGCCTCTTCTTCATTCACAAGATCTAACCATTGCTGACAAGACCAATATTTATTGCCTATCCGTAAGTGCTGCATTGTTCAATTTTATATTATATCCAAGACAGATATTTCTCTGTACTGTAATAAAGCTTCTTAATTATTCTGTTGGGTTGTTGTTTAACTTCCAGTTAGAAATATTGTACACTGTTATTCATCAGTCAAGTTTTGTCATCCTATTGAAATACTTTGCCTTGAGATTTGAGATTTATTCTATTGTTAAAACACAGAGGAAACATCCCTTGAACCACACAGTATGTTTCAGTCTGTTGGGTTGGCTGCCAATTTTGGCTAATTGGCTTGATAGATCCTTAATAGCTTTGAATTGTTCTAGTCTTGTTCCAGTCTGACCTCGTGTAAGGCTCTAAACTGAGGGCAAGCCACAGCCTGTGGGAGATTGCAATTCTCAAAATCCTATAATCCTACTTCTTATTTAATTTCTGATTCCAAGCAAGCCAGTGTGCAAGATGAGTTCTCTCTCGATAGCCACCTCCTGGTCATTTTGCTGGCAGTGGTATGAATCAGCAACAACCACTAGGATGCAGCAGGCCTGATTGGTCAAGTTCTCAGCAGTTCTTTGGGCATTTTCCTTTTTATTCTATTTAAATTTGTACACCTGTGTCCACTTAAGTTCTATAACTTTAACAAAAATTCCAAACTACAAAAAAAAATTGAGAGAGGCAAAGGCAAGAAATGTCTAATGCATTCTCTGTGGAAAAATGTTTAGCAAATGGATTCTTCACTCAATAAAAACAGCTCAGGACAGATGAGGAATGTTTGGAGCAGGTGATGGAACACACATTAATACAAAAGATAGCACTCTTGGTGGAGACTGAGAGTTTATAACTCGGGGGACAATTTCAAAGAAATTTACCAAGTTAATGCCGGGGAACGTGTCACGGTGAGAAAGGGGGAGGTAAAGCAAATGAGATGACTCACCTCAGCCCTCTCATAAACACTTAAAAACTACTTACTGAAGAGCTGTGGGAGCAAACGTTTTACCCATTCTCCTATCCAGGGAATGTTGCATCATACTTGAAGTGGGAGAACACGGAAATAATAACACAAAGAGAATAAATAAATAGACGCCATAGCAAAGCAAAACATGGTCATACTTTTGGGACTGGGATTAATTGGTTTTGCTTTAGAAAACAATTGCATTTAAACTGCAGGGGGCATAAAAAAAGGCAATTTTACTTGAAAAGTATATTAGTACAAAGATTGTATGTGGCATATAATGGCTTTCTTCAGATGCACTCTCCAGTGAATTGATATCACAGGACAGTAGGACAACATTAAACTCATTGACCAGAGTTTCAGTAATCTGGATGTGTAAGCCAAAAACCAAACAGCTTCAAATAAGCAGAGATTATTCATCCATTTGTGGTGCACGGGTGTTGTGGCTGGCCAGCATCTATTGCCACAGCAACGTAGTTAACTCTCAACTGCCCTTTGAAATTGCCGAGCAAGCCATTCAATTCAAGGGTGACTAGGGATGAGCAATAAATAGTGGCCAGCCCAGCGATGCCCATGTCCTGCAAACAAATAAAAAAAAATCCTCCAGTTGCCCTTGAACTGAGTGGCTTGCTTGAGACTTTGAGTATGGTTCTGGAGTCACATGTAGCCCAGGCCAGGTAAGAAAGGCAGACTTCCTTTCCTAAAGAACATTGGTGAAACCAGATGGGTTTTTCCAATATTCGACAATATTCAGTAGACTCTTAATTCCAGATATTTTTTACTGAATTCAAATTTCACCATCTGCCGTGGCAGGATTAGAACCCGGGTCCCCAGAACATTAGCTGAGTTTCTGGATTAATACCACTAGGCCATCCCCCTCCCTGCAATGTTAATAAACATCCCCCAGATGTTAATAAAATTGTCTCCTTCCATATATATGCATGAAAATATGCAGCTATGATTTATATTTCATGAAGAAAAAACAAATACAGATGGAAATAATTGTATTTTGATATGCTTGTGTATGTGTAATGTATCACAAATAAGTTTAGAGGAAATAGCTATGTACTGAAGTAGAACAGTGCAGGCAGCTACTACTCTGCTCTGCAGTGTGAACGAGAAAGCGTTCTGCTAAAAGGATGAGTAGTCAGTCCAGCAACCAAGATTTCATCATAGAATCCCTACAGTATAGAAGGAGACCATTCAGCCTTCGAGTCAGTACTGACCACAATTCCACTCAGTCCTTATTCCCATAACCCCATGCACTTACCCTGCTAATCCCCCTGACTCTAAGGTTAATTTAGCATGGCCAATCCACCTAACCCACATATCTTTGGACTGTGGGAGGAAACTGGAGCACCCAGAGGAAAAAAGATTTTTCTGGCTATGCATATTTGATCCTAAATTTATTGCTTAAAACTGAGCACAAGCATACAGCATTAGGTAAGTGGGTTAAATGTGATTCTGAATACACCTTTAAGAGATTTGGAAAATTCAGAAATTGTTAATAGTGCATGATAAAATGTTCTTCCTATCACTGAACACTTGAAATTGATGTGAGACAATGGGTGAGTTTGTGGTGGTGGGAGAACAGTAGTACTGCCATGGAACCAGTAATCCAGAGATTATCCAGAGACCCAGGCTGGAATTTTCCCATCCCACCTGTCACAGGAATTGTAGTGGATGAGAACATGCAAAGGTCTGTTGACCTTTGGTGAGATTTTTTGACCTTGGCATGTTCCGCGACCCGAAATTTTCCCCCACCACCACCCCATTAATAATGCTCTGGAGTCCCAGGTTCAAATCCCACCACTGTGGATGGTGAAATATGCATTTAATAAAAATCTGGAATTAAGAATCTACTGATGACCATGAAACCATTATTGACTGTTGTAAAAACCCACCTGGTTCATTGATGTCCTTTAGGGAGGGAAATCTGCCATCCTTACCTGGTCTGGCCATCATGTGCCTCCAGACCGATAGCAATGCAATTGACTCTTAATTGTCCCTTCTTCAGCAAGTAGGAATGGACAACAAACTTTATACTCTCGTCACTGAGTGCCTCAACTTTTCAGTGCAATTAGGATTTATCTTTATTGTTACCACAGCTCACAGAGTCAGAGGGGTTTACAGCATAGTTACAAGGTCCTTCGGCCTGTTCATGCCAGCTTTTTTTTTTAAGCCCCAAAGCTAGTCAGAATTGCCAGCATTTGGTCCATATCCCTCTATACCCATCTTACCCATGTAATTGACAGATTATCCTTCAACTCATGGATTATCCTTCTCAGACTCCTTTCCCACGTGCCTGGATCTTCACTATTCACAACTGGACTCACAGTGTGTGAGGTCTCAGTAGGAAACAAGGTCATCTTTTTACACACAAAAAAAGTTTGTTGGAAAAATGGTAGTAATGGAGGTGGTGAATGAATGGAAGGCTGTGCCAATAGATTTCCAGCAGAACAATTCAGAATGTAATCAAGCTGTAAGTTCAGAATGCCTGCGCGAATGTCACTATCTGGTTTATTCTAGTGATGCTTTTGTTCCAAAGGGAAGGTACGGTTTCAGCACCAACAGTAATTAGACAACTGCAGTTCACAACAATCTAACCAGGGAGTTTATTAAATTACTATTAATTACCAAATTACAGACTGCACTAATCTGCATTAATCATGTCAAAATGTACTATACCTACACTAGAATTCTCTCATACCAATGTTCACAATTATGTCAAACATAGCATGAAAAACCTGACATATGAGATAGGATTGAGGTTTGATAGGAATACAAAAAACTTGAGTAGCATCAAAACTAGAACAGAATGGGTGAAACCAAGATCTAACAGTGCTCATATATCCAATTAATTCTAAAGGAGAGACGAAAGCAAAGATGAGCCAATGCAATGGTGATCTTTGGTGTTATCGCTCAGTGATGTAAAGGTAAAGTACAAAATCACAGAGTGGACAGAAAAGATCCTATTTTCTAATGAAGCAAAAGGACATCACAAAACTAAAAGGATGGGCTGAAGCAGTTATAAATAAGTTATACAACATTGATATTGGATAAACATGGTTTTGATTTCCATGGTAAATTAAGCACAGAGCCAACAACATGGGAATATCAGTGCTGGAAATGAGCTGTTTTCCCCTTTGTACTTGCTGGTGGCCTGAGACATTTAAAATCCAAATAAGTCAAAACTGGAGTGCAGAGTAGAATTCCCCATTACTTCCATTCCCTAACTATATCAGATGGGCAGCACAATGACACAGTGGTTAGCACTGCTGCCTCTCAGCGCCAAGAACCCAGGTTCAATTGCCGGCTTGGGTCACTATCTGTGTGGAGTTTGCATGTTCTCCCTGTATCTGTGTGGGTTTCCTCCAGGTGCTCCGGTTTTCTCCCATAGTCCAAAGATGTGTGGATTAGGTGGACGCTAAATTGTCCCTTGGTGTCAAGAAGATTAGTAGAGTAAATATGAGGGATTATGGAAATAGGGCCTGGGTGGGATTGTGATTGGTGCAGACTCAATGGGTTGAATGGCTTCCTTCTGCAGTGTAGAAATTCTATGAATTCAGAGAGCTGTTTCTCATCAACATTAAATATCTTTTAAAATAACAAAGGACCAATCACTACAACCCGAGACTTTGCACAAGTGGATTACAACAATGAGTATTCCTTACTTCAATGAAAGAAAAACACAAACTGACAGATGAGGAAAGGCATGATGGTGATCAAGAAAATAATTGAACAAAAACCAAATTTAGTCATTTCTTTGCTCAGTCAGGAGGATTCAAGCCTGGGTGCTGCAAGGAGGATTTGAAGAGTGCTCACCTTGTGTGCAGTTTCTGCAAATTGCTGAGAGCTGTTCATCATCTCCGCAGTTTGCTTCTCTGCTCGGCTCAGCCTTTCACCACGTTCGTTCAGGGCTTGGCTGGCTTTCTGAACTGCGCTCGTAACACTGTCTGCAGCTGAATGTAAAATACTATTGCCTAAGAGAGAAGTTCAAAAATAAATTAGTTATATTTTTGCTAAACGGTAAATAGCTGTTTCTGTGGAAACATTGAATTCATCATTTACTCAAATAAAGCTTGGTGGAGCTTAGAAAACACTGACATAAAACAAATATGATTCCTTCTGCCAGGAAAGAAATCCTATTGTTAATAATAAAGTAAAGCTAGACTGAGCGTGTGTGTGCAACCTATTGCTTCAAATTAAAAGCAAATCATCAAACCAAAGAATGGAAAGCAGATCGGTTACTGTACCCCTGCTATTTGTAGCCAAGTAGAAGAATAACAACAGATTGTACTTCTAATAGATATAGAAACAAATAGGTGTTTAGACAATAATAAGTAACATCGAAGCCAGGCAATAACCATTTCCAACAAGAACAGCACAGTATAGGCCCTTTGGCCCCCAGTGTTGCGCTGATCTGTGAAGCCAATCTAAAACCCATCTAACTTACACTATTCCAATATCATCCATATGTTTATCCAATGACCATTTAAATATCCTTAATGTTGGTGAGTCCACTGCTATTGCAGGCAAGTCCTTCCACACTCTTACTACTCTGAGTAAAGAACCTACCTCTGACATCTATCTGTCTTTTATATATCACCCCTCAGTTTAAAGCTACGTCCCCTCGTGCTAACCATCACCATCTGAGGAAAAAGGCTCTGATCATCTTGTATGCCTCTATTAAATCACCTCTTAAGTTTCTTCTCTCTAAAGAGAGCAGTCTCAAATCCCTCAACCTTTCCTCATAACATCTTCCCACCAAACAACATCCTGGTAAATCTCCTCTGTATCTTTTCCAATGCTTCCACATGCTTCCTATAATGCAGAGACCAGAACTGTACATAACACTTCAAGTGCATCCGCACCAGAGTTTGGTACAGCTGTAACATGACCCCATGGCTCTGAAAGTCAATCCCTCTACCAATAAAAGCTAACACATCGTAAGCCTTCTTACCAACCCTATCAACCTGGGTGCCAACTTTCAGGGATCTATGCACGTGGACACCGAGATCGCTCTGTTCATCCACACTACCAAGTTTCTTACCATTAGTTCAGTACTCAGTATTCCTGTTATTCCTTCCAAAGTGAATCACCTCACACTTTTCCATATTAAATTCCATTAACCCACTTTATGCACAGACTGGTATCAAATATAAAACCAGCACAATAGCACAATGGTTAGCATTGTTGCTTCTCAGGGACCCAGGTTCAAGACCGGCCTTGGGTGATTGTCTGTGTGGAATTCTTGTGTGTCTGCGTGTTTCTTCTTGCTACTCCAGTTTCCTTACAAGCTCCAAAGAGGTTAGGTAGATTAACCGTTAGCAATGTGCAGGGTTATGGGGTATTATGCCTAATTGGGCAGCTTTTTTGGAGAGAAGACGTGGACTCATCGGTCCAAATGGCTTCTTCTGCACTGTAGGGATTCTACGGTTCTCTGAAAATACTACAGCTGCCAGAAATCTGGATTAAAAGTGAAAAGTGCTGGAAACATTTAGCATGCTGCTGGACTTGAATGCTTCCCATATTTTCTGTTTTCATTTGGCATCAGTGACTTGTTGTCAAGGTGAGAATACATTCTTTCCTTTGCAATTGCATGGATATCTAAAATATAAGGTGGGGGAGAAAAAGCATTAGCTCTTCTAGTTATTTGAAAGAATTCAGGACCTAGGGGAGTAATGCTCTTTGCCTCAGGCAGAAAACACAAATTTCTGTAGCCTTATGGCATCACAAATGCACCTTTTGCAAAGATTAAATTGTGTCTACACTAGATGGCAGACTATTCCATAAATTTAATTGTTCCAATTCTAAAGAAAGTAAATCCTGGAGTTACATCCAAGTGAAGCGACTTGAATATTTTGCATTTGTTCTCAAAGTAAAGATCAGGCTAATCCTGACACATCTGAAAATCCTATCACAGTTTTCAAATTCAGAGCTGGAAACGGCTGTTCACACATGAAATAAATGGTTGATAATCTCACTTTAATCTCAGTGGATGAGCTGCTGAAACACTTTGCAAAAACCTGAGCCTCACAGCAGCTGCTTCTCGCTCTCTCTCAGGCACAGATGATTGAACGTTTCTGAAAAGAATCTTTCACAAGAGCACTTCAGGCTGTGTACAGCTGTTAACAGCACTGGCATTTCTTGCCTCCCAGTCTCCGGGGGTTGATGAATCATGCTGCAGTATGATTCCACAGGTATCATCAACCTTCCTGTTCTTTCCACAAGCGAGAACGCTTCACACATAAAAAGCAATCATCATGGGTAGGACAGTTCAGCAATCCCCTCTTTGCCTATCAACAAAACAAATAAACCAAAACAGAAAGGGGCTCCGCAGTCAGCCGAAGGTGGAAAGGCAACCCTTCTGCTTCTAACTACTGATCGACATTGGCAAGTGCCGTCACGGAGATCTTTAGTGGAACATAAATAAAAGGTTCTCTACCTACCAAGGTTCAAGCCCTAGACATCAATTAACCATATGTAGATTTATGATTTAGGATTTGAATTAACATCAAAAATGGGACAGAGTACAATTGCAGAAGTGACTTGTACTCATCATCTCTCAGCTGGAAATCCACACGGGGTTGTCAAGATGCTATGTTATTTTAAATATGGACATGGAAATTACTGATAGGTTGGGGACTATTTTCCTCCCAGATTTTAGGGAGTTTATTGTACACTGGAATATTTACCTCTTGCTTTTAGTTGAGGTGCTGTATTTTAGTGAAAAATAAGTTTAAGGTAGAGTGTTTGAAGAACAGTTGATGGTGGTAGCAGGACAAAACAAGTTTAGCACCAGCTTGTACACAGTAAATCTGATCTGATTTGCAAACTTTAGCATTCCCTGTTATTTTCTAATTGTCAGCTATAGCTTTACAGGTGGTACTTTTGCCTCTGAGCCTCAAGACTGTGGATTCAGTTTCATGGCAAGAATTGATGACAAAAATCAAAGCTGACACTCCAGTGCAGTAGAGAGAGAATGCTGCAGTTCCTTTGGGATGGAGTGAAATAAGTCCCTTTGGGATGAATTGAAATGAGGCGCCCCTCTCGCCCTCAGATAGCTGTTAAACCTTCTATCCCACTGTTTCAAAGAACAACAGAGAAGCTAAGAAGAATAATGCCCATTCCAATGTCTCTATCTCATAAAAACAGGTGATCTGCTCATTAGCCCAATACCGTTTGCCAGAGCTTGCTATACATAAAGTGGGTAGCTGAGCTTCCTACACTACAGCAGTGATTACATTGCAAATGTCCCTCACCGATTACAAAGCGCTCTGGGATGTTCGGGGATTCTGTGAATTCACTGACATTTCACAGACCTTTTGACTGAAAATCTCTGAAGCGAGAGGAGAGAGAAACATTTTGATTTAATGTTTAGAATGTAGGGAGCTAATAGGAGCATCAATTTGATAACAGGCAAGACTGCAGGAGTCCTTCTGGTTTACCTTTCACTGCTAAGTTTAATTTCTTCAGTATTTAATTCAATTTAATGACTTGACTATAAAAAAAACCTGTAACAATGACAACGTGTCTACATATTGGACAAACAGTAATGTCAGCACAGCGATATGAAGTGATGCAGTATGATGGTTATCTGCACTGCAGGTAAAATCACCATGAATGACACATCCTCTGCGTGTAACTATGCTTTATTATGATACTATCAACCACAAATAGAACTCATCATTCTCTTGTCAGAGTTACCAAGTTTAGGCAGGTTGACTTAGCATCTCAATTTATTTAAGCATGATAAAGGGCATCAAATGTGATGATTTTAAATTGGCATAAACACGAAAGCTGAATTACATTAATTTCTTCAAGATTCTGTAATTCTTTGCAAAGTAATGCAATTAATGTCAATTTTATGCCAAACTAAAATTAAGTTTATTTATTCATTAGTCACACTTAGGCTCAGTATATAGCCAATTCCTGTAGTTAAAAAAAAATTCATTTATTAGTCACAAACAAGGCTTACATTAAAATAGTGAAAATCCCCTAGTTCCACACTCCAGCGGCTGTTTGGGTACACCGAGGGAGAATTTACAGAATCAATGCCCCTAACCAACATGTCTTTCAGACTGTGGGAGGAAACCAGAGTACTCGGAGGAAACCTACGCAGACATGGGAAGAACATGCAGACTCCACACAGAGAATTACCCAAGCCAGGACTCGAACCTGGCTCCATGGCGCTGTGAAGCAGCAGTGCTAACTCACTGTGCCAAAGTGCTGCCTAATACATAATAAAAAGCTAAAGTTTGTGAATTCGAGCTTTACTGATTTGCTTGAATATTGAAAAATGTCTCTCCTGTGATAAAGGAGCCAGAGCCTAAGCAGCTGATTGGAAAGATCAGTCTCTTTCTCACTATTGTGGGCTACAGCTGATTGAAACTGTTTGTCTGTCTTTGCTTAGTAGCAACAATTCCATGGTAACACTGGAGAGCAACAATGCCAACATAGACTGGGAGCAGTTAACTGCTCCTAAACGTTAATACACATTGCTGCGCAACGGCAGACATGCATCATCTCTGAGACACAAGCTTTTTAAAAGCTCCATAACCAGGTTCCCGGTCTGTTTGCAATCTTCAAAAGCATCTTGGGATGTTTTCCGACATTCCAACAATTTTACATTGAACATTCCTAATCTATTCAGGTTGCATTTAAACAAAACAACATAGCCAATTCCTGCAGTTTAAAAAAAAGTTTAGTCACAAGTAAGGCTTACATTAACATTACAATGAAGTCACTGTGAAATCCCCCCAGTTACGCCTGTTTAGGTTACACAGAGGGAGAATTTGGCATGGCCAATGCACCTAACCAGCACGTCATTCAAACTGTGGGAGGAAACCAGATTTCCATGCAGACACAGGGAGAATCTGCAAACTCCGCACAAATAGTGACCCAAGCCAGGAATTGAACCCAAGTCCCTGGCACTGAGAGACAGCAATGCCAACCACTGTGCCACCGTGCTGCCACAACTAACATTGCACATTTCTCCTGACTGTATTGTAGCCTCCTTCCTGAGATTTGGGTACCAGTCCTTAGATATCCTCCTTGTATGTCACCCAGGCTTTGCTTATTCATTGCATGGCGAAAGCTGCTTTCTGGGACAAAGGAGAAGTTTGGCTGAGCAAGATTCAGAATGGTCAATTCTGGGACGGATTGCCATAGATCAAATGGGATCTGAAAACAGGAAGCTTTTCCTCTCCCAGGACAGTGAAATCAATTACAGCACCCTTCCACCATCATGTCTGATGTCCGCTAATAGCGCATTCCAACGACTTTACATTGAACATTCCTAATCTATTCCGGCTGCATAGTGTTGAGGCCTCATTCTTATCACATCAGACCAAATGGATTGTAGAAAAGGTGAGAGTTTATTGAGCATTGAGATTAACTATTAGCATCTATGTGTGTCCAATAAAAACCACGCTATTGAATGTTATTTAGATATTTAATATCAGGAACCGCTGGAGTATTTTCAACGTTGATTTGCTCAGCCAAAATAGCTGAATGGTTGTTCAGGACGATATACGTATCAATTTTATTCTAAGACTTCTCTCCAAGTACCAGATCCAACTTCCATAATTCATTTACCATCCAAATACAAATACAGGATCCTGACATAAGAAACTAAGATATCAGCTATGAGTTAGTTGATAGCACACCTGTGTCTGAGGCAGGAGTGTCTGGGTTTGAGTTTGGATTCAGAGATTTGAGCTTATTGTCTAGGTTAACACTCTGGAACAAAACAAAATGCTGCTCTGTTCAGAGTTGCTGTCTTTTGGATGAAACTTCAAACTGTGGGCCTGTCTTCGTTCTCAGGCTATCATTAAAGATCCTGTGGCGCTATTTTTAAGAGGAGCCCAAAGTTGTCACTGTATCCTAGCCAACAATCCACTCATCAATCGTAGGCTTAATTCAACTGCCGTTTGATGGAGCTTGCTTTGTATAAATTAGTTTGAGCCTTCCTTACAAGAGTGACTACACTTCTAAAGTACTTTGTTGGCTGTAAAGAGCTGTGGGACATTCTGTGAGTATTTTGTTACACAATAACTCTGCTCCAAAGATGGTAATATTTTCTTTTAGTTCCTAATAAAGTCCTTTTATATTCCACTGACTTGCTGATTCAAGATGGTTCCCATACAAACAGTCCCCAAGACAGCTTCTCATTGTGCATCTCTATCCCTAACTGGTCACTGCCATTCTACCCCTATCCGGGCACTGCCATGCTACTCCTATCCTAATCGGGCACTGCCATTCTACCTCTATCCCTAACTGGTGTTGCTTTTCTTTCTCTTTTTTCCTCTAGTTTTATCTCTCATTGTAATCTCCCTTGGCTGTAATAGTGGTGCATTTTAGCACCAAGTTATTTGTTAGTATAAATTATCACTGCCCATCCCCCCATCATAACTGCATTCTTTTTTCCCCCTCTGTGTTCTCAATCTTTTTCTCAAATTTGGCTTTCAATTTCCTGGTTTTCTTTACACATCAAGACCATATCCTAACTCTATCTGACCACCTACTCTGTGGCTTGCATTTTGAACTAGTCTTGATTAGCATCCCGTTCTTTGCAGAACTGGTGTTCACTGCTGAGTCTGTGTGTGGCAGACTGGTTTGCCGTTTCAGCCTGGTTGCTGACAGATTATCACACTCCTAGGCAGAATCACATTTTCATACCACTTCTGGATCTTGAGATCTCCAACTGCCCGTACTTGAATACTCAGTGACTACATGCCTCCTAGATCTTCATTCAAATTGAAATATGGTACTCACTCTAAATCAGTAAGCAACATCATGCCAGATATCAGGTCTTGCCAAATTTCCGAATTGGATGATTCCAATCAAGCCGAGTTGGCTAGGGTCAAGACTGGGAATCCTGTAGCATGTAATTCACCTCCTCACTCCCCAAAACCTGTCCACCATCTGCAAGGAACAAGTCAGGAGTGTGATGAAACACTCCCCACTTGCCTGGATGAGCACAGCTCCATCAACACTCAAGAAGCTCGATACCATACAGGACAAAGCAGCGCATTTGATTGTCACCCCTTTCGCAAACATTCAAACCTTCCACCATCAATGAACACTACCAGCAATATTAACCTTCTACAAGATGCATTGCCGGAGCAGTAAAGGTCAACAACCAAGGTTCCTTAGGCAGCACCTTCCTAACCAATGACCACTACATGATTAACATTTCTCAACATTTAGCTGGAGCAAATTTCTGTTTATCCAACAACTGAATTCAGACAAGGGCTTGTCATATGAGGAGCGGTACAGGAATCCGAATCTATACTTGATGGAATTTTGAAGGATTAGGGGGATCTAATTGAAACTTAGAATACTGAGAGACCTAGATAGAGTAGACATGGAGAGAATGTTTCCACTTGTGGGAGAGACTAGAATTCAAGGGCACATCATCAGAGTGAAGGGACGCTCCTTTAAAACTGAGATAAGGAGGAATTTCTTCAGCCAGAGGAAGATGAATTTGTGGAACTCATTGCCACAGAGAGCTGTGCAGGTCAGGTCACAGAGTCTTTAAGACAGAGATGGATAGTTTCTTGATCAATGAGGGGATCAGGGGGAGACGGCAGGAGAATCATATCAGCCATGATTGAATGGCAAACAGACTCGATGGGCCAAATGGTTTATTTCTACTCCTACATCTTATGGCAGTGTGACATAGAGAGAGTGGAGAATCAAGAAAAATGATGATGAGTTAGTGTTCTTAGCGCACATGTGAAAGCTGGTCCTCTAGTGCAACTGATGTTGCCAAGAGATGAGAAATAGCAGGGGACTAAGATTAAATTATTGGAAGACATCAGAAGTAATTTCAGAAGGCTAAAAGGTAGGGCAGTTGGTGAGCAATGGCTGTTGTCTAAGGAGATATTCAATACCTCCCATCTAAAATATATTCCAGAGAGGAAAAAAAGATCATAAGAAAGGGAATAGCAATTCATAGCTGAGCAAGGAAGTTAAAGACAACATAAAGACAAAAACTAAGACGTACCATATTGCAAAGGCATTGGCAGATTGGAAGACTGAGAAACTTTCAAAGATCAACAAAAAAATTACAAAATGTAATCAAAAGAGAAATGATAAATTATGAGAGAAAACTAGCACAAAATATAAAAGGATAGCAAAAGCTTCTATAAATATATAAAAGGGAAAGAGTAGCTAAAGTGAGACTGGCATGTTAATAATTGGGAACACTGAAAAAGCAGAGGTGTTAAATCAATATTTTGCCTCAGTTTTCATGGTGGTGGAAGACACTAATGCCGTCCCAATAGTAACAGATAATGTAGAGGTAATAGAAAGGGAGGAACTTCAAACTGAGCAGCTTAGGTCTCTACTCCCCAGAGTTTAGAAGAATGAAAGGATATCTACCTAACTGAGGTATATAAAATGATAAAAGTTATTGACAAAGTAGTTGTAATGCAGATGCTTCTTTTTGTGGGCAATCTAAAACAAGAAGTCATATTTTTGGGATAAGGGGTAGCAGATTTAAGACAGAAATGAGGAGACACTATTTCACTCAAAAGGATGTGAATCTGCACAATTCTCTATCCCAGAGTGCGTTGGATACCTGGACTTTTGAGAAAACCTGAGGAGATAAACAGGTTTCTAATTAGTAATGGATTATGGAGAATGGGCTGGAAAGTGGAGTTGAGGCTGAGATAAGATTAGCCATGATTGTATTGAATGGCAGAGCAGGTTCGAGGGGCTGAATAGCCTACTCTTGCTCCTAGTTAATTCTTATCACTGAAGTATAACCTCCCAACTACTGTATTCAATTTTCCTCATAATGAACAATAACCTCCTACTAGCTTTCCTGCTTATTTGCTAGACCTACATAATAATCTTTTGTGCTTCAAGCACTAGGACATCCAGATCCCTCTGCATCTCAAAGCTCTGCATCTCAAAGTTCATCATTAAAGTAATATCTTTCTTATCTTATTCTTCATCCAAAATGGACAATTTCACATCATACCCACAGTATACACCAAAACACCAAAAGCTGAAAGTAAAACACGAGAAGCAATCATATCATTAAATGGCATTTAATATACATTTACCCCAGTCCAATGGGTATCAGATTCGGTCGTTTACAGGATATGGGTCGACACAATTTGGACAGAAGCAGCAGAGTTTTCGATGACTTCAGGTTTACAGATGGTAAAATGTGGGAGGATGGTCAGAAGTGTATTGGAATAATCAAATCTATCAGTAATAAATGCAGGAATGAGTTCCTTATGCTAAGACCAGAGGAAAAAGAGGTAAAAAGGCACTATAAATCTTTGAATATTACTCAAAACTGATAGCTTTTCATGTGCTGACACAATGGATTGCTTTTAATCCAATTCTCAAAGTTGCCATTTCCATTAGAAAGAGCACTTTGAAAAGTGCTCTTTATAGAGTGCTTAGAATAATAATTTTTTTTAACTTTTTGAACTCTGTTAACATCAACCAGTGACACACAAGCTGCAGCACAAAATGGAGTATAACACTTTATTATGTTGTCCCAACTCTCATGTCACAGAAACACTGAAAATAGGAGCAGGCTATTCAGCCCTTTGAACGTGTTCTGCTACTCAACACAACCATGACTGATCTTCTATCTCAATGCCATACTTCAGTGCTCTCTCCATACCCTTTGAATAGAACAGAATATTACAGAGCAGGAAACCACCATTCGGCCCATCGAATCGACACCAAACACAATCCCATCCAGGTTCTAATCCCGTAACCTCTCACATTTACCCTGCTAATCCCCGACACTAAAGATCAATTTAGCACAGCCAATCCACCTAATCTGCATATCTTTGGAAACCAAAGCACCGAGAGGAAACCCACACAAACACGGGAAGAATGTGCAAACTCCACACAGACACAAGCCGGGAATTGAACCCCAGATTCCTGGCGCTTAAGAGGCAAGAGTTCTAACCACTGTGCTGCCTTTGATGCCTTCAGAATCTAGAAATCTATTTCCTTCTTAAATATATTCAGTGACTTGGTCTACACAACCTTCTGTGATAGAGAATCCCACAGGTTCACCTCCCTCTGAACCAAGAAGTTTCTCCTCATCTCAGTCCTAAATGACCTATCCCATATTCTATGACTGTGACCTCATGCATTCAAATACAATGCTTTTAGGCTTGTCTTTTAACATTTTTACACAGTTGTCTGCATTATGGCCCTATTTGTTGCTATTCCCTCTTTTTTCTGCCTTTTACTTTACACTTTCCAGACAATATATTGTAACAATTTACAACGCTTAGCGCTAGGCTTGAATTGAATTCAGGACCCAGACAAAATGGCACTGTGCTAAGATAGTATTCAATCAAAAATGTATGTAAAAGTCATAATATGAGATAAAGGTAATATCACCACTATCCCAGATGACCCAAGAATCACTGCACCTCAGGTGAGGGTCGAGATGGAGAAGGTGGGGTCTTCATGAATAACCTCAGCCAGTACAGGAATTGAACCTGCAATGTTGGTGTCATTAACCATCTGTTCAGCCAACTTAGCCAAACACAGAGTAAACCGGATCCAAAAAGATGCCTTAATTCCAATCTCATTGGAACATCTCCATTACACCTGTCTGAAATGTACTTTCTTTTCACATCAATCAACCCTTCTGTTTGACTGCAAATATTGGAAGCATGGAAGTGTCCTACTTCTCAACTGTTACATCCTTTGCTTTACAATAACATAGGAGGATTAAGTCATCAAAATCATACTTCTGATTTCTGATAATTTGTTTCAAACACAATCCATTTCATTCCTAAAAACTGAGTGTTACATATCTTCAGGCTTCTCAGAGTGTGTAACTCAACCAGTTAATTTTGCCGGATGTGAAAGGAGGTGGTGGAAGAGGAGTGGACTAGGGACATTAGTGCTGCAAATTGTGAAAATTGAGGCAAATGGAATATTGTCCTCTATTGCAAAGGGAGATGAAATACACAAGTAGAGACGTCTTGCTATAACTGTACAAGCATTGTGGAGCACAGTGTATAAATTTGGTCTACTTAGAGAGGGACATACTTACATTGGAAACAGTTCAGAGTAGATTCACTAGGCTAATTCCTGGAATGCAGTAGTTGTTTTATGAGAAAAAAATTGGACTTTTACTCAGAGTTTAGAAGCAAGAGAAGAGCACAGTTTCAAAACAATCCTTATGAAATGAGGATTTTTTCCTCACTTGAGTATCATTAGTCTTTGGAATTCTTTGCCAGAGAACAGTGTGGAGTCTGGGTCATCGGATGTATTCATGGCTGAGTTAGAAAGATTTTTGGTCAACCAGGGAGTCATGAATTGGTCGGGACAGGGAGCGGGGGTCAGACAGAAAAACAGAGTAAAGGCCAAAATTAGATCAGCCATGATCTTTTTGGATGGCAGAGCAGGCTCAAGGGGCAAATGGTCTACTACTGCTCCTATTTCTTGTGATATTATGAGGTAATAGAAGAGGTAAAAGTAGATAAAGTTCTGCCAAAATTCTAAAAATAAAATGATATTATTGATGTGCTTGCCAAACATGTTCAATGGTGCGTATACTGTATATACACAGTACACGGAACAATAATGATATGATGAGTATCAATGTCATTGTCTTACTGCACACGTCCCCAAAAACATTCAGGGCTTTATTGAAAATATTCTGTAAAATATAGAATGGCCAGCTAATTAACACTCAAAGTCTCAGTGATTAGATGAGCACATCTGTGCTAACAATTCATGTTAGAATAAATGAAAAATAAAGTCATTTTATCAAACCGCTTTGTCAGATCCAGCATTTTTGATTCAGTGCTCTAAAATTGTGCCTCAATTTGATGCTGAGTAGCATTACAGAGATTCATTTAGCCAAATTGGTCCTTGTACTTTATGGAATTATTAATCAGTGCCTACTGCAAGGGACTGGCAAATGATGATATTATCTTCAGTACTGCTGAATGAAAAAGGAATTGGACAACACATTTTGAAATCTGCTTCATCTTGGGTGGCAGGTTAGCTATAAGCCTGTTGTGCCTTTGATCTGCTTCTGTGCTCTTTTTCCTTTGCAATCTTTAGAATTATGAAAGGTTGCTGTTTTGCTTTGACCTCCACCATTCAGTGATGTTTTGTCCTTTCTCCCAGCTCTGGCCTTGTTTTGTTCAGATACAGCAGGTGAAGACAAACAGGTTATGTTGTCCACTTTATATGCAACAGACAAATGCTGAAATGGCAGCAAATACAAAATTGCACCATTACCGACCACTTAATTGCCCATTGCCTGGCAGCTGACAGTAGAGCAGCTGTTCCTGAGCCCTTCTTACAATAAGAAAAAGGGAAAATAATCTAGGATAAAATCTGTTTGACCTATCCACAGTAATGGAGAACTAATTAATTGCCATTCTTCCCACACACGAGCAACATAGTCAAATATAACAGTGAATATTGCTGTTTAGATCAGGCACTCATCAAATCAAAACAACCAAGAGTATATGAATAGGCAGCTGTATTCAGAAGTAATTTTCAGGATACTTGATACACTCGCCATCTGAGCCCTGATCCATTGTGGCCATGAATCATTTCATGCAGTTTGCCAATTGATTATTTTCACTTCAAGCAGCACATCGCAAGGGAAAACACTTGAAAATTACATTTTAATTTCAGCTTGCCATTTCACAAAGCAAATGGTAAACACATCTTCTGTTTATCATCTAGACGCAGAAAAGTTTCACGCAAGTGGAATGAAAAAGTAATTGTTGGTAGGTGAATCTTAGATTACTCACCTGCCTCAGGAAAAAGAGGTCAAATGGGTATTTGATTGCACTTATGCCACATAAAAGTAAGTAGTGGTCACTATCACAAATGTAACATCCTGTTTGCGCAGATTAACGTCTGACAGAAGTGTGCCATCGAAAACTACTTCAAGAAATGCATCCCCGTTTGGGAAGGGTGTTTGCAAAACATTGCACTTATGTGGGTATCCATGAAACTGCTATTTTAATATGTTAGTTTCAATGAACGACACCCAAGTTTGACAAACTACACACAATGTATATGAACAAACCAGGTGAAACAAGGATGTACTTCTTTATCCCATCTTTTCAAAAATAGCACTTGAGGATTCACCACAGCATGAGTAATGGGAGATGATATGTCTGAGGTATTTAACACACTTCTTCTTCCTCCCTGAACCATGATTGAGTTCCCCTTGCTCTCTCCGTCCATCCCACCAGCCTTAGCAGATCACCCTCTGCCACTTCCCCACTATCTCCAACATGATACAACCACATCTTGTCCTGTCCTTCTCTTTCGTATTGTGAAGAGAGTGTGCTCTCTATAGCATCCTCATCCATCCACAGTCATCCCAGGCACCTCCTGCTTTCCCTATTGCACCTTTCCATGGGAATTGCAACAATTACTCTTTCACCTCCCTCCTTTCTAACGTCCAACAATCCTTCCAAGTGAAACAGCAATATACTTACAATTCTTTCAATATAGAATCACAAAATAGAATCATAGAATCCCTACAGTACAGGAGGAGGCCATTTGGCCCATCAAGACTGTACTAAACACAATCCCACTCAGACCCTACTCCTGTAACACTTGCTAATTCCCCTAACACAAGGGACAATTTAGTATGGCCAATCAACCTAACTTCCATATCTTTGGACTGCAGGAAGAAATCGGAGCACCTGGAGGAAACCCATGCAGACACGGGGAGAACATACTTTCTGTGTGAAATTTGCGTCTCGAGGCTAGAATCGAACCCATGCCCCTGGAATTGAGAGGCAGCAGTGCTAACCACCACGTCACCTATTTGGTGCATTTATTTGCTGTTTTCAATGTGGTCTTGACTATTTTGTAAAGGCCAAAGGCAAGTTTGGTTAACATTTCCTTAAGCACTTGTTTTAGTTCATAAGGTCGAAGTTTCCTGTCACTACAATACTCCAGCTTGCTCCCACTCTGACCTCTCTGTCCTTGGTGTTGCAATGTTCCAATCAAACTCAGCGCAAGCTCAAAAAACAACACCTTAGCTGGGATTTTCTGGTTGTGCTTGCTTCAAAACTGCCTGAGGTCAATGGACCTTTGCATGGCCCACCCCAGCATGCTACAATTGCCATGATGGGTAGGATGGGAAAATTCCCCCCTTACCTTTCAATTCTGCAATCGACTGCTTTCTGGACTCAACGTTGAGTTTGACTATTTTAGATAAATCTCTGCCTCCATTTTGTTTATTTTTACTGTCTGGTTTCTCTCATTTCTTTCTTCTCTCCTTCCGACTGCTGCCATAGTCATTCACACCTCATGTTTCTCTACTCTACCCAATACCACTCCCTTTGACTTTCTTGTACCAGGAAACCCATTGTTACTTAATCTCTCGCTCTCTGCAACCCCTTTTGTCCCCTGCTCTCCCTCCCCACTTCCACTTGCTCAGGATCCTCACATTTCTATGAAGAGTCATTGATCTGAAACATTAACCCTGCTGCTCTCTCTGATAAGTCTTGACTGACTTGCTGAGTATTTTCACATCTTCTGTTTTTATATGCAGAATGTTGCTTTTGTTTTGCTCCCGTGAGTTTATGCTGGACTCAAACCCAACAGGTCAAAAGCACACTTGCTTAACCTATTTTGCACTATCTTTCTCTTACCTTTTCTGAATGGAAGAAAAGTAAAAAGCTTCGAAACACTACAGAAAAATTAGTAAATGTTCAACTAAGGCATTTGAGGGGAATTACACCGTTGTCTGAAAAGGAAAATTGTGCAGGGTTACAGGGAGAATGGCACTAAGTGAATTGTTCATTCGGAGACCTAGTATAGGCATGATGGGCCAAAGGGTCTTCTGCTTTGTTACAAAAACATTTTTATTCCTGCCATTAGAACATTAACAAAGTAGGAATGGTGGAGACAAAAGAATGAAAATAGACCGAATTAACTGCTGTGGAGGTAATATCTGGGTTGGAACCCATGTCGCTATTTGTTATACTTGCCCTTCCACGTTAATGAAATTAGTTCTCATTTCCACCACTGCCTCCCTCAAGTCACTTCAACAAACTTTCCAAATAGATTCATGTCTTGGTGGTTATTTCTTCAAAACGTCAAATACCTGTCTCTGCTTCTGGATTTACCCCATCTTCTTCCCTATTCTTTTCAACCTTGGTGAGGTTCTGCACTGTGTGACTTGGAGTTTCACCTAGATTTCTCAAAGAAAAAATAAGTGTGTTTGTGAAGAAAGTTCTTTTCCTTTCTGAAATTCTAATCATTATCCCATATTTTACTGTCTGGCATGTATACTTGAACAACAGATTACATCAAAATGTCAATCACAACTGTCCGTGTGGAGTTTGCACATTATTCTCGTGTCTGCATGGGTTGCCTCCCACAATCCAAAATGAGCGGGTTAGGTGGATTGCCTGTTCTAAATTGTTCCTGAGTGACAGGGGTCTAGCAAGGGTAAATGCATGGGGTTATAGGATAGGGTGTGGCAGACTCAATGGGCTGAACAGCCTATTGCACTGTTTGATTTTATGGTTTACAATGCCCATTTACAAGAGATTTTTCAGGAAAACTTATTTATGTCTTAGTTTGCTTTTTCTTTTGATAAAGCATTGTTGAAATGTTTCTTGAGATCATACTGATTGAACTTCCAGGAAAGAGGCCAAATATTTTCCTAACTTCAGACAGGGGTGGATTATTCTTTCATGATTAGATATCAAATATCTGCCCTCAAGTGCACACAGAGGATTTTGTGATACATTTGGAGAAAACATTTATCCCTGCTCTGGGAGGTAAGCAGTAAGGTGTAATTGAGGCCACAAGTCAGATCAGTCATGAGCTTATTGAATGGCAGACTGGCCCAAAGGACTGAATAGCCTAAAACAGATTACCTAGTCAGGGCTGTTTGTACAACTCTGCTCTGGACAAACTGGTTGTGGCATTTCCTATCTTGTTACAGTGACTAAAATTCAAAAGTACATCACTATCATAGAATCCCTGCAGTGCGGGATTGAATCTGCACCAACAACAACACACCCAGGCCCTATCCCTCTAACTCCATTTGTTTACTCTGCTAATCGCCTGACACTAAGGGGCAATTTAGCAAGGCCAATCAACCTAACCCACACATCTTTGGAGTGTGGAAGGAAACCGGAGCAGCTGGAGGAAATCCATTATGACACAGGGAGAATGTGGAAACATCTGGAGTTGAACCCAGGTCCCCGGCGCTGTTAGGCAGCAGTGCTAGCTACTGTGTCACCCATACGAGCAGAAATAACCATTTAGTCTTTCGAACCAGTTCCTCCAGCTGATCTGCAGTCTAACTCCACAATTCCTATTTAGGTTGTCTTGAGATGCTGAGAAATACTATAGAAAATCAAGTTATTTCTTTCTTTCATTACTGGATTTGAACTTATTTTCTGCACCTCTCCTCTTACATTGTACATCCGTAGATATACAAAAAGGACGACTTTTAACAACAGAAATTTACAGAACAGGAGAAAATCATTCACCCCATCATGTCTTTGTTAGCTGAGAAAGTCATCCAATCTAACCCATTTTCCAACCCTCAGCCTGTAGTCTGGACTTCAGTGCACCTCAAATGCATATCCGAAAACTTGTAAAATGAAATGTCATTTCTACTTCTACCACTCAGGTTTTCCACACCCACCTCTCTCGGAGTAAAAAAATTACTTGACTCCCCTCTAAATCTTCTGCCAATTATTTTAAATATTTATATATATTTTGTCTCTGTCTTCATCATAGAAGACAGAAGTTACATTCTAGACATTTAATTCACTTAAGGGATACACAGATTCATGCACGTGATTATGTCCTTTGCACACAGAAAGAACACATTGGTACAATGCTCCTTTTTCAACTAATTGGTAGCTTTGGGACAATCATTCCTCAAGCCAACGCCTTGACCAATCAAGTAGAGCTGCTTGGTTTGAATCTGAACTCTGGCCAGTTAAATGTTCCGTGCTGCATTTTTCATGCAATGCCTTCATCAATCAGCACTCCCTTCATGTGTAATATACATCGTACTTCTTCCTCCCACCTGATATTGTTGATAATTTCTTGCAAGCTATTCTAATGAATGCAAGATGGAAAGCTTTAATAGCATGTCTCTTTTCCATCAAAATATACATCTGACAAAGGGTGTGTATGCCTCAGTCTAAGTCCCAGAGATGTCTCAACCATAACAAATTGAAAGCAAGGTATTGAGGCCCTTTGTCTGCACAGATGTTTAGACTCTGCTTGGCCAACTTGAGTTATGAAATGCAGACGGCCTTTGATTAGCACCTTCTGAATCTGGTCTGAGCAGCTCACACCGTCATTAGTGTCTCAGAGATAACAAGTTCCAATTTTTTCAAAACAGCAAGATAGCTTTGATTTTTGGGGTCACAGACAGACATAGTTTCAGCCACTTTAAAAAACCATTGTCCAGTTTTTAAAATTTTTAGAAATAGCTATGAGGATATCTCTATTTCATAAAAATATATAGGGCCTTAATTCACTCAGACCCTGATTATCTCCAGTCTCTACTAGATTGGCCCTGGGATCAGAAGGCAGTCCCCATGAAGAAAAACTGAGTAAATTAAACTAGGATTCTCTGGAATTTAGTTGAATGAGAGGTGATTTTTTTTTTTATTTTGATTTATTACTTTGATATATATATTAGTATACAGCTAAAAATATTGCTTCTTGCACACTATACATACAAAGCATAGAGTACATAGGGAAGGAGGAAAGGAGAGGGCACAGAATATAGTGGTAGATTAGCAAATAGAACAGCATTAGAAGGTTTATAAGAGTTTGAGTTTTAAAAGCATAGACCGAGAGTAAAAGATTGAATGAGAGGGTAAGCTGGGAACAGTTTGCAAAATATCACCATGCTCCAGTTCCATCTCGAATGAGGTATTTGATAGGGCAGACTTTGAGTTGGTGTCTCCCCAAGATACTGTCTTAAGAAAAGGGACTGTCGTTTTTGGGCTGAAATGAGGATAAATTATTTTCCTCAAAGGGTTGAGAATCATTTGAATTCTCCATTGCAGAGGACTGCAGATGCTCAAGCATTAAGACACTTTTGGTTTGGTCTCAGAGAGAATACGAAGAGGGTCAGGAAAGTGGAGTTGAAGCATATCATGAGAAATACAAGCAGTAGTGTATGCCTATTAAGCTTGGTCTGCCATAGCAGAGCTGACTGTGCTTAACTCCACTTTCCTGCTAATCCCAGTAACCTTTAATTCCCTTCTCTATCAAGAATCTAAGTCAGCCTTGAATATATTCATATTCAAGGGGCATTGCTTTTTATTTTGGTCGGCACAACATCGAAGGCCGAAGGGCCTGTTCTGTGCTGTAATGTTCTATGTTCTATATTCAAAGGCCCAGCCTGCGCTGCTCTCTGAAGAAGAGAATTCCAAAGAATAACAACCCTCAGAGAAGAAATTCCTCCTAATTTCAGTGTGAGGAAGGCCTTTGTATTTATAACAGTTATATTTAATGCCCCCCCAGTTCTAGATTGCCCCACGAAAGGCTGCATCCTCCTAGCATTGACATCATCAAATCCTTTCGGAATAGTTTGTGCTTCAATAAGATCACTTCTCATTCTTCTAAACTCCAATCAGCACAGGCCCAACCTGCTCAACTTTCCTTGTGATGCAACCCCTTTTTCACTAAAAAAAGAGCTCAGGATAAGGAGGTCTTACTGCAATTATACAGGGTCTTGATGAGGCCACACCTTGAGTATTGTGTGCAGTTTTTGATTGACTGGGCTTATATTCAAGGCTATTTACAAGGTTAAGAAAGGATCTATAGAAACATATAAAATCCTGATGGGACTGGATAAGCCAGATGCAGGAAGAATGCTCCCAATGTTGGCAAAGTGCAGAACTGGGGCTCACAGTCTAGGAATAAGGGGTCAGCCATTCACAACTGAGATGAGGGAGACCTTTTCATTCAGGGTTGTGAACCTGTGGAATTCTCTACCACAGAAAGTTTTTGGGACCAGTTTGCTAGATATGTTCAAAAAGGAGCTGGATGTGGCCCTGGCGGCTAAAGGGATCAAGGTGTATGGAGAATAAGCAGGAGTGGGATATTGAGAACGTATGATCAGCCATGATCATATTGAACAGTGGTGCAGGCCCGAAGGGTCGAATGGTCTACTCCTGCACCTATTTTCTATGTTTCAAAAAGGGATAGCACAATTTGCTGTACGTAAATCTCTAGCAAAGTTACCCGATACAGCACAAATTAGGCCCTTGAGATTTGAGTTATTGATAGCAAATGTTGTTACTCATTGGGATATATTCATAGCCTCTGAAAAACTGACCGCTGTCACGAATTCTATTCCTGAAGAAAAATGAGCATAAAAAGACAAGTTTGTGGTACTTAATCAGTGATCCATTGCTAAAAGTCCACTAAATCAATCTATAAAAAGTGGTTTTATGGGTTGTAATTCTATATTTAGATCAAATGCTGCTATTGCAATTTAGATTCAGACACAATGAATCATTCCATTTGCAGAGATAACATTATTGTAAATTTAATTTAAAGATAGTCAGTTAAAAACCTGGACAGCATCTAATCCTGAACTAAGGATAACATGTGCTGGAAAATGAGCTGGATTGTCAGACAGGAGTGCAGGGCGATTACATCCTCAAATTTTCCAAATTTAACTGCAGCTCATTTTTAATTAGAGAATAATTTGAGCATTCATTGGTTACTTAACTTTATGAAATGACAGATAGAATTGATTGAAGTGGCAAATAATATTCCCACTACCTCGAGCAAGTAACTTGGTACTGGAGTGCAGCCCATTTCCCTCCAAGTTCCAGAAACTTTCATTACTTTTTTTTCCAAATATTTATTTGCCGTTTATTTCTCAATATCTGTTCTTGCAACCTTGCTCCTGCAATTCATTCGCAGCTGACAAGCCATTTGCAGATTGAGAATAACATCCCAGAGGGATCTGGATGTCAGGGATTTCTATATTCTCTAATTACAGGTTAGGATTTATAATTTTACTTGAGCTCATTAACACTGGTGACAACAGTGCTGGGTAATGAACTGTGTTCTTGCTGTGTTCAAAAGTACTGAACACTTGTATCGTGGTCAGGCATAGCAGTGACCCACTCAAAGGCAGCATTCACACCATCCAAATCCTGGTTCACCTGTGACCATGGCTTTTGGCAGGACTCCACCTTCTAGCCAGTTAATCTGATAGTTCAATTCCAAACTTATCCCTATGAGCCCTCTGGACTTAGTAACAAATTGCTATCAGAATGTAATTACCACTTTGTAAAAGCAGTTAAAGCTTTATTTTTTACTACACAATACAAAAGGAATGAACAGACCAGAGGTCAGTTCGTGCAACTCCATTACAAAATGTCCATGTGATTAATAATACCATGGGAGGGTATATGCTTTCCCTGAAACACAGTCTGGATTTCTTTACATGTCAAAAGAATGAATTCTCGGGGGTAATCTGAAAAAACTTAAAGTTGACAGTGGACTTGGAGTACTGTGGAGTGTGTAGAGTATTTTGGTCTCCTGATTTGACAAGGGATATAATTGCATTACATGCAGTTCAGAGAAAGTTCATTTCATTCATGCGAAGGATAAAGAAAGGGCTTAGCTTACGAAGAAAGGCTGGTCTTTTACCCATGGAATTTAGAAGAAAGATGATCTAAATGAAGTATGCAAATATACAGGGTGGATAATGAGAAGATGTTTCCTCTTGTGGTGGAGAGTAGAACTAGGGGACACTGTTACAAATCAGGTCTCCCTACTATGATAGAGATGAGGAGAATCTGCTTTCTCTCCAGAGTGGAAGCTGGCACTTAAGATAATCTATTCAAGGCTTGATTATTTTTAATCAGACAAAAGTAATGTCAAGCAGACAAGAAAATATTACAAATTGTGAAAAACCATAGTTTAAAAAAAATAGATATGTTGGACTTTTAATAGTCTTGACTCTTTGGAATTGCAAGTAGGCCAATATCCTGAAAGCTTATGAAAACGTATCATGATGAGCATATCCTTTTGGAATGTCTCACCTGCCACTGTCAAGACTCATTGCAAAACAGCAAGGACAATAAAACCTCCAAGATCTATTTCCACAACTGTAGGTTAAGCTGCTGAAGCTGATTACGCACGAGGCAATGCTATGACTCTTAGACGCCTCCATTGTCTGCCAGTTTGGAGATGGAAGCTACTTTGTTAATATAAACAGACTACAGATTGTTTCTTAACATGCACCAATAACCAGTCATCACCTGACCAAATCTCCTTTATACCTGAATGCTTTTAAATGATAAGTCCTGCTTGCTTGCAGCGAGACAGCATTGTCAAATGCAGAAAAAACAACATAGCAGAAATCTGCCATTAAATCTAGTCTCCTTAGTAAGCCACAATAAAGTTTAAGATATCCTTGAAACCGGTTCCTGAAAAATCCTAAATTTGCCTGGAAAAGCAAACCAGTCCTCTGGATACAAGCATTATCAAGGTTGCTTTTTCAATAATATCTCCTATTTTAAGGAAACTCCATGAAATCCTGTCTTGAGCTACCTGTACCCTGGACTTAGTAGAATTGAACTATTGAATGTTAACACCACTCTCATTAGACCTGCTATTCATTTGAATTGTTATCTTGTCTGCCTGGTTTGAGTATTCATGGAAGTGAAACTCCTTTTGTTTACTCTATCTTCCTCAGGTGCATGATGCATGTGAGAGTGTGTAATACAGTGTGCATGATGCGTGTAAGTACATGATGATGTGTAATAGCAGCAAAACCTTTTCCGGAATAGCGCATGCGAATAAGTAATGATCAGTTTAAAATCCAAGCAAATGTGCCACTAGGACTTTACCCAAACATTGGATATAGGAAGTGCATTTCAGCCTTATCAAAATTAAACTACTGATTTCAGACAGACGATGAGAATATTTAGGGCAATACAAGGGAGTCCAGAGATACTGGGACAGACAGGAAAGTGGAGTTGAGACTACACTCAGATCAATCTTGATCTTATTGAATGGCGGAGCAGGCTTGAAGGGCTGAATGGCCTAATCCTGCTCCCAAGTGCTTTATTCCTACAAACTTGGGAAATATGAGATCTTTGGATTGTTCAGTAATCTAAATGCCAACTGTGGGTTTTATGCAACTTAATAGGCATGCTGTCACAACTATCCATAGATAGGGAGGCGGGGAGGGGGGTGGGGTAAGAGGATGAAAAGGTGAGGACTGCAATAAAATAGAATAGCAGCTGAGAAAGTATAAGGGAGGGAAAGGACAAAGACATTTGGAGGACGAAAACGATAAACAGGGAAAAGATGCAAGATAAAATGGAAAATTAAATGAGAAGATAGAAAAACTACTAGAGACATGAGTTGAAGGAAGAATGCACATGTTTAGGAACACGACTGGGACAGAGAAAGAGAACCAGTTCCACAAGGTGATAGAGATGAAGGATATATGGGATGGGGAGGGGGAAGGAAAGAGTGCGAAGGTGTAAGGGAGAAAGGAAGGAATGAATGCAAAATCACTGGATTTCATTTGAACGGTGAAGATGTAGCATGTTAAAGTTGGAAATGAAGAAAAGTTAGTGAAGCATAAAACTATAAACATTTTCCTTCAATATTGGACACCCCTGCTCAAACTTTTAATGTGGTCTTGCATCTTGGAGTGTTCAGCTGTACACCCTTTAAAAAAACTTGTTTAATTCAGATCTGCTCAATTCACTGCTTTTGAGAATAACAAGTGAAGAACTTTATAAATGCAGTAAAGTCAATAAAACAATATGCCATTAAATTGATTGTTAACACCCATGCACTGCACATGGTTGAGGCTGTAGATTTCCCCCTCCCCACAGAGGCTCAGCATTGTTCTATTGGCCACAGCTGAGTAATTTTAGCTGGAACATATCACTCAAAATAATTTCAATTTCCTGGTGACATGGTTATAAACAATTCTAGTTCCAGTCACTACCCTTCTGAAGACTGCAGTTGTATATCAACGTAATAAAGAATTATTTAATGGTTTTTTTTGTTCCAGAAGGCACCTTGGACTTGAAACAGGTTTCAAACTTGTTCATTTTTGCAATTCTATTTATACTTTATAAAGTGCCCTTCCCTCACTCCATGTCAACCAATAAGAGGTGACTACTTGGATGGTACATGACAGAGGTTCTCTCCAAGAGATAAAATCACAAATCCCTTCAAACTGCGCAGTGGTACAATTCTAGAATCAGATCCTAATATTAATTTTTTGCTCTGTGCCTTGACTCAGTGCAACTACTTCCTTAATGTGCAATAGCAGGAAAAGCACCACCTCCTGATTCCTACTAAAAAGTGCAATTGATGCAGAAAGGAAAAAACTCCTCCGACACAATCCACTTGGACCACAGGGCCACTATAAAGCAATACCTGCATTCCATATAGGATCAGCTTCAGGCCACACCTATCTTACTGCACATCCTGGAACAGACCAATTATTGCTCTGAAGGTTAAATACAAACCAACACAATGTAGTGGCAACTTACCAGCTTCAATGTTGCTTTCACAAGAACCCTAATATCACTGAATATTACAGTAGTGTAACACACAAAGGGACCATTCACCCCATGAAGTCTGATTGCTGGCTGCTCTTTCTCTATATTCCTCCAATCCCTACAGCATTTATCCAATTCCTTCTTGAACGTTTTAACTGAATCTGTTTCCAACAATTATTTCTTTAACACTCGTTGAAGAAAGGATTTCCTTGTCTTTATTTCATTCAAACTCCTTGTGCTCTCATTATCAACCCTTCTGCTTTTGGAATCAGTTTCTCTTTCTTTATAATAGAGGCAAAATACTGCAGATGCTGGCAGCTCTGGATGACTCTTCATCAGGGCTGCTGAGACTTTCCAGCATTTTGTTTTTGTTTTTGTTTTTCTTTATTCCATTTAAGCCCTCCATTGTTTTAAAGAATACTATCAAATCTCTTAATTCTTCTTTCTCTAAGTTGAGCAATCCCAACTTCTCCAATCTATCCATGTAATTCATCACTGGAGCCTTTCTCTGAACCTCTTCTATATATTCGCCAAAGTCTTCAGATCCTTTCTGAAGTGTGACATCCAGAACCAGACAAACTGCTTAAGCTGGGGTCCCAAACTGTGTCTGAGCATTTCAGGATGAAGATAGCTGCAACACTTCAATCTTATTTTTGTACCCATTGAAGGTGGAGCTTTGACACCCCCAGTCCAATTAGTCATTTAATTGTCCACCACCATTTGTAACTGGAGGTGGCAGGACTGTGGTGCTTCGATCTGATCCTTTTGTTACAGAATTGCTTACACTTGTCTATGTAACATGCAGTTTCTGCAGTTTAGCATGCACGTAGTTCTGCACTTTGCTTCATCAGGTTGGAATCTCATTTTTAAGTATGCCTCGTGCAGCTCCTGGGAATTCTCTCCTGCACACCTCATTGATCCAGACTTGGCTTCCTGCATTGATGGCAATGGTGAAGTGAAGGATATACCGGGCCATATCATTACAAATTACGATGGAGTACAATTCTACTGCCGATGGACAGCATCTGATGGGCATCCCAGTTTTGAACTGCAAGTTCTGTCCCAAACGCATCCCATTTAGCACTAAATAACACTCAACAGCTGTGTGTTAGTAACTATTATGCACAGATACCTCCACAACAGGCAGACTGCTGACAATGACGTCAAATAGGTTCCTTTCTCATGTTGGTTGAGAGCAAGTTTGCATAGTTCATTGGGCAGGGTGTACTTTTGTTATTTTCAGTGCCTAGGTTGATGCCAGATATTCCGTCTGATTTTATTCTTACTAAACTTCTTTATAGGGATTTAATCTAACTGAAAAGTTTAATAGGCTATTTTAGAAAGCAGTTAATAGTCAACCATATTGCTGTGGGTCTGGAGTTACATGTAGATCAGATTGGGTAAGGACAGCAGCTCCCCTTTTAATGGTCATTAATGAACCAGATGGGTTATAAAACAATCTGGTAATTTCATAGTCACCACTACTGACGCTTAATCATTAGCTGAATTTAAATTTCTTAGCTGCCAAGATGGGACTGGTACTCAGGTCTCCAGAGGAATAGTTCAGACCTCTGGATTACTAATCTTGCAACATAACCACTATGTTATCATGGCATCTGTCATGGTTGAATAATACTGCTGTTCCTAACATAGGTTCATACAAAGAATAGTAACAAGGAAAAATACTAACCCACTGGTAATGTTTGCATTGCTATATACCTCTCTGGAACAAAAAGAGGGGAAGAAGTGTTGGGAAGAAATTTCCTTTCAAATAAAGAATTTAAGCGGTTTTCTGAGATAGATGGTTCACTAAAAGACTGGTGTACATCTCTTTGGAGCAGACACACTAGCATGAACTGGAATGAGAGGATGCCTGTAGCTCTGTGTTCTAAATACAGTTATGCCAAGTGGCTACACAGTTCAGGAGTCCTCCTTCCTAAGCCATTGCAGTGTATTTGTTTCCCTACAATGGATATACATAATAATACCATATAAATCATTATTCTCCTAATAGAGAATAAAGCTATTTGCTACAATTAATGTTGAGGTAAGTACTTCCTCAACATTTAAAACAGAACAATACTCTTGAATTTATCAACAAAGATTGAGAATATTTCATAAACACACTTCTGAGAGCTTAAAGTGCTTCTTATTCATACAATTCCTGGAAGGAAATGTCACATCTTATTCCGTACAACAGGAACTTTTGGCTGCTAAATTCTTTGAAGCTTTGTATGGATTATGGAGAGTTGATGTACTTTCAATTCCAGTGCACACATCAATAATGATATTTTCTCATCAATGTTCTGCATTGATTGTCTATAACATTCAGGAAATAGCTACAATTTAAAGCAGTAAATTTTGACTTTTCAATGTGTGTGTGATATATATATACACATACACACACACAAACACAGTTAAATAGATATAAATGTATGTGCACAGCTTCTTGTTTGCTCTGACATTTGATATCCATTGCAGAAATGTAAAAGAATGATCTCACAGCAGTGCAGGCCTAAGTTATTATAAAGCAAACACGTTGTGTGGTCTTAAGGGAGGTTATGGTAGTTGCAACATTGCACCCACTGTAGCCAAAGATTGCAATCGATGCAGAACCTGCACCAGTACTGCAGCTTCACATGTATTTCAGAAATAATTAAAAAGTACAAAATGCAAAATCAGTTTAACCATGTTCATAAAAGATTTTCAGAAGTAATTTTTAATCTCTTACTTCTTATTCTCAATCCCAATATGAAAGCAGCTGGACAAGGTAATTATTCCAAGCAATTCCTGATTCTGAAAAGGTAGTCAACAAATTATGAGGAGACAAGTAAATGGTTCAATTAAAACCCAACTAAGTTGAAGCATGTCACAAGTTTTGAGTTGAAGTTTATTTATTAGCGTCACAAGTAGGCTTATGTTAATACTGCAATAGGGGGAACCTGTTCAATATTGAAAGAATCTGACACATTTGGATTTATGAGATGTTACACTGTTAAAAAAATCTATGTGCTCCAATGTGGAGATATACAGAACAGGTTAGCCCTTACGAAGACTCTAAAAGCTCATGAGAGTTTTATCATAATGATGCTGAGTTTGCACAAGTGTATTGATTCTAAGAGACTGTCAAAAGGAATGCAAACACTTGCTATGCACAGGTAGCTGCTACAGCCAGGATATTTATCAAAAATGAAACAGTAATGTGCGCAGATAGTTCATTGACAGGCAGAGGGAATCAAAACATAAATCTTTTCCTTGCTTCTAACTAGGCTAGATGATTTAAAATGTAGAAAGTCTCCTAGCTCTGACAAGATGACAGCATTCACCAAAGAAATGTACTCAAATGACTAATATTTCACTTGGCACAAAACTCACCCAATTGTATAGTGGGATAACTTACTGTTTCTTGCAAATAAAGGCCATCCGACTGAGATTTGCGTAAACAGGTCAGCCTTTCAAAGTCATACTCAACTTGCCTGTGTTTGCAATGCTGACTGCACCAACCAGCATCACTCAGTCACTTCCAAGAATTGGTCCCTTCCTCAGCAACCCTTCCTCGTCCTTTAGATACATCCATTGGAGGAGCAACAGCGTCAGGATTCACAACATTAAAGAACGAGGCCATTTGACCCATACTAAATTAAGCTACCCAGCGAGATCTCAACACTGCCCCTCCTGACTCACCTTATAGCCATTCAGATTACTCTTTAATCATTCTGGGACTTGTGTCCATTGTTCAATCTGGACGTTTATTCTACGCCTTGATAAGTATATAAGTGGTTAATATTACATAATTCTAGATAGCCTTCTTTCCAGATTCAAAACTCCAAATCTTTCCACCTTACTCAAGCTGAAATGATAGTTCTGACCTGAAACATTATCTCTGCTTCACTCTCTACAGATGCTGAGTATTTCCAGCATCTTCTGATTTATTTCAGATTTTCAGTATCTGTGTTACTTTGCTTTTGGATGCAAGATCAACCTACTCGTCCATTGCAAAAACATCCTGAATCCCCGGTTTTAATTAATACCCTTTTGCGTGAAATGCTTTACAAAAAAACTCATACGCCCACACACATCTTGGACCTTACCAAGATTCCATTTAGTTAGGCCACTTGCTCAAGAAAGACAAGGAGGATAATGCAACACGATCTTACCTTTCTGATTGTTGACATTTGTTATTGTTGTGCAGATGATCACAAGTTTATTCCCAATATTGAATTATGCTATCTTACATGGGATTGAAGCAAACTTCATGTGTACGTAGTGTCAGTGTTTGTTTTGACAATTGTTTCCTATCTATTGTGAACTCACTAGTTCAACTGACCCCCTCAGACTAAAGGTTAGTGCCTTACAAGTTTCCTCTTAGCACTTTGGGCATTGCAGGACATGTCCAAAACAATTCCTCAGAGGCATCAGTACAGGGAGGTGGATGAATTAGCAACTTGCATCATTCCTAGGCATACGGAGCTATGAAGGGGGAGGAATGGAAATATAGTTCCATACTGTCAGGTGTGTGTGTAGATGTCATTTGAAAACACTAACGATTCCAACATGATGCACTGCACAGCTTTAGATTGTCTGCAACCCCAAACACAGCGTCTGGTCTGATGCACGAGAAAAACCACTGGGAGGTTGTAAGTACCAAGAGGAGAAACAAAAAAAGAGAAATCCTTTAAGTAAATGATGAAACACATATTTGGTTTTACAAAATTCTATTACCTTCACAATATACCATGTGTCAATCTCCAGATTTTCAGGAAACCTGCCTGCAATGACACAATGGATTAGCCACTAGATGGCGTCCAATGTGCTCTGGAGTCACTCAGCCCCTGATGTTCCCCGTTCTCATTACTGCTGTGTGACTCTAAGGTACTGTATTACCAACATATATTAAGTTTCATAACTTTGGAGCAGGGTCTTTGGGAGTGTCAATGTGTGAGAGCACGTGGGAATGAGAGAGAGAGAGACATGAGCAAGACACAACATAATACAAAAGCAAAATACTGTGGATGCTGGAATCTGAAAATGCTGGGAAATATCAGGTCTGACAACCTGAACTGGAGTCAAATAGTCACCTTTACAGAGCACAGACTGAGGGTCGCAGACAATCTGATTTGGAACTAAATAATCACTTCTACTACTGAGTAACATATCAGCTTTGATTCTTAATTAAAGAAGTGAAAAACATTTCCAGCCAGGATCCTGGTGCTTAATTACAACTTAATTAACAGATAATTATCTTCAGATCCCCATATCTCTCAGTCCAATCACAATGTAACAAAGGCAGACTTACCTCCCAACACTTTAGATTGGCAATTGATGAACTCTGGCTTCTTGTCGGAAAGATATCGCTGAGAAATACTGTGAAGGATTTGAAAGAAAGTGCATTTTTCCGAGGCTGTGCTTGCAACCCACTGGTCAAAGGCATTCTCAAACACCAGGTCAAACTCAGGGCTATCCTGAAAGGACAAAAATAGCAAGCTGTTGATTAGCTTTTTTGAATTGAAACAATACAAATGCATTGAATCAATATTAACTTATATATACATGGACAGAGATGAGTAATTACTTTGTCAATTAGTTCATAATATTGTTACTACCACTCACTTGGAATTACTACTTTTCCAAATGCTATGATTGTACATATTTTATACCATGATTTTCTAATGTTTCCTCAATTTTGCAACAATGAGACCAGAAAAAGCAATTTTCAGGCACTCAGTAACGCTTCACACAAGAGACTACCAGTTGAAATTAAAGCTCATGGAATTGAAGGCAAATTAATAACCTGGTGGAGAGGTTGTTTAGGTGGTAAAGGAGAGGGAGTAAGGATAATGGAAATGTACTCTAATCATGAGGAAGCGATGCATGGTGTCCCATGACAATCTTGCCGGAGCCTCAACTATTCATTATAATGATTAAAAACTTAGATAATGTATTAGAAAACCATACATCAGACTTTGCCAATGAACAATGGTGCTGTATATTAGTATAGCTGGGAGCATAAAATTAGAAACAGAGCATAGAACCATATAGTGCAGAAGGAAGCTATTTGGCCTATTGAGTCTGCACCATCTCTCTGAATGAGACTTCACCGCCTTCCACCCTATCCCCATAACCTGGCACATTTACCCTGCAAATATCTGGACTATGGGTGGAAACAGGAGCACCCGGAGGAAACCCAGACAGATAAGGGGAGAATGTACAAACTCCACATGGACAGTCACTCAAGGTTGGAATCGAACCATGGTCCCTGATGCTGTGAGACAGCAATGCTAACCACTGCACCACACAATTGATAAGGTCAGTAGAGAAACTTTCTCCAGTGTGGAAGTCTAAGAAAAGGAAATACGTCTAAATCAGATTCAAGCTATTCTTTAGAGAACTTAAAACTTTCTTCACACAAAGGACGACAGGAGAAGATAATTTACTTAGAAGTAATTTAAATTTGAGTCAAGGCTATTTGAATTAAAGGAATTAGGGGATAAGGTGGATAGAATTACACTGGAGATCAACTATGATCTCATTGAATGGTGGAGCAGGCTCAAGAGATTGGGCAATCCTTTCCAAAATTATTGTGGATAATTTTCAATTTCTCCAATCCCTTGTCTAATTCTACACATGATTAACTGCATGAGCACCTATTAGGGGAAAAAGCTGCTTGGGGTCCAAATGCATTCTGCAAATTGCCCGGAATTATCAATCAAAGAAGCTTCAGTGAAAGCGGAGGATGAGGACGAGGACAAGGACGAGGGAAGGGTGGGGGGGAGAGAAAGAGTGGGAGGAAAAGTGGGGGTGGGGGGGAAGGAGAGGGAAAAAGGGCTGTGGCCAGGTTTTAGTGTGGAGTCAGTTTCCAAAGCAAATGTTGTAAAAACAGAGTTAAAGGTTGCAGAAACTCAATTTACACGTGCCAGAGTTTAAAAATTAAGCGGAATTGATCCATTGCTCCTGCACCAGCTCCCTGAATGAGCAATTCACTCAGTGCTATTCGGGGCTTTCTGCCCCGTAACCCCACACATTCTGCCTTTTCAGGCAACAGCTAAATTCCCTTTTGAAGGTAACGATCAAACCCATCTCCCATACATTTTCGTCAGTTTGGGTAAATTCGGCCAGATTCTGCAGACAAAGTTACGCAAACTAATATAAACTCCAGGCAGGAATCTTTCCTGTTTGCACAGTTCACTGACTCAATAAGGTCTCAGATGAAAATACTCAAGAACTTTGGAATGTTTTTATAACTAAATTGGCTAAGTATTGAAAGTCTAATCTTTCACATTAAAGATACACTTGGTGCAACAAATGGGTGGGTCATCTATCAATCCACAAAAATATGGATCCTTCAACTGAAAAAGCTAAAGTTCCCAAGAGTAATTGGATAGTTCTATGCCTGGAGACAATGTTTCTGTAACAATTACTCGCTATCTTACAATTATGAGCTCTTCATAACCTGATCTGGTCTAATGCTAACCTTTCACAGTTATTTGCTTCAAACCCAGCCTTTTCTTTCTCCACTCAGCTGCTCAGACAACAGCAGTGAAGAGAAGCAATGTTAACATTCCGGGTTGATGATCTTTCATTCAAATTGCTTCACTCAACAGATGCTGCATGACCTCTTGAGTTTTTCCAGCTTATTTTGTTTGTACTTTAGATTTTCAGCATCCTCAGCATTTTGTGTTGGTGTTTTTTCCCTCATACCGCTGCCTTCTTGTCTATAGGCAATCCAAGTTGTAAGATGTGACAATGGAAAAAGTGGGAGTTTGCCTTGGGTCAGCCAAGGCTTATAATTCAGTCCACGTATTTTACCATCTGTAAAGGTTCATCCTGATAAAGGGTCAGCTGATCCCAGAAACTAAATACTGGATCAAGTGAAAATGGTGAGAAAATGGAATGGAGATTGATCTTAACAAATGATGGAACAGGCTTATGGGGCCCAATTGCTTATTCATAGAAATCTACAGTGCAGAAGAGGCCTTTCGGCTTATCAAATCTGCACTGACAACAATTCCACCTAACCCCACATATTTACCCAATAATCACTCTAACTGATGCATCCCAGAACAACTAAGGGACAATTTAGCATGGTCAGTGCTAACCTTTGGACTGTGGGAAAAAAGCAGAGCACCTGGAGGAAACCCATGCAAATATGGCAAGAATGTGCAAACTCCACACGGTCAGTGACCCAAGGTGGAAATCGAACCCAGATCCCTGGAGCTGAGAGGCAGTGGTGCTGACCATGGTACCACCGTGCTTCTAATTCATTGAATTTTTCACAATTGAACACAGAGCCCACAGAGACTGCAATACTACAAAACATACTCTATGGTTCTGGCCTTCGTTAGCAAACAACATCGATGGATTTTGCCACAGACTTGGCAGTTTTTCCCCACCATTGTTTGCAGCCGAGTGCTATGTGGGGAGCGTCTATTGTCTCCTAGCAACCATTTGGTGTGTTTCCAGGTCTGAAGATCTCAGGGATCTCTGATGCAGCTAAGTTGAACAGAAAAGCTAATGAAATCTGTGTTGTGTTTGTTGCCCTTTTGCCCAATTTCATAGAATCCTTACAAAGGAGAAGGGGATAATTCAATAGAAAAATGAGGAAAATCTCAGCAGGTCTGACAGCATCTGTCGTCAGCTCTGATAGAGGGTCATTAGAACGCTGGCTTCTTCTCTCTTCACAGAGGCTGTCGGACTTGCTGAGATTTTCAGCACTTTTCTGTTTTTGTTTCACTTTCCAGCATCCACAGTATCTCGTGTTTGTCCCAGAGGATGATTCGACACAGGTAGCTTTAAATGATTTATATTTGAGAGCTCAGAGGGGTAGGCCAATTGGCAATGACATTAGCAAACAGTGAAGAAGCTACAATGCTTGGTGCTGTGGTCTCTGAATAACATTGACATGGACAGCATGGTGATTAGCACTGCTGCCTCTCAGCATTAGGGATCTGGATTCAATTTTGGTCTTGGGTCACTGTCTGTAGAAGTTTGCATGTTCTCCCCATGTCTGTGTGGGTTTCCTCCAGATGCTCCAGTTTCCTTCCACACTCCAAAGAAATGCGGGTTAGGTTGACTGGCTGTGTTAAATTGACTCTTAATGTCGGGGGATTGGCAGGGTAAATACATGGACAGGGCCTAGTTGGGACTGTTGTCAGTGTAGGCTTGATGGGCTGAATGGCCTCTGTCGACATTGGAGATTCTGTAACTCCACATGAAGAATTAGAGCAGACTCTGAGCCAATGGGCAACACTTGGTAAAAATTGCTTTCTCCATTACCGCAATTGTGCGCACATCCAAAAAGTTCAATATTCATTGAATCTCTGCACAGGATTGTTCAACTGCGAGATGACACAGCACAGATATTGCTCTAAAATTTGTCAGCAGTCTTTTCCATCTCCAGGGAATGGTCAACATGTACGCTTTCATGTTAGAAGTTTGAAGGATAAAAATTAGAAGTGGTAGCAAATTGTCCCTGGGGCTTATTCCTCTCCTGAGTACTGCTTGACAGGAGTTGAAGCTAATGCCCTCAAGGAAATGTAGCTGAAATCTCCTTGCAGCCGCTTAACATGCAGATGGAATGGTAATCACTGGGATCCCAGGTGCCTGTGCCTGGCTTGTGGGGAAATGTGATCACAGCAGATTTCAGAGCAGCAAAGAGAATGTATCCCTGAAAGGTGTAATGTTGTAATGTCACACTAAGGTCAATGCCTTAAACAGTGATGTTGTGTGTGGCAGTGTGGGGAGAGAACTGATGATTTGATGCTCCTGTGCTCCTCATTTCACTTAGGTACACTCTAAGCCTTCATATCAAAACATACTTGTCATTGATTCCATTTTGTTATCCTCATTCAACACTCAATATTATGGTTGCTAGGTTTCTGTTCCAGCAACATTGCCTTGGAGAGGTGGTTTTGATTTTGGGGTTTAAGGGTCATGAGCAGAGTCTTGAGGGTATGAAGATGGATCTGCGCAATACATCAGCGCAGGAGGTGTCAGCAACTTCCCAGACACATTGGGCTGTGACAGACACATCTGGCCACATGTGCAATATCGAGTGTTAGAAAAATGACAGATATATTGTGGGATGTTTGGTCTGAAATAATGCCAAACCGTTCCACTTTATGTCAGATGAAATAACTGGGGCTGAACTTCATTCTCTACTTAGCAGAGGAATTGGAATTGGTTTACCATAATTATGAATTTTACTGTTGCTATGAAGTCAGACTTCTACTGGGAATTGTTACAAAAGACTTTGACTGTCAATTATCACTACACTTCAGTTTGTCCGCTTTCATCTCTGGTTGAAAAGGAGTCTAGGAGGTATTTTCAATTTGTTGTTTCTGACTTTCAATGTATATTTCAGTTGTTGTGTAATTCTCATGTATAATCATGCATATTTCCTTTTTTTTTTAAAGTTGTAGTGCTTCCAAGTACAAAGTTCCTGTCACTCTATTTAACTGCTATCAGGAAGCTACAGCTACTACTTACTTTAGGAAACAAATTCAAGGTATTTGGTCACTGCCACATAACATTGGCTCCTGTTCCACACTTTTCAGTTTGTCATGCAACCTCAGAATATCAGTTCCAGGGCGTGGCATTTTCAATCAGTGTGGTGTAGGTCCACCCACCGTGCTGTTAGGGTTCCAGGATTTTGACCAAGTGACAGTGAAGGAACAGTAATTTAGTTTGAAGTCGGGATGCTTTGTGGTTTAAAAGTTTAAAGTTCATTTATTAGAATCACAAGTAGGCTTACATTAACACTGCAGTGAAGCTGTGAAAATCCTCTAGTCACCACACTCCAGCATCTGTTTGGATATACTGTGGATGAATTTAGCACAGTCAAACCAGCACATCTTTCAGACTTTGGGAGGAAACCGGAGCATCTGGAAGAAACCCAAGCTAACAAGGGGAGAATGTGCTGACTTGGAACAGACAGTGACCCAAGCCAGGGATCAAACCCAAATAGTTTGGAGGGGAAGTTGTAGCTGGTGGTATTCCCACGCATCACTTCCTTCATTCTTCTAATTGGTTGTATGGATTATAAAATGTTTGTGGCAGCATGGTCAACACTGCTGCCTCACAACACCAAGGACCTGCGTTTGATTCCCAGCTTCGGTCATTGTCTGTGTGGAATTTGCACATTCGCCCCACGTCTGCATGGATTTCCTCTGGGTGGTCCGATTTCCTCCCATAGTCCAAAGATGGGCTATCCTTTAGCAAGCCAAAGGTTGATTGGTTTGCTAAATTAACCCTAGTTTTGGGGAGATTGACCAGATAAAGGTGGTGTTATGGGGATAGGGTGGGATTGCTGTCAGTGTAGGCTTGATGGGCTCCTGTGATGTTGTGTAAGGAATTTCAGGTTGTTCATGTTGCTGCAGTCCATCTTGCAGACAGTGCACATTGCTGCTGTTGTATACCAGCAGTGCAGGGAGTGAGTATCTATGATCATGAATGTGGTGCAATCAAAGAGCTGCTTTGCCCTGAACAACTTGAAGGATGTTGGAATTGCAATCATTTGGGAATTGGAGAATACTCTGTCACACTCCTGATTTGTGCTGTATATATAGTGGACAAGCTTTGGGGAAAGAGGAGGCGAGTTACTCATTGCAGAATTTCCAATATAGAACATAGAACATAGAACAATACAGCACAGAACAGGCCCTTCGGCCTTCGATGTTGTGCCGACCAAAATAAAAAGCCATGCCCCTCCAAACTAAACCATTCCCTTCTCTTCCATATACTTATCAACTAACCTCTTAAACGCCACCAACCTTGGCGCATCTACAACTGCTGCAGGCAGGGCATTCCACTCCCGAACCACCCTTTGAGTAAAGAACCTACCTCTGATATCTGTCCTATAACTATCACCCCTTAATTTAAAGCTGTGTCCCCTCGGGCTAGCTTTCTCCATCCTAGGAAAAAGGCTATCACTGTCCACCCTATCTAAACCTCTAATCATCCTATATGCTTCAATAAGATCCCCTCTTAGCCGCCTCCTTTCTAACGAAAACAACCTCAAATCCTTCAACCTCTCTTCATAGGACCTGCCCTCCATACCAGGCAACATCCTGGTAAACCTCCTCTGTAACCTCTCCAATGCCTCCACATCTTTCTTATAATGTGGGGACCAGAACTGCACACAATACTCCAAGTGCGGCCGCACTAGAGTTTTGTACAGTTGCAACATGATGCTGCGGCTCCTAAATTCAATCCCCCTGCCAATAAAGCTAAGACTCCATATGCCTTCTTAACAACTTTATCCACTTGACTGCCTACTTTCAGGGATCTATTGACACATAAACCAAGATCCTTCTGTTCCTCAACACTATTAAGAGCCCTACCATTAGCCCTATACTCTACAAATTTATTGTTCCTGCCAAAGTGCATTACCTCACACTTTTCCACATTAAACTCCATTTGCCACCTCTCGGCCCAGCTCTGCAACTTGTCCAAGTCACTCTGTAAACTATAACACCGCTCTTCACTATCTACCACTCCACCAACTTTAGTGTCATCTGCAAATTTACTGATCCATCCCTCAATACCCTCATCCAGATCATTTATAAAAATTACAAACAGCAGGGGCCCCAAAACAGACCCCTGAGGCACACCACTCGTCACCGAACTCCACGATGAATATCTCACATCAACCACCACCCTCTGTCTTCTATCTGCCAGCCAATTCCTAATCCAATTAGCTAAATCACCCTCTATTCCACACATCTGCAATTTCTGTAGAAGTCTTCCATGGGCCACCTTATCAAACGCCTTACTAAAGTCCATATATACTACATCAACCGCCTTACCCCCATCCACCTCTTTGGTCACTTTCTCAAAAATCTCAATGAGGTTAGTAAGGCACGACCTACCCTTCACGAAACCATGCTGACTATCCCCAATCAATTCATTTCTCTCTAAATAACTATAAATCCTATCCCTAATAATTCTCTCCAATACCTTGCCCACAACATAATTCTGTCCAATACCTTGCCCACAACAAGGGCAAACAGCTCAATATCTGAGCTGTTTTAGTAGCCACAGTTCTTACTTGGCTGATTCAATCAATCTGTCCAATAGTGATACCATGGGTAGAACTTTCTAGTTGTGCCCACCCAGAAATTCCCACCAAGGTCAACCATGCTTTAAATGGTGGAAGATATATTTTCTAACTCATGTTATCCTTAAAAATCTGTGTACATCTGTGAAGATGCAGGTAAGCAGAAGGAGTACTGCATCATAATCAATCTTTTCATATTTCTATTGCTTACCATGCTCAGTGTGGGCAATAAATCTCTGAAAGTTAAGAACTTCTGGTGGAAAATTTGTTGCGGTATAAGGGTTATGATTTATACTCCAAATATAACATTATTCATTGAATGAATAGCAATATACATTACAACTTGCTTTCATAAGCAGACTGTAGATATTGTCAAACATGGCTTTTTTGAAATACCAGTTTTGAGTTAATATTTGAATGCACCTCTCTGTATTATTAGCTTCAGAAGGAGCAGTGCTCCGTAAGCTAGAGACTTGTGCTACCAAATAAACCTATTGGACTTTAACCTGGTGTTGTGAGACCTCTTACTGTTATTAGCTTCTGTACAGACTCACCCTGTTGGGGTCGATACCATTCACCTGTCGAAGCTGGTCAAGCATCCACTGTGATCTTTTCACAAATGATGACGACCCTTCAAACTGTTTGACCTTGGTAATGGAAACCAGTGCTGGCTTCTTATTGGTCACTGCAATAAAGAAAAATACAAGTCACTCATATTCTGATAGGAATTCAAAAAAGGTTTTCAGTTAACTTGTCTATACAGAGCTGGTAACACTTTTGAGTGCATTACATCACAGCAAATAAATTATTTTTCAGTGATATGTCAGAATATAACTCCTTTATCACCCACCCTTCATTCCAGGCAGAATGAGGTCTTTTATACTTATGCATCTTTACAGAGTTTAACAAGTTCACATCCATCCTTCTCCTGTGTGATCCATTTCTGTAGCACAATCCAAATAAAACCGTTCTCTTTTTTTTTGTTTCACTCTTGTACAATTACATCAGCTTCACCGAAGTCTCCATCCTTGACATCCTTAATTTTCTTGTAGGCATAAGGTCAAATTCCAATGTTATGCTGACAACATCCAGGTTAACCTGTCTGCAATACAAACTCCTCCATTAGCATGGTGCTCTGACTGTGCTCTCTTTCTCTCTTCATAATGTTTTTACCTTTTATGGAACGGGAGGAAGTTTTGGAAGGATTCACGAGCTGATTATCGGCCTGTTGAACCACACTGAATGCTCCTTTCATGTTCAACAGGTCCTGGCATTGGACTCGAAAGTAGTCATGATGAGGAGATGCCAGCGTTGGACTAGGGTAAACACAGTAAGAAGTCTGACAACACCAGGTTTAAGTCCAAACGATTTATTTGATAGTAAACTCGCAAGCTATCAAATAAATCGTTTGGACTTAAACCTGGTGTTGTCAGACTTCTCACTGTATTGGACTCAAACCCAGAGCTTCTGGTCAGTGGTTGGGGTATTGCCAGTGCACTATAAGCCTCCACACCTGACTGCTCAATTGATAAAATTCTTTTGTTGAAAATAATTTCCTTCAATTCAACATTAGCAAGGACAAAATAATTATCCTGATTTGACTTGATTGGCCATGCTAAAATTGTCCCTTTGTCTCCCGAGATGCATAGGTTAGAGGGATCAGCAGGTAAGTATGTAGGGATATAGGAGTAGGGCCTGGGTGGGATTGTGGCTAGTGCAGACTCGATAGGCCGGATGGCCTCTTTCTGCACTGTACGGCTTCAAGGATTCTGTGATTCCCTCTCCCCCGCACTGTATCCTCCCCTAATCAATCCCTCCCTCCCTCTCTCTCCGAAGTGCTGTGCTCTAATTACCTCACCAGACCTGAACATTCTCCAGTCATCTCTGTATTTGGCTTCCTGAACCTTGATGAATGACTTAGACCTTACTTCTACAGTTCTTCAGATTCCATACATCAGTGTGCAACCTCAATATTTATTTGAGCCTAATATTCTTATCAAGCCATGAGACAAACTAACTTTGTGAGCATCACTTGCCTCTCCTCTTGAAGCCTGGAGTCATGCCTCTGTCACCTCTACCTTGCTTGGTCTAGTGGTCCCCTTGCTGGCTGTCCAAGTTTGACAAAGTATGAATGTGAAGATACATGAGACTCATTCAAAAGTCCAATCATATTCATTCGTTTTGCTCCTCCGCACATTGATTTTAAGGTTCTTAAGTCAGTTGCAAATTACAGCAAAATCTAGCAGACATGGGTTCACCTTTTCCAGTATTAATTTCATTCCATGTCAATTATGGGGGATTTTCAGTGTCTAGTAGCAGTTATGTCATCAAGCAAGTTCAATTACAAATTCACAGCTCCAGAGACACAGGTTTGATTCCCACTCAGGTCACTATCTGTGCAGAGTTTGTATGTTCTCCCCGTGTCTGCATGGGTTTCTTGTGGGTACTCTAGTTTCCTCCCACAGTTCAAAGATGTGGAGGTTAGGTTGATTAGCCATGCTAATTGCCTCTTAGTGTCGCGGGATGCGTCGGTTAGAAAGATTAGCGGGGTGAATACGTGGGGTGACAGGATAGGGCCTGGTTGAATTGTTGTTAATGCAGATTCGATGCCCTCCTTCTGCACTTCAGGGATTCTGAGTAATCAACCACACTGAAAAATTTTCACACGTAGCATACCAAAAACTAAAACCTACTGAAAACTTAAAAATCTATGTATGCGTTATTTTAAAATGAATAAAGAAAATTGACATTTTGCTACTAAGAGTCACTTTTCAAGACCAGAGAGATTACTCATTAGCGATTATGACAAAGAGTATCATTGCAAACACAGTCACACCATGGTTTACATAGTAAAGAATTTTCTTTGTGATGTTAAAAGCATAAAAAGTGGGAGTTCACATCAGATCAAGTAATTTGCACAGGCTGCAACTGTGCACTCTGTGGAGGAGCAAGGAATCACTAGCAGCAACCATTGGATTCCTATGTTTAAATACGTACATGCAAATGCCATAAACTACTATCAGTTTCACAGGTTCTTTTTATTCATTGATGGGACAGGGATGTTGCTGACCAGCATTTATTGTCCATCCCTAATTGCTTGAGAGCGGTTGAGAGTCAGATACTCGAGTCACATGTTGGCCAGACCAGGTGAGGGTTGCAAATTTCCTTCTCTAAAGGGACATTAATGAACCAGATCATTTTTTTCTGATGTATGACAATGGTTTCATTGCCCCTTTGTAGATTTTTAATTCCAGGTATTTTTATTGAATTCAAATTCCATCATCTGCCATGGAAGGATTCAAACCTAGGGTCCCCAGAACATAGCTGAGTTTCTGGATTAATAGTCCAGTGATAATATCACTTGACCATCACTTCCTCCATATGACAGTGAACACCAACAGTTTTGCTGTCATTACAACCATATCATCCTCTTCATGTGCAAGGCTCTTAAACTGTTGATTCCAGTTCCTTCTCAATGAAACAGAAACATTTTCTGTCTTACTTTTGGCTGCAGGACCTTCAACTGTTCAGCATGCAGTGCCAAAACATTCCACTTCAAGCCCTTCACCTTGTGACCTCTCTCCTTTTCAAGGTCAGCTCGAAGCCTATATCTTCAGTCTTGCCTTTGATCAGTAACCTGAGCGCTTCTCCATTTTCCAACAATCAATTATTTTCTAACTTTGTAAATTGATTTGCAACATGACAATATTAAAAAGGTACAACTACGCCAGTATACAAGCTTTTACTGCAATTCTGATATTAACCCTGATCCCAGCTTTAGCCTGACATGAGATGGGACCTTTACCATTTTAAAAATATTGCAGGAATGAAAACTCTAGCATAAATACAACTATATTGGCTTTGAAACTGAGCCAAGCTATGTTTTGATGAAAGGTCTAACTCTGTTTCTCACTCCACAGATACTGTCAGACATGTTGAATATTTCCAGCACTTGAGTTTATTTCAGATTTCCAGCATCTGCAGCATTTTGATTTATGTTGTTTCCACTTGTATGGCCTGAATTTGATATATTTCTTCAAGTGACAATCCAACAGGCTTTCTTAAATTATACTACACTATAATACAATGTTCAACATTTTATACTGAATAGGAAACACAGTAGGAAAGCAACAGAATGAACCACAGAAAATAAAGAAAAATAAAATTAGGAAATTGAACAAGTTCAATGCATATCATAGTTAAATTTTGATGCAATTTTTGCTACATGTATTAGTATACAGTATATTGGTGTACATTGGTGGACAGATGTAGCAGACATGCCAAATTTCCTTTGCCTCCTGAGAAAGTAAAGGTTTTGGTGGGCTTTCTTAACTAGAGCATTGACGTAGAGGGATCAGGACAAATCTTTGTCTCTTCTTTGGACATAGGTGAGGTCCCAGAGGACTGGAGGATTGCAAATGTAGTACCGTTGTTTAAAAAGGGTCAGAGGGATAATCCAGGGAACTATAGCCGGTGAGCTTGACTTCAGTTATAGGTAAGCTAATGGAGAGGATCCTCAGGGACAGGATGTATGAGCATCTGGAGCGCTGCGATCAGATCAGGGATACGCAGCATGGCTTCGTTAAGGGGAGGTCGTGCCTTAAGAATCTAGTGGAATTTTTTGAAGAGGTGACAAAAACGGTTGATGAAGGACAAGCCGTTGATGTCGTCTACATGGATTTCAGTAAGGCGTTTGACAAGGTTCCTCATGGTAGGCTGATAGAAAAGGTGAAGGCACATGGGATACAGGGCCAGGTATGTAGATGGGTTGAGAACTGGCTTGGGAGGAGGAGACAGTGAGTAGTAGTGGAAGGCTCATTTTCCAACTGGAGGTCTGTCACTAGTGGTGTGCCACAGGGCTCAGTACTAGGACCTCTTCTATTTGTGGTTTATATAAATGACTTGGAAGCGGGGGTAGGTGGTGTGATCAGCAAATTTGCTGATGACACTAAGATGCTTGGATTGGCGGGGACTGAGGAGCAGTGCCAGGCAATACAATGGGACATAGATAGGCTGGTAGATTGGGCAGATAGATGGCAAATGGAATTTAATCCGGATAAATGTGAGGTGATGCATTTTGGCCGGAATAATGTAGAGGGGAGTTATAGGATAAAAGGTAAAACTATCCGGAGTATAGAGACGCAGAGAGACCTGGGGCTGCAGGTTCACAAGTCTCTGAAGGTGTCAGTACAGGTGGAGAATGTGATAAAGAAAGCATATGGTATGTTAGCCTTCATAGGAAGGGGTATAGAATACAAGAGTAGGAGTCTGATGTTACAAGTGTATAGAACGTTGGTTAGGCTCACTTGGAGTACTGCATCCAGTTCTGGTCGCCGTACTACCAGAAGGATGTGGGGGCCCTGGAGAGAGTGCAGAGGAGATTTACCAGGATGCTGCCTGGTATGGAAGGGCTGTCTTACGAGGAAAGATTGAACGCACTGGGGTTGTTTCCCCTTGAAAGACGTCGGCTGAGAGGGGATCTATTAGAGGTATATAAGATTATGAGGGGTGTAGATAGAGTAAATGGTGGTAAGCTTTTTCCACCATTAGATTCGGATAGAACGAGGGGTCACGGCCTTAGGGTGAGGGGGGCTACGTATAAGACTAATATTAGAGGGCATTTTTTTCACACAAAAGGTAGTGGGGGTGTGGAATGCACTACCGAGTAAGGTGGTGGGAGCAGGCACGCTAGGGTTGTTTAAGGGTCTCTTGGACAGCCACATGAGCGGTCTGCAGATAGAGGGATATAGGATGACTGTTTAAATACTTTATTTGTTTCCACAGGCTATTCGGTCCACCTTGTTGACCAACAAGGCGCATGCATTCGGCAGGTCGTGCGAGGGCTGCTCTTGGATGTTACTTCAGGAGTGGCCTAGTGCTTCATGTCGTTAGTGTGTGCTTAAACTGGACCATCAGATGGGCAACATGACAGCTCAGAGACTATCGCTGTTGCTGTGCAGACACATGGATTTGGGCCTGTGTCTGCGGGAGTTTGCGCGTTCTCCCCGCTGTTGCGTGGGTTTTCTCCGGGTGCTCCGGTTTCCTCCCACATCCCAAAAATGTGCTCTTAGGCTGATTGGGTAACAGATTGTCCCTATATTGGTCTCTATATGTCATTAAAGACGTTAGGATGGCGGCGCAGGCTCGTTGGGCCGAAGGGCCTGTTTCCCGTGCTGTGTTGTTCTTTGTAGGACAGGTTACTGGTGATCTAGACACTAGCAATTTGAAACTGTCAACCATTTCTACTTCATCCCTGTTGATGCAGACAGGGGCACATCCTCCACTACACTTCCTGAAGTCGATGACCATCTCCTTCATTTTACTGACTCTGAGGGAGAGATTATTGTCATCGCTTCAGTTCACCAGATTCTCTATCTCTTTCCTGTACTCCCAATAAGGCAGTAAAATAGATTTTAAGGTTTAGTATGTGTATTCCAGTCACTGTAGGAGGCAAATTGCTAAATATTATATTTTTATTAAGGCAAATTAGCATGCCAGATATTTTCAGCAGAGCTATAATTAAATGATTCACATTCCTATGCTGGATTCTCAAATTTCATAAGACCACGTGACCTGTCAACTGCATCCGGAGACTGTTTTATCCGTTCAGTATCACTGTTTAATTCTGGCTTTTTTGCATAATGATAATTACCATTTGAAGTTACTGTGTCATTGGGCCTTGGTAAAATTCCCATTTTACCGCTTTGAGATGTCACCAGCACATCTTCCAACAATTATTAATGTACCTATCGTGTTCCTTTGTGACAATCAGTGGCAGGTATTCAGCATTTACCTTCAAGCTTGGCAATAAATTTCTAAAAAAAGCTAAAGAGTGAATTAGATTTAGACATCTGCATGATATTTTTCATATATTATATATATATATATATATATATATATATATACACACACACACACACACATATATATGTTTAAGATACACATTTTGAACTGAGATCATATTCAGAGCATTAAGACACTTATTCTATAACTGACCTTTTAACACAAACATACAAATTAGGAGCAGCAGCAAGCCATTCAGCCCCTTGAGTCTCACATTTATTTGATAAAATCATGGCTAATCTGATTGTGGCCTTGATTCCACTCTTCTGCTGCATCCCTCCAACCCCGATAACTTTTGACTCCCTTCTGAATCAAGAATCTGTCTGAGCCTTAAAAATATTCAATGACGTGTCCCACCACGCTCAGGGGAAAGGAATTCCATAGATGGATGACCCTCAGGGAAAAAATGCTTTCACCTCTTGTTGCAAACTGTCTCCTCCAGTTCAATTAAAAAATGCAAAATGCCTCATAGCTCTATCACAGTTAGATTTTCCATTTCACCTGAGTGAAAAAACCCTAACTATTCTTTTACTTTTTATATGCTTCTAAAAGCCCTCACTATTTTCTTTTCTAGACTTGTTACATATTCTCTCATGGCACTGTTAATCTCCCTTTGGAACTCAATGCATTATATTCTTTATGTTTATTGTGAATATTGTTAGACTTAATTTTATTATATGTCCCTTAAGGTTGATAAGGTTTAAACCTTACCACCTATAAAATTCTTTGATAAGTTCATTTTTCTTTAGAGAAATATACTTACTTGTACTCCATCTATCTCAGTTTGGATTGCAAACCACTGGTTTATCATCCTGTTTGCCAATTTTATTGCCCAGTTAAATTAAGCCAGACCTCCCTCTCTCATATTGGTTATTGCCTTTTCCAATCCAAACCCTTCACTGTTGACACTTCAAATCCTTTCCTATTTTTATGTCGAACCCATCTGTGTTGTGGTTATTATTTTCTATTTGTTCTGCTATCCCACACCAAAGTTGTTTGCTCTTAGTTTACCAAAACTAAATCAAATAATTTTTCCTGATTGGAGCAGTAACTGATTTAAGAATCAGTCCTTCCATTCTGAAAGGTGTACCCACCCCACTTTGACTCATGGATTGATTTATTCTAGCTAGTGTTCAGATAATTAAATAACATGTTGCTCTTGCAATGCCCATGAGCTGTTTACAGATGCCCATCGTTACCCCATCTGCACTGTTTAGTGGCCTGTAATATTCACCAAGAATTGTACTATTTATCACTATTCATTTGGTCTGTCCTGTTCTAGTGCTGTGACATAATCCTTTAAAAATTGTGCCATCCCATCTTCCTCCTAGCTCCTGTAAATGTTATAATCATAAATATTACACTTCCAGTCCAGTCGAAATGTAAACTAGGTCCGAAATTTTTCTGATCAGTTCTCTGATCCCACTGCAGTGAACTGAGACTTGGTTGAGTGCCAAATTCTCCAACCTCACTTGCAGCAGCAACTGGGTGTAAACAGCCAATAGATTCTGTCCTACATCTTTGCTGAGATACGAATTGTATCCCTTACAGTTATTAATGCTTTGAATCTTTCAGTTTGCATTTCAACACTGTGCATTCACATTATGTAGTTCAAAATCACATGTCCAATTTTTTGGAACATTGGTTCTTTTTTGCCCCTGGTTCTCTCATTTAATAACTTGATGTCCACAATGGTATTTCTTTCATAATGACTCATTTCCTGTTCTCCACCTCTTTCATACAAAAAATATTTCCTTACTATTATTTCAGCTAAACCTTCTATTTCAAATAATTCTGCTTTTCCTTTCTATTCCCAAATCCAACCTTTTTCCAGCCGTTTCCTTTTTAGTTTAATTCATCATGATGCCTGGTTTACCTTCTCTGAGGAAATTGTTGGTGATATACATTCAGTATTATCCTTCCTAATTGTATGACTCACTCCAATGCTCCAAGATTATAAATGTTCCCTTTCAGCATCAATGCTAATGTCCTAATTAAGTACTCCTTAATCTGTTCAATCAACAGCCAAGGAAACAATCCAGAGATTACTACACAAGGTCTGGCTTTACAAGCCAGTGTTCAATTCTTTAGGAACATAGGAATTAAGAGCAAAAGTAGGCAATTCAACTCCTGAAGCCTGCTCCACCATTCAATCAGATCATGGCTGATAGCTCCCTGGTCTCAAATCCACCTCCTCACCTGTTCCCCATAACCATTTATCTGAAATATATCTATCTGCTTCTTGAAGTCATTTAATGACTACCGCACGATGGGGCAGCAAATTCCACAAATAGCCCTTTGGACGTGCCCTGTAGTCAGGAAGTTCCTTGTATCTGTCTAGTCTTCACTCTACTTCTCCAGTTAATGGAGACTCACTTCTCTCCTTTCCATGCTATTCTTACATCTTGAATTTGTACCTATTGTTGATGATATTCTCAACAATATGATCCAGGAACTCTTCATTCTTGGCGTTCCCCATTCTCCACCAATTAATTGTTACTCAATTCTTCTTTTTGACATTTAGTTCAAACATGTTGCCCCAAATACAGTAAGACTGCTATCCAAATGTCCCACTGGCCACAGACCCAAATCCGCTAGTCTCAAGATGAGGATAACAGGATTTCTGTTGTTGAGATCTCAGAATTTAAATTGGAGATCAGGGCGTCCCCAGTCCAAAGATTTCCAGCATTGCTGGTTTTCTCAGATACTGAAAGTCTCAGTAAAGTCCAAACAGGTTTATTTGTAGCAAAAGCCGCAAGCTTTCAGGACAGGCTGTCCCTTCATCAGGTGGCTGGGAGTTCAGAACTGTTTGGACTTTAAACTGGTGTTGTGGGATTCTCTCTATTTTACCTCAGTCCAATGCTGGCATCTCCACATGTTTCTTAGACACTGCCAGCATGATGGCTTTCTGGAAAATGAAAAGCAACCTCATTGAAACCTACAAAATATTGAAAGAGCTTGACAGGTTGGATGCCGAAAAGTCACTTCCCGTGGTTGGGGAATATAAAACACGGTGACAACTTCTCAGGATAAAAGGTTGATCATTTAGGAACAATTACTCCACTTAAAGGATCGTGAATTTTTGGAATTCTGTATCTCAAAGACTGGGAATGATGGATTATTGGTCAAGGGAGGAATATAGGGAGCAGGTAGCACAACGAAACTGAAGCCCACGATCAGATAAGATCATGTTGAATGATATATGATGGTCTATTCCCACTCCTATTTCTTGTGTTCTTATGATCCGTACATTGAGCCCCTCAAACATCAGAAATTCCAGTTCCAATTAGTCCCTGTTTTCCCAAGTGTTTAGTACTTTCAATTTACATTTTTGTAGATTCAAAGAATTGAACTAAAGCCAATTGTATTTTCTCGCTCGCACCCTACTTCTTTCATTCCTACTGAACTCTGGCAAAACAGAAAGTATCAATGGTAAGAGCCATGTGTACCTCAAGGTAGTTTGAGATCTCACATTTAGCAACCGGTTTTATCTAGTGCCTGGGACTAAAAGAAACAAAGACTTGGCAAAGATGAATGAGAAATCTGATTTTGCAAGGAAGCGTTTGTCCTTTATCTTGACCTACCCTCCCTGTTGTGATTTATTGCCAAACTGGAGTCATCACAAATAGCCCTGAAGGATTGAATCATGTCTAGGTTATCTTCCTACTGCTATCTACAATATGGCAAAATAAAGTGTTTTGCAGCTGGTTTAATTGTTGAGTCTGGCATTTTCGTCAAGCAATTAAAAAGTTGTTGACATTATAAGTCTTTGACACATCCCAGTGGAGGTTTTTGTCACAGAGAAAAGAAATCCCTGCAACAAAACACATCTGCGGTTGGTTGGAATAGTCTTGAAAGGATTTACTTTCTTAATCAAATATACAAAAGAAGTTTTTCAAAAAGTAAACTCCAAAGCAGAAGGGAAGAAGTAGGTGGAAGAACAAGGGTGAAGTGTAGACAGGTGCAGGCTGGAGAGGATGGGCGCAGGAGGACAGGGTGATAAAGGAGTGTTGCAAATCCAGTTGATGCTATCATTGGACAGGCAGATCCCAGAATGAAACCCTGGCTCAAAGAAAACTTCTGTTCCACATTTAACAATGAATTCAGTCTAAAATTTACATTGCTCCTTTAGGATTTCTTTGTCTTGACTGCTGTACAAACTGTTTACAAATGCCTGAACTTTTGATTCCCAGATTCTAGGAAAAAGGCATCAAATGTTTCATTTACCTCTGAAGTCTGCTGTCCCACTAAATTTGATTACTGCAATTGTTTCCAACTCAAATCACAATTTGTTTACTCTTCCTTAAATTCTTCTGAACAATATCTTGGTTCATGTTCTCTTAACTTCAGGTCGTTTAAGACATTTTTTCTATTCCAATTGCTTAGTTATATGGACTTTTTCCTCAAGAAGTTTGCATCTTTGCAACTCCTTCTCAGGTTCAGCTTCTCCTTAGAGTTAAGGGATGTTCACTCTCCAGAGTCCTGTTTCCAACTGCAATTTGTCCAGCTAAAAGTAAAATATAAAAGCTTTTTGACCTTACAATGGCCTCCAGTTATTAAGCAATGGCCACATGCCTTTTACTTATTTTTCACACCATAACTTTCTCTAAGCACAAGAAAATCACAGTGTTAATTGAAACCAACTCCCATACGTACAAATATCTTTGTCCAGCATGAATTTAACTACACGTATTACCCTTCCAGGCATAGAAACATTAAACACACTTAAAGCTATAGATTATTTTTAACGTTTATCAATATATATGGGTGACACAGTGGTTAGCACTGCTGCCTCATAGCTCCAGGGATCTGGGTTCAATTCCCTACTTGGGTCACTGTCAGTGTGGAGTTTTCACATTTTCCCTGTGTCTGCGTGGGTTTCTCTGGGTACTCTGGTTTCCTCCCACAGTCCAAGAATGTGCAGGTTAGGTGAATTGGCCATGCCAAATTCTCCCTCCGTATACCCGAACAGATGTGTGGCAACTAGGGGATTTTCATAGTAACTTCATTGCATTGTCAATGTAAGCCTATTTCTGACTAACAAAAAAACTTTAACTTTTTAAAAATTTTAATACAAATCCTTCAAAACTATCTTTGTTTTCCCAACAAGGGACAGAAAACAGAACGATAAAAGCTAATTACTGCAGATATTGAAACATGAAACAAAAACAGAAAATGCTGGAAAATCTCAGCAGGACAGCATCTGAGGAGAAAGAACAGAGCTGACATTTTGATTCTGGATGACTCTTCACCAAAGCTAATAAAGAGTCATCGAAACTTGAACCAGAAAACAGCATTGCGTGGTAAATGTTTGATTTTTGGACTGGACGATGGTAGCTAGTTGCATTTCCTCGGGCAACCTAATAGAACTTTATAAAATTATGAAGGGCATAGGTAGGGTGAACAGTTAGAAGCTTTTTCCCAGGTCAGAAATGACAAACGCAAGGGGTCACGAATTCAAGGTAAGGTGGGCAAGGTTCAATACAGATATATTTTATACAGAGGGTGGTAGAGGCCTGGAATGCACTACCAAGCAAGATGGTTGAGGCAGACACACTAGGATCATTTAAGACTTATCTAAATAGCCACATGAACAGACTGGGAATAGAGGGATATAAACAGATGGTCTAGTTAGGAGCATATGATCAGTGCAGACTTGGTGCAGAAGGGCCTGTTCTGTGCTGTACTATTCTTTGTACTTTTGATATGTACATGGAAATTCATAGAGCACAGTGCCAACACAATAAAAACATCTGATTTGACTAAGTATTCGACATGACGGATTATTGCACATTCAAAGTTACTGCCCATTTATTTAGATCCATCAATTTCGCTCTGAATGTTCTACGAGAAATCTCATTACCATCAGTAAATTTCAAGCTTGACTTGTTAAACAGGTTTTTTGGCTTTAAACGAAGTAATACCATCTTTAAACTACAAAAATGAAGGGTCCTGTGGAAAAAAAAAATCTTTCTCAATGCTGTAAATCTTACAACAGAGGCAGTGGAAATTTAATATAAAAATCTATTTGCTGTTGGCATTTAGTCTGACTTCTGCTGTAAGCACAATAACAGCAGGAGAATACAAACTGGAAACACACAGAGAAAGATACTCAATGGGAATTATAAAACAAAAGTTAGAAACAAGTTAAACCTATAAGATCACTTTATGTCTATGATTAAAAGAAGAGGATTTTCTACTTAAGTGCTTCCTGAAATATCAGCAGCTTATGAAAATGATACCCATGGAATTTTGAAACCTTTTATTATTGTGGAATTTTCTTCATTCATTAAATGAAATTGCCTCTATGATGGAAAAGATTAGCCTAACAGAAACCATCATGAAATGCATTTTCAATTTAAGCTTCATGGTCATCCTAATTACTGATTTGCTTTAGTTTGATTTATTATTGTCGCATTATTAACATTGAAAAGTATTGTTTTTTGCGCATTATTACAACATATCGTTCATGAAGTGCATAGGAGAGAAAGGAAGGAGCGAGTGCAGAATGTAGTGTTATAGGCATAACTTGGGTGTAGAGAAAGATCAACTTAATACAAGGTAAGTCCATTTAAAAGTCTGACAGCAGCAGAGAAAATGCTGTTTGAGTCGGTTGGTATATCAGACTTTTGTATCTTTTTCCCGATAGAAGAAGGTGGAAGAGAGAACGTTCAGGGTGCGTGGGTTTTTAATTATGCTAGCTATTTTGCTGAGGCAGCGGGAAGTGTAGACAAGAACCAATGGATGGGAGGCTGGTTTGAGTGATGGATTGGGTACATTCATGACCTTTTGTAATTTCTTGCGGTCTTGGGAGAGCAGGAGCCATACCAAGCTATGATATATCCAGAAAGAATGTTTTCTATTTCACATTTGTAGAAGTGGGTGAGAGACTTGGCTGACATGCCAAATTTCCTCAGTCTTCTGAAAAAGTAGAGACATTAGTGGTCTTTCTTAACACTAGTGTCAGCATGGGGGGGGATGAGGAATGGTTGTTGACCTAGACACCTAAAAACTTGAAGCTCTTGATTCTTTCCACTTCATCCCTGTTGATATAGGCAGACCAGACTGTACTTTCTTACTGTATTTTCCCTATCCCAAACTTTAAAAAAAGTCTTTTTGGAAGGGCCAGATACGAGCCCAGATCTTATAAAGGAGTTTCTGAATGACATATTTTGCAGAACCTCTTGCTTACTCAGGATAACCACGATGCCGACATTGGACTGGGGTGGGCACAGTAAGAAGTCTCACAGCAGCAAGTTGAAGTTCAACAGGTTTATTTGGCAGCACAAGTTTTCGGAGCCTTGTTCCTTCATCAGGTGAGTGAGGACTTGTGTTCACAAACAGGGCATATACAAGCTCAAATTCAATTTATAAGATAATGGTTGGAATGCAAGTCTTTACAGGTAATCAAGTCTTGAAGGTACAATGTGAGTGGAGAGAAGGCCAAGCACAGGTTAAAGAGATGTGTAATATCTCCAACCTCACAATACTTCACTTCTCCAGCTTCCACCCTAAACATGTTAAAGAAGCCATTCCCTACGAACAAGCCTTCCTTATTCACAAGATCTGCTTGGATGAGGAGGATCACAAAAACACCTCCAGACACTGAAAGATTCCCGAGGCATGGTACATTAGGGAGACCATGCAGACGCTATAACAGATGAATGAACACAGCTCAACAATCACCAGGCAGGGGTGTTCCCTTTTAGTCGGGGAACACTTCAGCAGTCATAGGCATTCAGCCCCTTATCTTCGGACAGAGTGCGTTCTCCAAGGCAACTTCAAGACATATGACAATGCAGAATCGCTGAGCAGAAACTGATAGTCAAGTTCCACACACGAGGACAGCCTCAACCTGGTTCTTGGGTTCATGTCACACTGTCTGTAACTCCCATGACTTGCCTGGGCTTGCAAAATCTCACTAATTGTCCTGGCTGGAGACAATACACATTTCTTTAACCTCTCAACTTGAGGGCTTGGCCCTCTCAACACTCACATTGTCTGCACCTTTAAGACTTGATTATCTATAAAGACTCACATTCCAACTATTATCTTGTAAATTGAGTTTGTGTCTATACATGCCCTATTTGTGAACAGAAATCTTCACTCACCTGAAGGAGGAACAAGATTCCTAAAGCTTGTGCTGCCAAATAAACTTGTTGGGCTTTATCTGGTATTGTGAGACTTCTTACCAGCAGAGTAAGCCAGTCTATAGGATATCTTTTGTGAGAAAGGATGTGAAGAGTTATGTGAAAGCTTATCCTGTAAGGGTAGATGTTATACACAAATGATGAACACAAATGATGAGATTTTCTTTGCAGTATAGGACTGGCATACTTCCTTACCATTACCTTTGCAAAGTTCTCGCAAGGATTTTGTTTAGTATCAGATTGCAAAGTGATTATTTACTAACTGGGTCTTCTACTTCTAACACTATCTTCATGTAAAAATTGTCTTGACGATTAATTGTTTCAGTCTTGTCTCTCCTAGACTGTGTAATTTTGTTAGAAGTTGTTTTGACAGTGCTAAAGATGAGTAGTGATCAGGGTTCCTTGTGGTGAGATGTGAGGATGCTAATGTGTGCATTTTGCAATTAGGCAAGACTGGGGAAACAAAAAAAAAGTCACATAAAGTTTATTTATTAGGCACAAGCAAGTTTACATTAACACAGCAATGAAGCTACTGTGAAAATCCCCTAGTCACCACACTCCGGTGTCTGTTCGGATACACTGAGGGAGAATGTAGCACGGCCCATGCACCAAACCAGCAAGTCTTTCAGATTATGAGAGGAAACCAGAGGAAATTCACGCAGACATGGGGAGAATGTGCACAGTGACCCAACCAGGAATGGAACCCGAGTCCCTGGCACTATGAGGCAACATTGCCATCCACAATATAGAAAAATGAACATTGTCAGAGGCAAGAACCTAGTGGGCACAATATTTTAATGGGCTGTCCCTTTGCAACGATATGAATAGATATGGACATGTAAACGGGGCCTCAATTTACATGCACTTAATTATGTAGCTTGTTATTTTATCTTTAATTGTTTCAACTTCGATTCTTCCCCTTGCAAGAGAAACCTGCTCAAGACTGATCCAATCACTGGTCGTACTACACACGAGCGTAAACACAAGTCACATTTTCATTGCATTCCTATTGGGATCTGAAAAAGACATCGCACAAAATCTCTTGCTTCCCTTAGTCCACTATCTGCCTAAGCTGCTAAACATCCATTCAGCCCCTCGAGCTGTTCCATAATTTCTCCATATTGAAAGTCGTAGAATGCAGGACAAAGTCTGCTCCAAGATCCTCCAGCCCCTAACACTGAAAGTGGCAATGCAGGTGGAGAAGGTAGTCAACAAGGCATACGGCATACTTGTCTTCATCAGCCAGGGCATTGAGTTTAAAAATTGGCAAGTTATGTTGATGCTTTATAGCACCTTAGTGAGGCCACACTTGGAATAGTGTTCAATTCTGGTCACCACATTACGAGGAGGATGTGGAGGCTTTGGAGAGGGTACAGAAAAGATTTACCAGGATCCTCCCTGGTATGGAGAGCATTAGCTATGAAAAGAGGTTGGAGAAACTTGGTTTGTTCTCACTGGAGTGATGGAGGTTGAGGGGAGACCTGATAGAAGTTTACAACATAACAGAGGCATAACAGAGTGGATAGTCAGAAGCTTTTTCCCAGGGTGGGAGAGTCAATTATTAAGGGGCATAGGTTTAAGGTGTGAGGGGCAATTTTTAAAAGAGATGCAAGAGGCATATTTTTGTACAGAGTGGTGGGTGCCTGGAACTCTGCTGGGGGAGGGAGTGGAAGCGGAAGCAGATATGGTAGTGGCTTTTAAGGGGTGTCTTGACAAGTACATGAATGAGATGGAAATAGAGGGATCTGGTCCCCGGAAGCAAAGGGGGTTTTAGTTAAGTCAGGCAGAATGGTCATTGCAGACTTGGAGGGCTGAAGGGCCTGTTCCTGCGTTGTAATTTTCTTTGATCTTTGTTCTACCAGACATTCGATTTTGAATACACAGATGCAAAATTGAATTTATGCAGATTGATAAATATATTTAACAAAAACTTCAAAATTCCTCTAACAAGAAGGATTAAAAGAAGGTCAAAGGATTAAATTATCAGCCATTGCACAAACCATTTAGAATTCTATGTTCCTCAGCATTTTTATACGAGTCAAAATGAATTGTAGTATCAAGCAACACAGCAAAGGGAACTATTGAAAAGAGCATTTTTTTTTGCATAATGGAAAGTGTCCTTTCAATCCTGGTACAATTGGATAACCCACAGGAGAACAGTTTAAGGTATAATTAGATGGTAGTTTCTCCAAGAACATTTCTAATGGTGCAAACTATTTCAAGCAGCAGCATTATGCCCGATAGATTCTGGATATCGGGCAATCAGCAATTACTGATAATAGCTTCTATTCTTCAAGTTTGTGTCTTCCTGACCGATTTTCAGGGTACGATTACAAGAGGGTGTCTCCCCTCCCCGCCCCTTGGATCTTTAGAACTATTAATAGTTCAAGATACACACTCTGAAGTCAAATCAAACTACAAAACGCTGATCTGATAGTTTAAGAATCGCTTTGAGAACAGCTCAACACTATCCAGACACAGCACCCTACCACCTGAAACATTAGTTTTCTGTACCACTGGCACACTTCGATTATATTGTGCACCAGCTACACGTTGCACTGCAGCACATGAAAGAAAATTAAATCAGAAGTTATACTCAATTTGTTGGATTGCCAAGATGGCATAGTGATTAGCACTGCTGCCTCACAGCACCAGGGACCCAGGTTCAATTTTGGCCTCGGATCACCGTCTGTGTGGAGTTCACATGTTCTCCCTAAGTCTGCTCAGCTTTCCTCTGGGTGCTCCGGTTTCCTCCCATAGTCCAAAGATGTGCAAGTTAGGTGGATTGAACATTGTGAATTGCTCCTTAGTGTCCAATGATGTGTAGATTTGTTGGATTAGTCATGGTAAATGCATGGGTTATGGGGATAGGGTGGGGGTACACCTGGGTAAGATGCTCTTTTGGACAATCAATGTGGAATTGCTGGGCTGAACGGTCACCTTTTGTACTGTAGGGATTCCATGGTTCTAATCGGGCAGCAGTGAGCTATACTGACTACAAATCATAATACATGGGCAGTCCTTTTGCTTGAATACATACTTTCAATCCTTTCAAAACTCCAATTTTTCCAGACATCCACCAACTGCGAATGTTTTTTGTTCCACAGACTATTTATTTTCTGTTTATATAGAGTACACGAGGGATTTGTGCTTTCAACCACAATGGAGAAATCCTAAGAATCCTAATGCAGCAATTATTTCTTTGTATAGTATCAATGCAGACAAAAATTAAATGAATATTGCAATATCCCTATTATGCTGTTTTTGCAAATAGACAGCCAAACAAATTATTTTAAATTTCAGAATCATCTGATATGTTATGCTCTCTTGCTCATACGGTTATGTGCACAAGGCAATTTGATTGGGATGAAATTAAAAACCAGTGTTTCACCGAAATCCATTAAGCTGATAATTGTTGTAAAGAAATTTATTCATTAAATGAGTAAAAACAGAAGCAGAAATAATCTTTTATAAAGAAATTCTAGCACAAAATCCTGAGCCTACGCCAAAGAATATAACTGTTAAATAATTTAATACTACAATGTAAAAGAAGCAATAGTGGTATCCACAAACTGATTTATTTTGATGCGGCTAGCAACTGTTACCTCTAATTGTCAAGTTCCATTTACAGTGAAAACTTCAAATGTGGTTGCTAAATACTTCCATCTCCATGCTGTTGAAAGATAAAATAAAAAATGAAACAGTATGGTAGAAATGACGAGAAAAGGCAAGATAAACTACAGGGTATATGATTCTGAAAAAAGAGGATTGAGGAACAGAGTGATGAGGGCATATGTAGACAAAGCATTGAAGGTGGCAGGGCAGAGAAATGATTAATGAGAGTTAGAAACAGTGGCATAGAGTACAAAAGGTTGTAACAGTCTAACTTTGTACTGCAGGACTGCTGACATCTCAGACTGCAATTTAGGAAGGAGGTGAAAGATTTAGAGAGGGTGAAAAGCTGTATGAAAATCATTCTGAGGTGAGCACCTCTGTTAGATTGAAGCTTTTGGTGCTGGCAGATAGTGGAACTTGAGAGGAGATTTAACAGAGATACTCAAAAAACATGAGGGGTCTATTCAGTAAATAGAAAGAAACTACTCGTTGGTAGAAAGATAAAGAGTGAGACAACACAAATTTAAGGTGATCTGCAAAAGAGTCAATGACGACCCAAGATGAAATGTTTTACACAGCAAGCTGTTAGTTTTGGAGCAGATTCAAACACGGCTTTCAAAAGAAAATTGGTTAAACACCTGAAGTTAAAAAAAAAAATTGCAGGGTCATGGGGAAACAGCAGGGGAATGGAACCAGCTGAGTTTAGCTCAGAGACCTGGCATAGACATGATGAGTTGAATGAACTCCTTCTGTACAGCAACTGGCCGCCAAATTTAAAATTTATTTATTGATATATCACAAGTAGGCTTACATTAACACTGTAATGAAGTTACTGTGGAAATTCCCTAGTTGCCACTCCCCACTGCCTGCCAGGGAATACTGATCTCAAACAATGGTAAAATGGAGGACAGGAATGAAATCAAGAATCTGGTGAACTGGTGTGGCAACAATAATCCCTTCCTCAATGTCAACAAAACAAAGCAGATTGTCATCGACTTCAGGAAGCATAAAGGAGAACAAGGCCCTGTCTACATCAACTGGAACAAAGTAGAAAGGGTTAAAAGCTTCAAGTTTTTAGATGTCCAAATCACCAATCTGTCCTGGTCTCTCCTAATTATAGTTAAGAAAACCCACCAACGCCTCTACTTTCTCAGAAGACTGAGGAAATTTGGCATGTCAGCTGCGACTCTCACCAACTTTTACAGATGCACCACAGAAAACATTCTTTCTGGTTGCATCACAGCTTGGTATGGCTTCTGCACTGCCCAAGACTGCAAGGAACTACAAAAGGTCACGAACGTAGCCTAATCCATCACGCAAACCAGCATCCTGTCCATTGACTATCTACACGTCCCGCTGCCTCGGCAAAGCAGCCAGCATAATTAAGGACCCCACGCACTCCAGACATTCTCTCTTCCACCATCTTCTGTCGGGAAAAAGGTACGAAAGTCTGAGATCACATACAACCGACTCAGGAACCGCTTCTTCCCTACTGCTGTTAGACTTTTGAATGGACTTACCTTGCATTAAGCTGGTCTTTCTATACTCTAGCTATGACTGTAACACTACATTCTGCACTCTCTCATTTCCTTCTCTATGAACGGCATGTTTTGTCTGTATAGTGCACAAGAAACAATACTTTTCACTGTATGTTAATACATGTGACAATAATAAATTAAATCAAACCAAACTGAGGGAGAATTTAGCATGGCCAATGCATCTAACCAGCATGTCTTTCAGACTGTGGGAGGAAACTGGAGCACCCAGAGGAAACTCACACAGACAGTGACCAAAGCCAGGAATCGAACCTGGGTCCCTGGTGCTGTGAGGCAGCAGTGCTAACTACTGTGCCACCTAGAAACTTGGCTAATATTGTCTTGTCCACATAAAGGCAAACCTGATTTACCAATTACTGTGGTCAGTGCACTGGTGTAGATTGTAGGTGTTGCTGCAGTGTTATTAGTGGCATTTATTCAGTAATAACCTGCTCACCAGGGCCCATTTTGTCTTCCACCAGAAACACTTTGCTCCAGATCCCATTCCAGCCTTGGACCTAACATGAACCAAAGAGCTGAACTTCAGGGTCAAGGTGGTATCACAGCAGCAGTTTGCTCTGGTGCATTCTGACTGAAGAACTGGAGTTAGGGGGAAGTTTTCTTTGGTTAGGGTCATAACAAGACGGAAGATAGTTGTAGTAGTTGGAGGCCATTTGGGTCTCTGGAGAGCCCTGTGTAGTTTTGAAAGGCAGTGCCCTAGGCCCAGCCATTTTGAGCTGTTCCATCTTCTCTCCATCATAAAATCAGGAGTGGGGATTTTGTCGATAACTGCAGAGTACTTAGTACCATTTAAGATTCTGCAGATATCTAAGCAGCCCGTCTGCTTGCAGCAATACCTGGACAACATTCAGGCTTGGACTATTAAGTGGCAAAGAACATTCATGCCACAGAACTGCCAGACAATGACAATCTCCAACACGAGACATCAGTAAGCTCTTCCTCTTGTCATTCAAGTGTACTATCATCAAACAGCCCACATTCAGCATCTTGGGGTTACCATCAACCAGAAACTTAACTGGACTAGTCATATTGAATTCAGTGGTTATAAAGAACAAGAGGCTGGTAATTCTGCACTAATAACTCACCTCCTGGCTCTCCAAAGTCTGTCCAGGGCACAAGTCAGGAGCAATGGACTGTTTTCACTCGCCTGCTGCAGTTCCAGTTAGTGTGAGTATGCCATGTCTTACCCAAACCCAGAATTTGAAGTGCTGCCTGGTCTCCCAAAACAGTAGTGCTAACATAATGCCTTGTCTGAACTCTGGAGATTTGAACTGCTCTACAGCAGACAGAATAAAATTAGAGAGTCCACACGGACTATTGGGTGCATCTTGTTCTCTGAGGGTACCAATCAGAAGTCTGGTATTGCTTTCTGCATTGTCAAAGGGAGCAACCACAATTCTAGTTTCCCAAAACATATCATATCTGTCAATGTAATGCTCTCAGTACTGCAGTGAAGTCCATCCCAAATTGGGTGTTGAGATCTAATGTGAGTATTGAACACATGGCACTAACTTAGATAATAGGAAATTGTTACTTTCTGACTCCATCCAGCAAACATTTATTCTGGAACATATACATATTTATGCAAGATGGTAAAATCAAACAGGTACAAATCTCCTATAAAACCACACTTTGGATCAAACAGATAATAGTGTGAAGTTTTTCTTAAACATCTTGCATGGGATACAGACTTTGCTGATTTGCTGCCATTCCTAGTTGCCCCTGAACTTGCTCTGCCATTTCAGGATGCAATTCGGAGTCAACCACATTACTGGGTTACACATAGGCTAAACCAGAAACCAGATTAGTGAATCAGATAGGTTTATACAACAATCGATGATAGTTTCACAGTCATCATTACTGAGATTACTTTCAATTTCAGATTTTATTAATTGAACTTGGATACCACCAGCTGCCATAATGAATCCATATACCCAGATCATTAAGCTTGATTACAAGTCCAGTGACATTACCACTTTGCTACTACATCATTACTCCACTCCCAAAAGGGTTGGACAAGCACAATCATTGTTTGCACAGGGGAGATCTGGTTCTTGGATACTTGTCTGTCCCACTAGCAGAAAGTTTATAACAGATCTAAAAGGCATAACTTACAGCAATATCAAGTATATATGGTACAATACAAAGGCCTCACGCGTGCACTTATTTATTCACTGGCTGCAAGGTTATTTATGTTTGTGTGTTTTTTTTCAATAGAACAGTCATAAAGAAAAAAACAGAATGTAATGAATTGAAAATGTTTCAAACCAGATTAGCAAAGATATTTTTAGAAAAGGCTTCTCATCGTTTATGAAAAGAGGTATTTTATTGAACATCCAGATGAAAATGATAAATGGAGATCAATAAAGCTTTTAAAGTATTTTACAGAAGTCTATATGGTGTTCATTACGCAACAAACTATCCAATACAAAAAGCCCATGTTTCATTGGTCATCACAGACTAATAGTTCACTTTTCACTTTTGTGACTTCATAGTTTTGACCCATATTCAAAACAACACGCATCCAGATTCAACAGTGCACAATTAATTTTAATGCATCAAACTACTGGTTGTTGTACACAGCCAAAATACTCCAGAAATCATTCTTTTAGATGCAAAACATTTGAAAGTACCGTTATTTAATAGACAGTTTTGATACAAATTCAATGGCCAATATTGATTGATTTGACTTGAACCTGTGCATGCCTTTACTTGAAATCTCTTTAAAGAAACACAGACAAACTTTAGCAGAATGTTTTTCCCCCAGAGTTGAAATGCATTTAAAATGAGAGGGGGAAAGTTCAAAGGAGATGTGAGATGGAAGTTTTTTTTAACTCAGAGTGATAGGTGTCTGGAATGCGCTGCTGGGGTAGAGTGCAGGCAGATAGTGATGGGGGCATTTAAAAGGCTTTTAGATAAGAAATGAATATGCAAGCATAGAGGGATATGGACCAAAGGCAGGCAGAAGGGATTAGTTTCATTTGGTGTCAACATCGTAGGCCAAAGAGCCTCTTCCTGTGCTGTGCTGTTGTGTGTCAAAGGGGAATCAAAATTCTCTTCATATGTTCAGAAAAAAGTGATAATCAGCATGGAGTCTGCACCAAGCCACTTAGGTTTATAATATTCCAGCATTTCTTGCAATGGAACAAAAAAAACTGATCCTTCCAATTCACTTCAAAATAATTCACAAAGCTTCATTCACCCAAAATAAACACCACACCGAACATATGAATCCTAAACAGACTATGCTTAATACCTAGACACATCTGGTCCTGCTGTGTCCAAGAGACTGCAAAGAGCCAGACAATATCCTCAACCCCCAGTTCCACCTTGTTACTGGCTCGACCACTGTCGTCCAGTAGAAAATTGCTGACTCTGCACACAGATTTGGACAGTGATACTTTTAGCTATGTTCACATTTTCTTTTAGAAAATGCTGTACGCACAATACAAGCAAATGAACTTCAAGTGTATACTTACTTAATATCTGTCATCATACAGTGCAAAACATCACAACCTTTTTAAGTTTGGAATTGTGCCAGTGAATTTATTAGACCACAATCAATCTTATTCTCGGTTTCTATCTGGCAGCTTTGAGAGGTACTTTGACTTGCTCCAGGGAGACTGCTCAGAATGCTGGCTTGCATGAAACACAATAAATCCACTACTACTCGTTATACAGAATATAGTTGGATGCTGTTATTCTCTGACAAAGTTATCATAGAACTCCTACAGTGCAAAAGGAGACCATTTGACCCATCGAGTCTGCAACGACTTTCTCTGCTCTTTCCCCCACCCTATCCCAGTAGCTCACTTTTTCACCATGGTCAATCCACCTAACCTGCACATCTTCAGATTATGGAAGGAAATCAGAGCACTTGGAGGAAACCCATGCAGACACAGAGAACATGCAAACTCTGCACAGAGAGTCGTTCAAGGCAGGAACTGAACGCAAGTCACTATGCAACCCATGTCAAATAATACATGTACAACAGGAATAGTTTGCATTCCCATAATCTTGCTATTTTCACATTTTTTATTATGGATGCAAGATTAAGAGGTGCTGTTGAAATAACCTTGGCAAAATGCAATTGATTTGATTTATTGTCAGCTCTATTGGTATACAGTGAAAACTATTGTTACTTGTGTGCGATACGGTCAAAGCATACCATACATAGAGAAAGAAAGGAGAGAGTGTAGAATGTGGTGTTATAGTCATAGATAAGGTATAGAGAAAGATCAACTTAGTGCGAGGTAGGTCCATTCAAAAGTCTGATAGCAGCAGGGAAGAAGTTGTTCTTGAATCAATTGGTAAGTGATTTCAGACTTTGTATCTTTGGAAGAAGGTATGCCTGGAGTACACATCATACATAATATAGCCACAGTCCACCAATTGTGAAAGAGATAGACATGGAGTTCTGTGTTGATCAAGTGGACTATTTTATGACATCATCCTGAGTTTTGTTGCATTGTGGCTGTGCGAGCAAGTACATCATCACATTTCACCATCTAGAAAGTGCAGTCTTCTGGAGCAGATTGCTGCTGGTCCTCCTTACACTGCCTTCTCCACTCTTCTGCTGACCTGATAGGTGAACTGATGATAATGAGTTTCCCTCTCAATCCAGTGTAGCTGATGGTTCCTAGTTACCAAAGCTTGCTGTTTATACGAATGTGGTATGCCATTCTGGAAGGTAACCAATAAGCAACAACCAAGTAAAGCAAACACAAATCAAGAAAAACTCTTGTAGTCTGCTTTTCAAATTACCCACCAAAGAACCCCAAAAACATTCAAGCTCACATGTTGTACAAAATTAAGATCACACTTTCGACAATACTCTATAACAAGAGAATCCCTACTGCACTTTTTAATTACTGGGCAAAGATGCAACAAGCCTCATTTGAATTTTACATATTAAACCCATTAGGATTTCATAACACTATTTTAAAAACATCCTTCACATACTATACATACACAATAGCAGCTCTCCCTTTTAATTTAAAGTTTAGAATCAGAATTTCTATAATTCTTGAAATCATTGAAGGTAGTTTAAAATAAGCTTGCTTTAAGTCAACACATTACTGGATTTTTAGGTCCACTAAGCAGTTTGTGAATTTGTATTACCACCTTTCAACCAATTTCAACAAATTCAAGCTACGATTTAAAGAAGAAATTTGACCCTGAAATGCACTGAGATATTCCTGAAGCTGACGGCAACATTATTCCTTGATTTTCTGTTGGTTTGTCATTTGCAGACAAGTCTGCTAACAGCATTCAATGAAGCAGTAACCTTCAAAACTGCACTGTTCTCCATTCCACCAGCTTTCTGAGACCAGGTAATAGGACATAGAACATTACAGCACAGAACAGGCCCTTCGGCCTTTGATGTTGCGCCGACCAATATAAAAAGCAATGCCCCTCCAAACTAAACCATTCCCTTCTCTTCCATATACTTATCAACTAATAATGGCTCCAGATTCTCTCTCTCATACAGCATCTCATTACAAAAATCAATGTGTGTGTGGGGATTGAAAATGAAAGACATCATGCAAGAAGCGTGAAGCGACAGATATTCATCTCTCATTACCGGCTGCAAAGTAACACAAATACTACCGCAACTTTCTAAATGCTGAATTGTTAAAAATATTATCAAGGAAAAAAAAAAAATCAATATACAACAGTTAACAGAACAAAATCTCCAGTAGAAGCAGGCTGATTCACTGGGGTAAAATAGAAAAACCTTTAATAGATAAAAGAAATTCAGCACATCACTAAAGGAGAGATGGGAGTTACTTTAAACCCCTTAACACTGCAGCCAAGTGCTGTGTACTTCAATTTTATTTTTGGCTATGGTGATATTTTTCTCTCAGTTTAGGGAAAGCAATTAAAATTGCATTGTACCAGAATGTGTAGGTGTTGTGAATGACATTTTGCAACATAATGACACCATCATCCCTCACATTAGTAACTCAGCTCCAAAAGCTAACAAAAGGTTATGCTGGTTTAAAATAAATGCTTAATTTCTTGGGAGCTATCAATATCAATACATATATCTTCACAATAAACAAACATTCCCTACATTACACATTCCCCTCCTTAATCATTGTCATTCTGTTCATTTTCTTTCAAATAGTTTCAATAGAACGATAACTATTGACAAGTTTGGGGAAAATTAGCTTGAAATAATTGAGTCCATCAAATATGAGGAAACGAACGACTAATAAAAATACAATAATGTAACCCAAAATGTTTCTATATTTTCTTATTCTTGTTCGAATTCCGCCTGCAAACCCCCCCCCCCCCCACACACACACACACACACAGAGTACTGAATAACATCCCTATCTCTGAGTTTTCCAGACCCATGAAAAACAGTGGGCAGCATGGTGGCACAGTGGTTAGCACTGCTGCCTCACAGCATGAAGTCTCTAAAGTCCAACCTGGTTTTTTTTGGCAGCACTAGCTTTTGGAGTCTCAAGCTCCTTCATCAGGGTGAGTGAGAACTTGTGCCCAATTTTCCCTCAGCGTATCCGAACAGGCAACTAGGGGATTTTCACAGTAACTTCATTGTGATGTTAATATAAGCTTAATTGTCACACTAATGAACAAATCTTAACTTAAAACTTTAAATCCAAACTTACAAGACTACTGATGGGGTGAAGGGAGTTGAGTTTAGTAATCTAAATACTGGGAGCCAACTCATTGATACAGATCTCTCAGATCTGAATCTTATTATCAGGCATAACAACTACAAGGCTGCAAGAAACCACAAAGTCATGAACGAAGCCCAGTCCATCACGCAAACTAGCCTCCCATTCGTTGACTCTGTCTATACTTCCCACTGTCTTGGAAAATCAGCCAGCATAATAATGTACCACGGACATGCTCTCTTCCACCTTCTTCCATTGAGAAAAAGTCTGAGGACATGTAACAACCAACTCAAGAACAGCTTCTTCCCTGCTGCCATTAGACTTCAAATGGAGCTACGTTGCACAAAGTTGATCTTTCTCTACACCCTAACTATGGCAATAACACTACATTCTGCATCCTCTCCTTTCCTTCTCTATGAACAGTATGATTTGTCGGCAGACTGTGCAAGAAACAATACTTTTTACTGTATACTAATACACGCAACAATAAATCAAACGAAAAATATAGTTCAATGTTTGCACGGTTTACAATCATCCCAGAAAAACCAACAAATATTCTCTCCCTTGTTGCTTCTTACATTGCAATTTCTTCTAGGTGGCTTTACAATAAATTTCTTTGAGCCGTCAGTCAATTCAAACAAATGGGGACAAATGGATGAGGTAGAAATGCTGATTTATGCAGTGGTCAGTATCATCATTTAACGACTGCAAAGTGAACATCTCAATGCCAGTGATTTTGGCCACCACTGGAATCAGTAATCCAGTGCAATCCAGATGTCATTTCTTTTCCACCAATTACATTCAGTGAAATTAAAATTTCTAATCCTTAGCTGAGCACTTATATGAGAATACTGCACTATAGAGGAGAATAGTGCCAATGTCACAGTAAAAGATTAAACTCAATTATGACTCAGAATGTTAATTCTATTCTCTCTCCACAGTTGCTGTCTGACCTCCTGAGATTTTGTTTTTGTTTCAGATTCCAGCATTCACAATAATTTGCTTTTATCTTAGCATTTGAAAGATTAATTATCTTGGTTAAAGAGCAACGGATGAGATTAAGCCCTCAGACCTGGACTCGAGCCCATCTAATATGAAAGCACAATTCAACAGTTTGGGTAGCAGCCATTTTGAACCTTGAACAGTATAAAGTCTGGCTGAGAACAGGCACTTTAGCACTCAGCTGAACTGTAAACAGAGTGAAAGTTGAGTTTTTCCCTGTCCAGTAAAATGTCTCTCAACAGCAGGTTAAAGTGCAACAGGTTTATTTCATAGCACAAGCTTTTGAAGTGTCGCTTCTTCTTCAGGTGAGTGAGAACTTGTATTCACAAACAGTTGCAAACTCAATTTACAAAATAATGGTTGGAATGCGAGTCATTACAAGTAATCAAGTCTTAAAGGTACAGACAATGTGAGTGGAGAGAGAGTTAAGCACAGGTTAAAGAGGTGTGTATTGTCTCCAGCCAGGACAGTGAATGAGATTTTGCAAGACCAGGCAATTTGTGGAGAGTTACAGATAGTGTGACATGAACTCAAGATCCTGCTTAAAGCCAGGGTCAGACTGGGGCACAAACACAGTAGTCAGGGACTGTGCAGCCCCGTTCTTACTATGTTTCTCTTACTATGTTTCGTTGGTTACGGGTGTGGTTCCGGAGGACTGGAGGATGGCGAATGTGGTCCCATTGTTTAAGAAGGGGAAGAGAGACCTTCCTGGGAATTATAGGCCAGTGAGTCTTACTTCTGTGGTGGGCAGGTATTGGAGAGAATTATTAGGGATAGGATTTATAGTTATTTAGAGAGAAAGAATTGATTGGGGATAGTCAGCATGGTTTCGTGAAGGGTAGGTCATGCCTTACTAACCTCATTGAGTTTTTTGAGAAAGTGACCAGAGAGGTGGATGGGGGTAAGGCGGTTGATGTGTATATATGGACTTTAGTAAGGCTTTGATAAGGTGGCCCATGGAAGACTTCTACAGAAATGCAGATGTGTGGAATAGAGGGTGATTTAGCTAATTGGATTAGAATTGGCTGGCAGATAGAAGACAGAGGGTGGTGGTTGATGGAGATATTCATCGTGGAGTTCGGTGACGAGTGGTGTGCCTCAGGGGTCTGTTTTGGGCCCCTGCTGTTTGTAATTTTTATAAATGATCTGGATGAGGGTATTGAGGGATGGATCAGTAAATTTGCAGATGATACTAAAGTTGGTGGGTGGTAGATAGTGAGAGGGGTGTTTTAGTTTACAGAGTGACTTGGACAAGTTGCAGAGCTGGGCCGAGAGGTGGCAAATGGAGTTTAATGTGAAAAGTGGAGGTAATGCACTTTGGCAGGAACAATAAATGTGTAGAGTAAGGGCTAATGGTAGGGCTCTTAATAGTGTTGAGGAACAGAAGGATCTTGGTGTATGTGTCAATAGATCCCTGAAAGTAGGCAGTCAGTGGATAAAGTTGTTAAGAAGGCTATGGAGTCTTAGCTTTTATTGGTAGGGGATTGAATTTAGGAGCCGCAGCATCATGTTGCACTGTACAAAACTCTAGTGCGGCCGCACTTGGAGTATTGTGTGCAGTTCTGGTCCCACATTATAAGAAAGAGTGGAGGCATTGGAGAGGGTACAGAGAGGTTTACAGGATGTTGCCTGTATGGAGGGCAGGTCTATGAAGAGAGGTGAGGATTTGAGGTTGTTTTCGTTAGAAAGAGGCGCTAAGGGGACTTATTGAACATATAAGATATTAGAGGTTTGATAGGGTGGACAGTGATAGCCTTTTTCCTAGGATGGGAAAGCTAGCACGAGGGGACACACTTTAAATTAAGGGGTATGAGTTATAGGACGGATATCAGAGGTAGGTTCTTTACTCAAAGAGTGATTAGGAGTGGAATGCCCTGCCTGCAGCTGTTGTAGATGCGCCAAGTTTGGTGGCGTTTAAGAGGTTAGTTGATAGTATATGGAGAGAAGGGAATGGTTTAGTTGGAGGGGCATTGCTTTTTATTTTGGTCGGCACAACATCGAAGGCCGAAGGGCCTGTTCTGTGCTGTATTGTTCTATGTTCTATGTTCTATGTTCACCCCAGTCCAATGCTGGCATCTCCACATCGTTTCTCTCTGCCACTAGTCTCAAACAGTATTTATTATGCCAAAGCCATTGAATATTGCGTCCCATTGATCACTGTTTTTTCTTACTCTTCATTGCTCTAAGGAAAGCGGTTTTATCTTCTCAGGTCTCTCCATATAATTTAAATCTCACATTTCTGGTATCATTTTAGTAAACTTCCTCTGCACCCCAAGGACTCAATATCCTTCCCAAGCTGCAGCCTAACCAGTTTTATAAAAGCTTAACATGATTTCCTGCTGTTCTACGCTTTCATTTCTAAAACCAAGGATTTAATAGATTCTTTCAACAGCCAACTCAGTGTGCACCCAGCCACCTTCAAAGACTTGTGCTGGCTCGGGTACACAACACGAAAGTAGAATATTGCACATGGTGGAAGTCTATAATTAAAACAGAAACTGGAAATATTCAGCTGATCAGACAGCATCTGCAGCAATGACAGAAAAACTACTTGAGCTGAGGATCTTTCATTTGACAGGGAAATGTTAGAGATTAACAGGTTTTAACTAAAGATAGATTCAGGATCAAAAGATTAAAAATAGGGAAGAACCCCAAAGGGCGGGTCTCCGTTATGGTGGGAAGAAATAGAGATTAAATGATAAATGTAATTACGGTGCAGGGCAAACGGGGTGTCAATGCAACTGATAAAGAAACAAAATATAGGTCTAAAGGATGTGTAATTGACAACAGCAGAGCCATTATCAACTCTTGTTGCCTGATTAAATGGGGTTAGAGGTTATGATCAGAAAAAGCAGTACTCAGTGTTGTGAATTGCCTAAGTAACAGGCAAGGCAATGTTGAACTTCATTGGAACTAATCCCCCGAACCTATAATCTTGGGACACTAAAGGGGCAATTTAGCATGGCCAATCCACCTAACCTGCACACCTTTGGACTGTGGGAGGAAACTGAAGCATCCAGAGGAAACCCACGCCAACACAGGGAGAATGTGCAAACTCCACACAGACAGTGACCAAGCATGGAATCAAAACTGGTTCTTGGTATTCTGAGGCAGCAGTGCTAACCACTGTACCACCATGCCCCCCTTATTTGATCTCACCGATGTAAAGCAGATTGCATCATGAGCAGTAAATATGGTATGCTAAATTGAAAGATGTAAAGCAAATTACTGTTCAACTTGAAGCCCGAAGGGTGACAGGGCAGAAGCTACATTCATCTCCTGTGTTTGCATGGAAAGATGATGCAGGAAGGAGTGAGAGTGATGGACAAGATGTTGGAAAGATAACATTCTCTTCAGAATGCTGATGGGGGAGGGGAGGATGGTGTATTTGGCAGTCGCATCACGATGAACATGGGTGAAAATGATCTGCTGAGTACATAGCATGATGAATGGGGACAAGGGGAACTCTATCGTGGTTCTGGGAGGGTTGGAAGTACAAACAAAAATGGGATGGATGCACCACAGGCCCTGTAAATCATAGAGGGATTTTTTGGTCAAGGGAAAAGGAAGAGAGTTTGGTTTGTAACGTGGCATCGTCAAAACATGGTATGATTGCACAGTGGTTAGCACTGCTGCTTCGCAGCTCCAGGGGCCTGGGTTCAATTCCCAGCTTGGGTTACTGCATGTAGAGTTTGCACATTCTCCTTGTGTCTGCGTGGGTTTCCTCCAGGTGTTCTGGTTTCCTCCCACAGTCCAAAGATGTGGGTGTTAGGTTGATTGGTCATGCTAAAAATTTTTCCTAAGTGTCCTGAGATGTGTAGGTTTGAGGGATTAACATGTAAATATGTAGGGATATGGAGGTAGGATCTGGGTTGGACTGTGGCCGATGCAGGCTCGATGGGCTGACTGGCTTCCGTTTGCACTGCAGGGTTTTTATGATTTCTATGAGGAAAAATTGGGAGTCTAATTGGGAAGGAAGGGAGGAGTATACACAAATTTGTGCCCCATCACTCTGTGGTAATATTTCTATGCTACCTGCTCAGATTCATTTCCATTCCACTAATTTATGCAGCAAGTTTACAAACACCAAAACTGCCCTCATCAGCAAAGTCAAAATCCTTTGCACATTCTTTATTTATATATCTGCATTGATATTATATAATTTTATTATATAATTACCGGCATTACCGGTGAGGTAATTTGAAGATTTCTACACAAAAAGTGACTACGTAAAAGAAATGATTAACTTAATTCAGATTTATGACCCAAGTACCATAAATTCCAGGAAATGCACCAAACACTCAACACCAGCAGCTGTTAAGCAGGCTGACTGAAAATTGTGTGTTCTGAGCTACGTCCAAGTTCTTGATTTGATCCATCTATCCTGATTCCTTTTTTTAATTTATTAGTGTAGGCTTACATTAACACTACCATGAAGTTATTGTGAAAATCCCCTAATTGCCACACTGTTTGGGTACACAGAGGGAGAATTTAGCACGGGCAATGCAGTTAACCACGCATCTTTTGGACAGTGGGAGGAAACCCACACAGATACGGGGAGACTCCACACAGACAGTGACCCAAACCGGGAATCGAACCCGGGTCCCTGGTGCTGTCAGGCAGCAGTGCTATCCACTGTGCCACCATGCCATTTTTAGACGCGAGACTTGGTTCTTAGATGAACTGCAGACATACTCTGGTATCTGCTTAATATTTATTAGTATTACTTCTCCAAACGTTACAGAGTAAGCACAGATCTCTTGGGCATCAAGCCTAACTCATGACTGCCTAGTATCACTGGTCAGTAGTACATCATCATCCACATCATACATTTGTATTTCCCATCTGTCAACCCTTTATACAATAAGGATTGCCTTTTTAGCCAAAAAAATTTAAAATCCTCTATAACTTATAGTTTGGAGATGTGCTAATTGGTGACACTATCAGTATGAAGGAACTGGCCAAGGTACCCCGTATTGCTGAGGTAACCAAAGACGGAGCCAAGGAATTAACTGGGTCCAAGATCTTACACATTTGAAATGAGACTATTTTCATCCCAGCGGTTGAGAAGATTTTTTACAACTGTTTTAATAGGAACTGCTATCCAAGTGTTCCCACAGTTCATCAGAATTGCATGCTGACAGAACTCTATAAAGGTTAAATGCAGTGCAATAAAACTGGCAATTTTGTAAAAGAAGTAATGCTATTGCATATGAAAAGCATAATATACTCAGTCATTTTACATTGAGCTGGTATTCTGCCACCCAATGTAAAATACAAGCATAGCTTATATTAAATGGTTTATTCCTTGTAAATCTATATGAAAAAAGCTGCCGGAGGTGCAGGCAGATTGAAGTAGGAGATTGTGACCATTAGCACAGACTAGGTCACACCATTACATATTACACAAAGCCAGCATCTATGTCTGTCTTTAGGATATTTTTAAATTACTGAAACAAATCACTAGTTCACAATATCAGTCATTCCGGTATTCTGGCCGATAACCAAAGATATCGTCAACTAAAATTAAATCAACTGGGTGTGCACTCAAAGATAGAAAGCAAGCTATGGAATTGTGGAAAAATGATCCCCAGAATGCTTTCAAACAATGTAATTTTCAAAACAATTACAGCTTTTGCAGCAGACATTTACATTTTTGCTCTGAAACCAATTCCACAAGCATGAAAAACTCAAGTATTTTTAGCAAAAGGGACAAGTTACGTAAGATAGTGAATACATTCCCATTCGGAAGAGCAATAAAGCAGTACAATACATTTGTACATGATCTCTATTAACTCATCTGAGGCTGATCAAGACCATTAGTGGAGAGGTAAAAATGATATTGAACTATTTGTTATATCACAAGAAGAGTGGTCAAGCTTCACCTATCAGTTGCTATTCATTGGAGGAAAATATTAAGGAAAAAGAAAAGAAAACTTGATTACAGCCAAATTATTTTGATTAAAGGTTTTGAAACCTTAATAGTTTTAAAGTTATTTTGCTCCCTTTCAGGTGCTTTGCAAAATGGAATACATTTTCATTTATGTGGTGCCAATATCACGTAGAAATTTTGAAGAAATAAAGCAAAATTATTTTCAGTCTGCCCCAGTGACAATCTCAATCTCTGGGCCCAGAGAACACATATGAAATAAAGCAACATTAATATTTGAAAATGTGTTCAAACTTAATTTTGGATGTACATAGAAACTTACTTTTGTTTAAAATAGTTTTATATTAAACAAAAGTCTCAATTAATGTGTTTAAATTGTACGATTTGCCGATTTTCTTAGAAATTAGAGAACTGTGTGTGAATGTCATTTACAATAGTTTAGCATTACACTGCAAGACTAAAGGCAGAATTTTATTGGTACATCTGCCCAAGGTTCGTATGATCTGGCTTAAGGCACACAGAGAATACTGTTCCCCAAGCCTCATCTTCCCCTGGAATTGGGATGAACGTGCTGCCTTAGTCACAGCATGAAGAATTCAAGATGGCGATCATTCAGATAAAGTGAATAATCATTATGTGCAGAATGTTACTTTCAGAAAGACATCAACTTTCTTCAACAGTAACATAGGCTCCAGATGCTGTTTAGAAAATGTTCACTTTATTACTTCAATTGCAGTGTTTATGCTCTCAAAATCTAGAAATCTCTTGCAAAAAGCAATTCCATTTTTCTTGTAATATGAAATTAACCGAGTTTACAAATTGTATTACTATTAAACACTGAAGCTGAATCAACTGTCTCTAGCGTAACTCAATATATAAATAAATCTGTAACTCTGCACAAGTTAAAAACTTTTAATAATCTGCATTAAGGCTTTTATTTAAAAAAGTTCAAAGAAAGAATATTAAATATTAAAGCAAATTGTTAATTCTGACCCTGTAGTGCTGCTAGCCTCAAGGTTATACACTTTAAAAGGAGCTGCCAATATTCTCACTGAACCTAATGTCACATAATAATTGTGATAAAATAAAACGAAGCCCAACAATGGGAAGACATCATTTAGGATGGTCTTTCGTACATTGTCCTGAAATAATATGACCTATGCTCCAAATTAATAGCTCATCTTATTGAATTAACACTTGTGGCACAAACCTCATTCCACAGCAACTTGAACCACTGGTTCAAATTATATTGCAAACAACCTTTCTGACAAGGGTACCATGTAGTGCCAATCTTCACAGATCAGCAATTTGAATTATTCATTAACTAGCTGACAGAACAGAGCTTCTTTCCATGATTCTGCCCACGAGAATCTTGGTTGTCAATGTTTATTTTAGCTATACCACTTTCTGCTCCCAAAACACTCCTTTCCCTCAGTGAATAAGGCACACAAGTAACAGTGTTCAAGGTAGAAAATATAAACAGCACAAAATGACTCTAGTGGAGGCCTCAGTTGACCCCCAAATGAAATTGCAAGATGACTATGTCTTTGCCAATTATTCAGTAATGTGGCAACCTATAAAATGAAGGGCACCTTGATCTCTGCATAGCATGCACGGCAAAGCAGGTAATAATGAAGACTGAAGGAGTTTGAAATGTAAACTAGCTTGGTGTGATAGAATTCTAACACTACAGGGTCAGAAATTAGGTGGGCAGCATAAAGAATCAATGTTACCTAAAAATTGATCCTGGCTTTTGAAGGAGTCAGGTTAATGGCAGGTTTCTACTGCTGTAAAAATCAAAGTAGTGGTGAGATGTAAACCAAATTTGAAGTAATTATGAGTGTACAAACACAATTTTGTTAGTGACTTCTCATAAGGCAAACAAAGGTTGGGTATTCTGCCGTCAGTAGCTCGCCTCCAGGTTTTCAAAGGCCATCAAAAAGATTCAAGTCTATGATACAACATTTACCACTCACCTGGATTGGTGCAGCTATAACAGTTCTTAAAGCAGCTTAAAACTATCCAATATAGAGCAGCTTCCCCACTGATGCCCCAATCACATGACTTGACATTGCAACATGGCTATCTAAAAGTATATTTATTAGTCATAAGTAAGGCTTACATTAACACTGCAATGAAACTATTGTGAAATTCCCCTGGTTGCTAGAGTCAGGTCAATGCACCTAACTAGCATGTCTTCCAGAATCTGGGAGGAAACCCACACAAACACATGGAGAACACGCAAATACCACAAGACAATGACCCAAGCCAGGAATCGAATCTGGGTCCCTGGTGCCGTGAAGCAGCAGTGTTAACCACTATGCTACCATGTTACCCATGATCTACAGATGCACTGCAGCAATTTACCAAGGTTACTTCAACAATACCTCCTGACATTACCTCTATTATGGTGACTTCATTACAGTGTTAACGTAAGCCTACTTGGGACACTAATCAATAAAATTAAACCTCTGTCACTACAAGTCAAAGATCAATTCCAAGTTGCCTTCCAAAAGCTCTAACACCTTCACATGAACATGTATTGTTATTCCTCTGGGTTTGATCTCTGAGAGTTCATATTAACCACCATTATGGCAACGACCATTTCTTACACAGAAAGTGAATATTAGAGAATTCCCGAATAGTTACAGCAATCAGTAGAATCAGATTAGTTCACAAAGGTTCAATACAGAGTAAAGTAATGAGAATTTTTCCTCAGTGACCCAAAAGGTAAAGGCAGAATCCAATACAGTACTAGGCCATACATATCAGAAGGCTGTAGATCTGACTTCTTCATCTTGTGTTGAGTGCTTGAACTTCCCTGGTTAGGGACGTAACAGATTGCAGTAGGGATAAAGATACATGTTCATCATGAATTATCATGAATCATAATCCACACACTCTTCTCAAAAGGTGCATGGGGGAATAAATCAGCTTAACATTCGGTTGAAGCATGGGTGTCGTGCCTTTTGTTGTTCAACAGTTCATCAATGCTTTGGCTTAACAATCATGGAATGGTTATTTGATAAAGTATTGTTAACTATTAATACTTAAATTGTGTGTCTGCAACAGTTATGAGGGGCACGGACAGAGTGGATAATCAGAAGCTTTGTCCCCAGGGTGGAAGAGTCAATTACTAGAGGGCATACGTTTAAGGTGTGAGGAGCAAGGTTTAAAGGAGATGTACGAGGCAAGTTTTTTTTAAACAGAGGGTGGTGGGTGCCTGAAACTTGCTGCCAGGGAAAATTGTAGAAGCAGATACAATAGTATCTTTTAAAGGGCATCTTGACAAATAGGATGGGAATAGAGGGATATGATCCCTGGAAGGGTAGGGGGCTTTAGTTGTCAGGCAATGTGGTTAGCGCAGATTTCGAGGCACGAAAAGCCTGTTCCAGTGCTGTAATTTTCTTTGTTAGTTCTTCAGTGGGGCTGGAGGGAAATATCTTTACAATGGGCAAATTCCACCCACTCAAATCAAGGATTCAGAAGATTAACAAAACAATCTAAATTTCAATCAATTCATACTCTGCTCATCATGAATTATATCAAACAGCATTTTCCATTTCATTGGCTGCACATGAAGAGACATGATGTGGAGATGCCTGCGTTGGATTGGGGTAAACACAGTAAGCAGTCTCATACCACCAGGTAGAAGTCCAACAGGTTTATGTGGTAGCAAAAGCCATTAGCTTTCAGAGCGCTGCCTCCAAAAGCTAGTGGTTTTTGCTATCAAATAAACCTGTTGGACTTCAACCTGGTGTTGTGAGACTTCTTATCATGATAAGACACTCAGAGGTGCAAGTCCAACTTATTTTTTCACCTCTCACCTGTGGATTGCTTAAAATCAGAAAAGATGAGATAAGCTTCTGTCTGTGCTGTTAATGAAGTTAAGCATGAATTCTCAAAGCTGTGAATTAAATTCAGCAAAAGATAGACAATCAAAAGTATCTGTACACACATGCACACAGTGTAACGGGGCAGAAAACTGTTACAGAACACAGTTGCAACACAACCTATAATTTAAGTTTCCAATGAACATGCACAAAAGCAATTCCTTGTCAAGTTAGCCTAATTATAGCAGAAATACAATCAGAGCAAAAACATAATGGTAACAAAATCAGGTTTCCACCAACGCGGTCTCTAAATTGTAACCAAAGAAAACAGCAATAGTCACCATTTTTTGTAATCTGCTACACTCCAAACTTGATGAATATTTCATTTTTTGTTTCATCCTTGTTTAGTATTCATTCCTTATTCCAGCAGGATTAGAGACAAAATAGTAATAAGGGGGATTCTTTTCTCAAATGTTCTCTTCCGCTTCCTGAAGGCATTGATTTGTCTCAGGGTTGTAAGTTCTATTCCCACTCTCTGCTCTGCATTTACCAATTTTCATGTAGCTTCTCATATCACATTAAGACCCATAAGACCATCAGGCATAGGAGCAGAATTAGGCCACTCAACCCATCGAATCTGCTCTGCCATTCAATCATGGCTGATATTTTTCTCATTCCCATTCTTCTATCTTTTTCCCGTAATCTCTGATTCCCTTATTAATCAAGAGTCTATCTATCTGTCTTAAAGACATTCAGTGACCTGGCCTCCACAGTCTTCTGCAACAAAGAGTTCCACAGGTTCACTATTCTCTGGCTGAAGAAATTCCTCCTCATCTATCATTCTCCTCAACATATGGATGTCATACAAATCAGAGTCTTACAGACTAAAAGCAATGATATTTTCATTTACATACAAGGAATCAAAATAGTTAAGATACATATATACAGGGACTTATACAACCACACAAGAGGATTCGATAGCTTGCATTTGTATGGTGCTTCTACCATACAAAAATAGCGTCCCAAAGTGTTTTAGGAAAACAACAATTACCAACTTCAGTGTTAACACGGAGATGACCTCATATCCAGAGAGAATAGATTGGGAGTGGGGAATAAAAGTGAGGAAAAGAGAAAACAGCTCTGTTTTCTCCCTTACTACACTGGAAACATTCTGTCCTGTTGGGAAATATCAGGAAGTCAAAGATGGAAAAAGTCTGCCTGAAATCAGTCACAATTTGAATTTGTAGGTTGCAGTCAGAAACGGAGGATCTTACATGATGCTTCAGAATTGTAAAGATGTCAAATTTGAAACAGAAATTTTATTTTTTGAGTACAGCTGATCGAAACTTACAAGCACAATGCTGCTGGGGTACACAGCACGTGCCAGAACGTTTAGAAAATAGAAAATAGACACAGGAGCAAGACCATTCAGCCCTTCAAGCCTGCTCCATCATTTAATATGATCACAGTTGATCATGTACTTTTGATATCCTGCTCCTGCTTTCTTTCCACACCCTTTGATTCCTTTAGCCGCAAGGGTCATGTCCAGCTCCCCTTTGAACATATCTAACGAACAGCTTTCTGTGGTATAGGATTCCACAGGTTCACAACTCTAAGTGAAGAAGCTCTTCCTCATCTCAGTCCTGAATGGTTTATGTCTTATTTTTAGACTGTGATCCTTAGTTCTGGGTCCCTCAACATCAGGAACATTCTTCCACATCTGGCCTGTCCCCAGTCCCTTCAGGATTTTATACGTTTCTATGAGATCTGCTCTCATTCTTCTAAATTCCAGTGAGTATAAGCCCAATCGATCCAGTCTCTCTTCATGTGTCAGTTTTGCCATTCTGGGAATCAGTCTGGTGAACCTTCACCACACTCCCTCAATAGCAAGAATATCTTTCCACAGACTAGGAGATCAAAACTGCACACAATACTCAAGGTATAGCCTCACCAAGGCCCTGTATAATTGCAGCAAAACTGTTGTTAGTCCTGTACTCAACTCCTCTTGCTACGAAAGCCAGCACGTCATTAGCTTTTCTCATTGTCCGCTGTACCTGCATGCCAATCTTCAGCGGCTGTTCCACCATGACACCCAGGTCACGTTGCACTTCCCTTTTTCCTAAACTACCACCATTCAGATAATAATCCTCTTTCCTGTTCTTGCCACCAAAATCAATAACCTCAGATTTATCCACATTATGTTGCATTTTCCAAGTATTGGTCTGCTCTGTCAGCCTGTCCAAATCATCTGCAGTCTCTCAGCATCCTCCTCACAGCACATATTGCTACCCAGCTTAATATTGTCTGCAAATTTGGAGATATGGTATTCAATTCCTTTGTCCAAATTATTAATGTATATTATGAACAGTTGGTGTCCTAGCACTGAACCCTGCCCTAACCCACTATTCACTGACTGCCACTCTGAAAAGAACCCATTAAGTTCTCCACTCTGTTTCCCATCTGCCAACCAGTTCTCCATCCATGTCAATACATTATTCCTAATACCACGAGTTTTAATTTTGCTCACTCATCTATTGCGATCTTGTCAAAAGCCTTTTGAAAGTCCAAGCTGCCAGGTAGTAGTAGAGGAGGGTACAATTTTGCCTTTTAAAAGCATTTAGATGGTTACATGGTCATACAGGGATATGGGCCAAATGTGGACAACTCGGATTAGTTTAAGAACTTTTAAAAAAAGGGGCGGCACGGACAAGTTGGGCCGAAGAGCTTGTTTCCATGCTGTAAACCTCTATGACTCAGATACAGAATATTCACTGGTTCACCTTTGTCCATTCTGCTGGTCACATCAAGACATTCCAGAAGATTTGTCAAGCATGACTTCCCTTTTGTGAATCCATGCCGACTTGGACTGATCCTGTCATCACTTTCCAAATGTTATTCATCCTTAATAACTGACTGCAGCATTTTCCCCACCGATGTTCAGGTTAACCAATCTATAATTCCCCAATTTCTCTCTCCCTTTTTTTTAAAAATTGGAGTTATATTAGCTATCTTCCAATTCTTTGGAACTCTTCCAGAGTCTATAGAATGCTAGAAAAGATCACCAATGCTTCCTCTACTTCTAGGACCACTTTCTTGAGTATTCTAGGATGCACAGCATCATGCCTTGGGGACTTACTGGGTTTAATCCCAGCAATTTCCCCAATACAATTTCCTTCAGTTCCTCCTTCAAGCTAGATCCTCTGTCCCCTAATATTTATGTAAGGTTGTGTCCTCCTTAGTGAAGACAGAGCGAAAGTATTTGCTCAACTGGTCTACCATCTCTTTGTTGCCCATTATGAATTCACTTGATTCTAACTCTAAGGAACCTACATTTCACCAGTTTTTTTGACTTCATATAACCAAAGAAGCTTTTGCAGTCAGTTTTTACATTTTCTGCAAGCCCTACTCTCATATTCCATTTTCTCTTTCCGAATTAAACCTTTTGTCCTCCTCCGCTAGATTTTAAATTTCTCCCAGTCCTCGGGTTTGCTGCTTTTTCGGATCAATCTATTTGCCTCCCCTTTGGCTTTAACATTATCCCTGATTTCTCTTGTTAGCCATGGATGAGCCACTTTCCCTATTTTATTCTTACACCAGACAGGGATGGACAGTTGTCAACTTTCCTCAAGAACATAGAACATTACAGCGCAGTACAGGCCCTTCAGCCCTCGATGTTGCGCCAGCCAGTGGACCCTCTAACCTAAACTATTCGAATATCATCTGTATGCCTATCCACCGAACATTTGAATGCCCCCAAAGTAGGCGAGTCCACAACTGCTGCAGGCAGGGCATTCCACACACTCACCATCCTCTGTGTAAAGAACCTGCCTCTGACATCCGTCCTATAACTACCACCTCTTAATTTAAAGTTATGTCCCCTCGTGTTGGTCAAATTCAGAACCCTAGTCTCAGACTTAACTATGTCGAAGCTCCAGTGTAATGAAGAGTTCTACCATATTGTGGTCACTTTTCCCCAAGGGATCTTGCATAAGGTTGCTAATTAATCCTCCCTTATTACACAATACCCAGTCTAGGATGACCTAGCATTTTTTGTCCTTTCCTGTTACGCAGCTCCATCCATACAAATCAGAGTTTATACTTTAGTACAGAGTCATATTGACGCCTTGGTTTTATCGCAAGCCAAGGTATTAAAATACAACTAACTACAAATCATTTACAGCCACTAATTATAAAAATAATTTACTTCAATTGTTTTAGGGTAGTTGTTAGCTCTTGATGTTACTGAGCCAAGAAGTGATTTTATGGAATTTTCCCTAATTACATCCCAATCCACTGCCATCAGAGAGAGTTTCAATGCAGAATGCTTCACAACACCATCCTACTAGACATAGTGTTAATCAGCATACAGACATAACATGGTATCTTCAGCTGCATGCCATGAAAATCATTATGATAGTACTTACATCCTTACAAAAGCTTTTGGAAGTTCATTCATTGGATATCCACAAGGCCAGCAGCTGGTGCCCAGTTTTAGTCATTCTTGAGAAGGCGATGGTGAGTTGCTGCAGTCCATGTACTGAAGGTACTTCCAATGCTGATTTGAAGAGAGACCACCTGGGGTGGCAAGTCACAGATCTCAGTATTTTCATGGATTGGGTGGCTTATGTGGTCATTTCAGAGGGCAGTTAAGAGACAACCACATTGCAGTAGATCTGGAGTCACATATAGACCAGACTAGTTAAGAATGGCAGATGTCCTTTCCTGAAGGATATAAATGAGCCAGATGGGCTTTTTAATGACAATCCAGTCATTTCATGGTCACCATTACCAATGTTGGCTTTTTCTTTCCAGAGTTAATTAACTAACTGAATTTAAGTTCCTTAGCTACTACAGTCAAGTTTGAAGTCATACCTCTGAGATAAAGGCAAAATACTGCGTATACTGGAATCAAACAAAAACAGAAAATGATGGAAAATCTCAGCAGGTCTGACAGCATCTGTGGAAAGAGAAGAGAGCCAATGTTTTAAGTCAAAGTCCTGCACAACTCTGACAGAGGTTCACTTATACTTGAAACGTTGGCTCTATTCTCTCTCCACAGATGCTGTCAGGCCTGCTGAGATTTTCCAGCATTTTCTATTTTGGTCTCTGAATTACTTGTTTAGTAACATTATGCAACAGCACAGCAAGGAGGAAGAAAGCTCCACTTTTTTATTCTAAGGTCACACTACCAATTCTGGCAATGTACATAATAAAAGGCCGAACCATGAACAAGAACTGCCAAAGATGTCAGTGCTTTCCATTCTGTGATTCAGCGAAACACGAAACAATGCAGAAAGTGAAACACACTGCTGGGAGTCAGCTATTGAACTTTTTTTGCAAACATTAACCAATGCAGGTAGAAAGTCTTAGTTGTTTCCTCCTATAAACAATGCATTGTATGATTACATTTCCAATCACGGCTTCACATTTTCTCTGCAAGTGGCAGGCGACTAGATTGCAACAGATTTTGTTCTCTGCTGAACATTTAAATGACAATCACAGGAGACCTTTCTGTGACACAAATGGTTTTAGAAGTTTTTTTTTTACATCGAGAACACGGCTGAATACGGCAGACAAGCAATAACAATGTCAGCAGGCAAAACGCGTCAGCAGTACAGCAGGTTGCAATTACGATCATCTTGTCATTGTCTTCTTTGGTAATTAAGAATCCACTGGCATTTGCTTTTCACTAAGAAAAAAGGCTACTTTTGCTCAACCTGTCAAAGGCTCGCTCAAAGTATTTTCAGCAGTAATGGTGGAGCTTCAGATTCTCAAACCAATTTCTCAATCCCTGCTATGTGTCAAAGCCTAAGATATATTCTTTCACACGTTCCTTCTACTATCACTTCCCTCATTTATCTGGTCAACACCGGTGTGGCAACAATAATCTCTCTCTCTCTCTGTCAATAAAACGAAGGAGATTGTCATCGACTTCAGGAAGCATAAAGGAGAACATGCCCCTGTCTACATCAACAGGGACAAATAGAAAGGGTCAAGTGCTTCAAGCTTTTAGGTGTCCAAATCAACAACCTGTCCTGGTTCCCCCATTCCGACACTATAGTAAAGAAAACTCACCAATGCCTCTATTTTCTCACAGGACTAAGGAAATTTACTATGCCCACTACAACTCTCACCAATGTTTACAGATGCACCATAGAAAGCATTTTACCACAGCTTGGTATGGTTCCTGCTCTGTCCAAGACCGCAAGGGTCTTGACAAAAAATCATGAATGTAGCCGAATCCATCACACAAACTAGCCTCTCATCCATTGACTGTCTACACTTCCCATTGCCTCAGCAAAGTAGCCAGCATAATTAAGGACTAATTAAGATATTCTCTTCCATCTTCTTTCTTCCAGAAAAAGATACAAAAATCTGAGGTCACGTACCAACCCATTCAAGAACAGCTTCTTCCCTGCTGGCGTCACTGACATTTGAATGGACTTACCTTATATTAAGGTATTCTTTCTCTATACTCTACCTATGGCTGTAACATTCTGCACGCTCTTGTTTCCTTCTCTATGAATGATGTGCTTTGTCTGTATAGCAAGTAAGAAACAATACTTCTCACTGTATGTTAATACAAGTAACAATAAAAAAAATCAAATCAAGTTAGTTAACATCAACGAGTATCACATGAAAGAAACTGGATGGTAAAGTTATATCTGACAGCCAGTATGATTGAGCGAAGAATTATCAACCAGATTCTTGGGCTATATGGAAATCAATTATGAAGAACAGACAGGAAAGTGGAGTTCAGGCCAAGACCAGGTCAGCTATGAGCTGAGAATGTTGTAGAGAAACTTGAGGGGTCATATAGCCTGCTTCTGTTCTTATTTCTTTAGTTCTTGTTGTTCTTAGCAACCTATCTAATTTTCAACAACAGCAAATTTGGAATATTCTTTTTCACTAATCTAGCTCCTTCATTCCATGCACTCAGACAAACTTAATTTATCAACGGCATTTACCCAAGGATCTTTTTGAAAATTGAGCGACACAATGGGTTGGGAGGGAACAATGCTTTAAACTAGCAAGAATGCACAGAGCTGCTTTCTAATACGTTGTGTGGCCAACCCAAATTGAATCAAGATCATTACACTCTTCCCACCAGGAAAATTAAGTATCCTTTCTGGATGTACCACAACTTGGTATGGCTCCTGAACAAGACTGCAAAAAACTAGCCCAGTCCATCACATAAATCAGTCTCCCATCCATTGTCTCCTTCTACACGTCCCGCTGCCTTGGAAAAGCAGCCGGCGTAATCAAGGATTCCACATAGCCTAGATATACTCTCTTCCACCATCTTGCGTCGGGAAAAAGATACAAAAGTTTGAGGACACATACCAACCAACTCAAGAACAGTATCTTCTCTACAGTCAGACTTTTGAATGGACCTACCTTATATGAAGTTGATCTTTCTCTACACACTAGCTATGACTAACACTGCATTCTGCACCCTCTCCTTTCTATCCCGTCCACATACTGTACAAATGGTATGTTTCGTCTGTTCAGCGTGAGAAAATACGTTTCATTTGTACTAATACATGACAATAATAAAGCAAATAAAGTATACTTGATCCTTAGCACTAATTCAATAAAACTGGTCATTTTTAGTTACATAACACAGTTAAAAAGCTTTCCACTTTAACTCCACTGCCTGATACTGGCAGTCTCCAAAACCTGAGTAAATGTTGAGCATTTGCATAAAATCATTGGTTTCTTGCATTTTTGCCAGGCATACTAGTGACTAACAAAGCAATTATAGTGCAAATTAATGTGCTCTATATCCTGCAGATAGTTAAATATTTATGGATACAAATATAGACAAATATTTTAAAGAAACAAGTCAGTATCAAATAAATCAACATACCCGATGATGTCGATCTCCCAATAGATATCCTTCCTAATATTACTTTGTTTCGCCCTAATATTGCCCAGCAAAACTAAACAGGATGTGGCTATAAGTAACTGCCACAATTATAGATATCTCAGGTCAATTCAAACTGGCTTCTGAGAGCCTGGAGAAATTCTGTTGAGCAAACACAGTGTCCATAGTCTTCTCTAGGGTCTAATTATCTTCTTTCACTTTCTAGAAGGCCCTGTAGGCAATATTTTAATCCATGTTAGGTTTGACTCCGTTGCAGACACGTTCACCTTTGAATCAGAAATTTGTGGATTCAATGCCCATATTCAACTAAGCTGACATTAGAGAGCAGTAGTGTGTGAGCACCATAATGCTGGGGTGGTGGGAGATTTCTTTTGTGCCCCCTATCTATTTATTCAGGTAGATGTTAAGTAATTTGTAGTATCATTTGAAGAAGAATATGGAATCTATCTTCTGTACTAGGTAGCACCATCAACATGGCGTTCTTCTCAAGTGGGGTTGGCTCAATCTTATTAAACGCAAAAAGGCTGACAAAGTCCTCCACAAATATTTCACTGTATACAAGGTGTACAGGGACGGCTCATCCCTGTTGTGACTGCTTCAGTTCTTAAAGGGTTATTTAATTAGACCCACTCCCCTGCTCAGAACTCTGCAAATCTCTTTCTAAGCGTTTATGCAATTTCCTTTTGAAAATTAGTGCTGAATTCTTATTTTATGATAGTCCAACTAGAAAGGAGGCTATACTGGACCTATACTGGGGAAGGAGTGCGGTCAGGTCAAAGTTTCAGTGGGGGCACCCTATAAATGCAGGTCTTCACTATGCTCATGTCTTCATCAGCAAAATAATGAAACCCCAACTACACTTAATGAATCACGAGATTGTAACTGCAGTGCTGCTGAATGATTCCTTATTCACACTTTAAAGAACTAAATAGAGACTATCCTGGGAATTATAGACCAGTAAGTCTTACTTCTGTTGTGGGCAAAGTATTGGAAAGAATTATTACGGATAGGATTTATAATTATTTAGAGAGAAATGAATTGATTGGGGATAGTCAGCATGGTTTTGTGAAGGGTAGGTCGTGCTTCACAAACCTTATTGAGTTTTTTGAAAAGGCGACCAAAGAGGTGGATAAGGGTAAGGCAGTTGACGTGGTATATATGGACTTTAGTAAGGCGTTCGAAAAGGTTCCCCATGGAAGGCTTCTGCAGAAAATGCAGATGTATGGGAATGATGGTGATTTAGCTAATTGGATTAGGAATTGGCTAGCTGATAGAAGACAGAGGGTGGTGGTTGATGGGAATAATTCATCATGGAGTTCGGTTACATGTGGTGTATCTCAGGGATCTGTTTTGGGGCCTCTGCTGTTTTGTAATTTTTATAAATGATCTGGATGAGGGTATTGAAGGATGGATTACTAAATTTGCAGATGACACCAAAATTGGAGGAGTGGTAGATAGTGAAGAGGGGTGTTATAGTTTGCAGAGAGATTTAGACAAATTACAGAGCTGGGCCGAGAGGTGGCAAATGGAGTTTAATGCAGAAAAGTGTGAGGGAATTCACTTTGGCAGAAATAACAAATGTATAGAGTATAGGGCTAATGGTAGGACTCTTAATAATGTTGATGAACAGAGGGATCTTGGTGTACATGTGCATAGATCCCTGAAAGTTGGCAATCACGTCGATAAGGTTGTTAAGAAGGCATACGGAGTCTTGGCTTTTACTGGTAGGGGGATTGAATTTCCGAGCCGCAGCGTCACGTTGCAACTGTACAAAACTCTGGTGCAGCCACACTTGGAGTATCGTGTACAGTTCTGGTCGCCACATTATAAGAAAGATGTGGAGGCATTGGAGAGGATGCAGAGGAGGTTTACCAGGATGTTGCCTGGTATGGAGGGAAGGTCTTATGGAGGGAAGGTCTTATGGAGAGAGGCTGAGGGATTTGAGGTTGTTTTCATTAGAAAGAAGGCAGCTAAGAGGAGACCTTATTGAGGCATATAGATGATCAGAGGATTAGATAGGGTGGACAGTGACAGCCTTTTTCCTCGGATGGAGAAAGCTAGCATGAGGGGACATAGCTTTAAATTAAGGGGTGGTAGTAATAGGACGGATGCCAGAGGTAGGTTCTTTACCCAGAGGGTGGCAAGGATATGGAATGCCCTGTCTGCTGCAGTTGTAGATGTGCCAAGTTTGGGGGCACTTAAGTGGTCAGTGGATAGGTTTATGGATGAAAAGGGAATGGTTTAGGTTAGAGGGTCACTGCTTTTTCTCAATTGGTCGGCGCAACATCGAGGGCCAAGGGGCCTGTTCTGCGCTGTGATGTTCTATATAACTATGCCTAGGATTCAGCAAAACCAAATGTTGCAGATGGAATAGAATCTGGATAAATATGAAGTTATCTATTGTTACCCCACCAAAGTAGGCAAGTGTTTTCATTGAAAGGGAGTTGGAAATCCTTCTCTACAGACCACAAAGTTAACGTGCAAATACAGCAAGAAATCAGAAAGCAAATAATATGATCGCCTTCATTACAAATGGATGGGGGCATAAGTGTAAAACTTATGGAATTACACACAACTTTAATTCCACCTGAAATATTGTGTGCAGTTCTGTCTCCTTATGTTAAGAAGGAGAGCTTTGCTTTATAGAGAGTGCAATAAAGGATTTTGGGATGTAGCTTTGCCTTATATTTCCAACAGTTTAGAGAAATGAGAGGTATTCTCATGAAATTAGATAACATTAAGTGTCTTACCGGAGTAATTTGCTGAGAAAATGTAAGACTTGGCAGGGGTATCCAGACTTGGGTCAGGGATTGCAATTGCAGAATAAAGAATTGGCCAGTTACAAAAGAGATTAGGAGAAATTTCTTAAAAAGGTTGTGAACCTAAGGAATTCTCTACCCTGGAGTGCTGTGGATGCTTTTCAGAGTACATTCATGCTAGGGATTGTTAGATATTTTGGATATTATGTAACACAATGACCATGCTGAATTTGATCATTTCTTTCCACCGACCCTTAGCATTTGTCCAAATTCTAGTTACTTTCAAATTCCTGAAATCTTTAAGCAGGATCCAATGACTGGTTCCCACATAGATGAATATTGTTTTTGCAGCTGATTATACACTGCTACAAAGATTACACATTAACTCCCAGCTTAGATCCCAGTAATTTTCTTTTCCTCTTGTCACGGGAATACATAATAGTTGACTCCCGTGGTTCAAGAAGGTACCATCACTCTCTCAAGAGCAATTAGGAATGGGCAATAAATGTTTGTCTGCTCAGTAACACATATATCCAACAAATGGCACGGTGGCACAGTATTTAGCACTGCTGTCGCACAGCACTGGGGACTCGGGTTCAATTCCAGCCTCTGAGTGTGTGGTCACTGTCTGTGTGGAGTCTGCATTTGCTTCCCGTGTCAGCATGTGTTTCCTCTGGGTGCTCCAGTTTCCTCCCACAATCTAAAGATATGCCAGTTTGGCTGATTGGCCATGCTAAATTGCCTTTAGTGTCAGAGGGTCTAGCTGGAAATGTTGTTGGTGCAGACATAATGGGCTGAATGGTCTCCTTGTGCACTGTAGGGATTCTATGATAGCAACAAATAAAAATTACTTCCTTCACTTGTCCATCAGGCAACAGCAGTGGATGCGATTCGCTACAGGTGCGAATTCCATTATTGCACCACATCTCAAGACAGGATTACAATCAGACTTGTGGCGTACCCTCCACCAGCTCAGAAAGACCATGAAAACAAAAATTCCTGTGAATTTGAATGAATTGAAATATTCTTATAAGCTTAACGAGGCAACCTTAGGCCCCCGCTAAGTGCTCCACCTGCTGGTGTGACACCATGATAATTACACTGGGGTGAGGGAGTATAGCTCCCAGGTAGTGATGGACGTGGGCACCTTGGTAATGCCAACCCACCCCAAGTTTAAGTTTAAATCAAACACAGTCAAATTTGAAATCATGAAAATGTATTAGGATTAAAATTCTTTTTCAACATAGTTTCTGTGAGCTCAGCAATGTCCTGGTAAAGTTGCACCATTGTCCTCAGCCCTAACCAGCTAGAATTGCAGTTCCTGATCAATCATCGACTTGTAAATCTACACATTGATATCAACCGAGGTGAAGAATTAAGGGCAATGTGATAAGTTCAGAGTGATATAATCTTCTGCCTGGAATGGAGAGTGTGTAATATGTTCAGTGCTTACTATTAAGATTACTAAAATTAGATTACTGAGAGTGACAAGAGATAAAATTGCTGGTTCTCGAACAGAAATCCTTGCTTCTTCATTGAACACAGGTGAGGAACCAGAGGATTGGAGGATAGCGAATGTAGTCTCGCTATTTAAAGGTAGCAAGGATAATTCGGATAATTATAGGCCAGTGAGCTTGACATCTATGGTAGGGAAATTGTTGGAGAATTCTTAGACTTAGAATCTATACACATTTAGAACTGACTAGTCTCATTAGCGATAGACAACATTGTTTTGTACGAGGGAGATCATGCCTCACAAATTTGGTTGAGTTTTTTGAGGAGGTGACAATGATTGATGAGGGAAGGGCAGTAGATGTCATCTATATGGATTTTAGTAAAGCGTTTGACAAGGTCCCTCATGGCAGACTGGTGCAAAAGGTTAAATCTCATGGGATCAAAGGTGAACTAGATACAGAACTGGCTTGGCCATAGAAGACAGAGGGTAGCAGTGGAGAACTCTTTTGGAGGTCTATGACTAATGGTGTTCTGCAGGGCCCTGTACTGGGACCTCTGCTGTTTGTGATATATATAAATGATTTGGAAAAATATGTAGCTGGTCCAATTAGTAAGTTTGCGAATGACAAAGATTGCTGGAGTTGGGAATGGTGATGAACATTGTCAGAGAACACAGCAGCATGTAGATAGGCTGGAAAACTGGGCAGAGAAATGGCAGATGGAATTTAATCCAGATAAATACAAAGTGATGCATTTTGGTACATCTAAATGTACCGGGGGGCGGGGGAAGCTATATAATAAATGGCAGAACCATCAGGAGTACAGATACATAGAGAGATCTGGGTGTGTAAGTCCACAGATCTTTAAAGATGGCAGCACAGGTGAAAAAGGTAGAAGGCAGCATATGGCATCCTTGCCTTTATTGAACAGGACATAGAGTATAAAAGTTGGCATGTGATGTTGCAGTTATATAAAACATAGTGTAGCGACCAGATGTGGCCTAACCAATCAGAAGGACGTGGAGGCTTTGGAGAGAGTTCAGAAAAGATTTATCATGATGTTGCCTCGTATGGAGGATACTAGCTGTGAAGTGAGATTGAGCAAACTAGGGTTTTTCTCCCTGGAAAGAAAGGGGTTGAGGGACAATCTAATAGAAGTTTATAAAATTATGAAGGGCATAGATAGGATGAACAGTTGGAAGTTTTTTCCCCAGGTCTGAAATGATAAACACAAGAGGTTACAAGTTCAAGGTAATGGGGTGGGGGGAGAGGGGCAAGGTTCAATACGGATATGCAGGGGACGTATTTTACAAGAGGGTGGTGGAGGCCTGGAAATGCATTACCAAGTAAAGTGGCTGAGGCAGGCATTCTAGGATCATTTAAGACGTATTGAGATAGTCAAATAAACAGACTGGGAATAGAGGGATACAAACGGATGGTCTAGTCAGCAACACATGATCAGTGCAGGCTTGGAGTGCTGAAGGGCCTTTTCCTATGCTATATTGTTCTTCGTGCTTTATTTCAACAGCAGAAATTCCAGTTATGAGGTAGGTCAGAGCATGGATGGATGTTGCAAACACTTGGATCAGGACCCCAAGAATTCTCAGGCCGTATTGATTTCAGGAATATAGAAATGAGACAAAAATGGAGGTACTGAAATGAGGAGGACGGGAAGTTGTGATCAACAAACAAGGGATAAATTTAAGAACCAATGATATTATGAATTGAAGTGACATTTTAGTCAAATTTAAAACACATTTTTCTGTTCTTAACTAATTGATCCAGGAGGATAAAATATCTTTTTTCTCTCATCAGTGCAATGCAGCTCCGCAGATGTAATGTAAATCTTCAACTGGAAAAGTCAAGCTTGAATATCACAGTTGACCCACATTCCCTGATGGCAACATTTCATCAAGATTAGCCAGACGTATGACAGGCATCGAAAGGAGTGGCTACTTCTCTCTTCACTAGGAAATGTTTCCTATGGAGTCAGCCAAAGAACAATATTGAGATATGGACCATCCCTCTCAACTGAGGATAAGTAGATGAACCCAAGAGAGAAAGCAAACAACAAAACATATCTAACAAGGCAAGGCTGTTCACTGCACACATCTGGACAATGAATTAAAAGGACTTCAATTCCTCAATAAATGAAACTACAAAGTAGTGTTTTTAGATGCATAATCTTTATTAAGATTAACAAATTCATATGCAGCCAGAGATCGATATCACAATTCTTTCCATGCAGTTCCCTGGTGCAAGATCATCTTTTGTATTCCACTCACACTTCCAGTATAGTATTGTCAATCTCCAGCAAAGCTTTTTCCTTTCTTTTGTGAAAGATAGGCTCCATACTGCTGTCATAATGCACGCCTTCGCAGTAATCTGACAAGATGAGATACGATACAAATGCACAGCATTTCACAAGCTACTTAAAAAACAAAATTAAATTCAGATTTTTAAAAAGTGTTCATATTTCACATTAATTGGTTAGTCTGAATGTCCAGAAGACGACATTCTATTTTTCTACAAGCTGTCTCCAAGGCTGTTTAACAGGAATAATTCTCTACTTTAAATTCATTGGAAGTCCTTGTGACCTTCAGAGAAGGCAGTTAAACTTGCATCCTCACATCAGTGCCTTGAGATTATTGAGGTTGGCTAGAAGCAGGTATTATATTTGATAAATAAATAAAAGGTTTTGATTATTACATAGAAATAAAATCCCTAAGTTTAGAAACTTAATTTAATCGCTGTACTTTTCTCCAGAATGTGAAGCAGACATTTCATGGTTAACAATTCATTGGACAGAAATCTAATATCAAGCTACGGCATGGCCACAGTCACCTTTCCCTGTGGTACCATGAGCTTTAATTAAATCCAGTCACCTGGAATAAACCACAGAAACTATACTACTTCAGCTTTATCTCCGGACTCCACAGATTAACTCCACTTCAATCTAAACTCTCTTGCCACTCATCTTATTCCATATCTAGTACAGCAAGCTTATCACCAGCTCTTTGCTTTCCAATTGTTGTATTCAATGCAGCTGAGAGCTACACTGTAGCTCAAACCACTGATTAGTTAAACTTTTCCATCACACATTTCTTGGCTATCTTCTACAAAGTCTCTCTGTTGTGACAAACAGAATTGTCGGGCAGCACGGCTGATGACATACATGTGATGACTGAACAGATCAGACACTTGCTGACCTTGAAGCCCAAATGCTTAACAAAAGGCCAATGAGCTTTTCTCATCTGTGCGCTTGATCAAAACAGAAGCATCAATATGCATGAAAAGACTTTTAAAGATTGAATTGTGACGGTGCAGTCAGTCTTCCTTTCAACATCTTCCAAGCAAAGTAGGATCATATCCCCGTTTTTTCCCATCTGAAATCATAAACCATAAATCATAAATTGAAGCTGCGGGGAATAAACACTAGTGCATCCTGTAAAGTTAACAGAATAACAGAAGGGACAAGGTCCAACAGGAAAAAGCAGTATGTGTTCAAAACGATATTTGAAGCAGAGCTTTAAATCAAGCTTTGGATGTTGACTACACAACTTGTACTTAGGACGTATGGATTGCTCTAATCAGGAAAATATGTGTCCAGATGCAGAAAAAAAATGGCCATTTTCAGAATTATCAGTAGGTTGATTTGATAATGCAAACAAACATGGTGATGGTTTTCCACACTTGTCAAAGACAGTTTGACAATGGGGAGAAAAATCCATCCTAGCAGACTTCCATTAGCTTCAGAGTTCAACATTCCAAACGCAACACCCTCATTCTGTGCATCAAACTATTCCTCTTCCTTGATCCTGGGATCTTAACTATGTCCACATTCCAGCACAAGGCCAGCTGTGGGTAGCTCACATACAATTCCACAGGTTTTACACTCATTCACTACTACATTCTAGAATCCCTGATATTAAATCCCTCTACCTCCTATAATGTTCTCTCAAATGCCAATAGCCTCCTTAATCCTACTCCTCCATTAACACTTCTGGTCCCTTCTGAGGGCAGCATGTACAGTGTTAGTACTGCTGCCTCAAAGCTCCAGGAACTTAGGATTGATTCCCAGCTTGGGTCGCTATCTGTGTGCAGCTTGCACATTCTCCCTCTGTCTGTGTGGGTTTCTTCTGGGTGTTCTGTTTTCCTCCCACAGTCCAAAGATACGCAGATTAGGTAGATATGCCTCGGTACATTGCCCCTTAGTGTCAGGGGAATCAATAGGGTAAACGCATGGGGTTATGGGGATTGGCTGGGATTATTGTCAATGCAGACTCGATGGGTTGAATGGCCTCCTTTTGCACTGTAGGAACTTATGATCCATTATCTTCCGCTTGTCTCCCAATCACCGGCAAAGTGCATAAAAATAGTACATAAAAATGTTTCGCAATGTAAATTGTTGAAATCTGACAGGTCAGTTGCAGAGATCAACAACCTTGGTGAACACACAGTCAACAAGCTTATATGCAAAAGATACAAATAATCTATAATTTTTCCCAATGTATATGTGCGAATTCATAAGTAATTGAAATTCAATGTAGCCTCAATGTTTCACCTTCACTGGAAGAAATGTGCAATTATTGTATTAGCAATGGATCGGATTTCAGATAAATGATTTAACCTTTTAAACAAGCATATTTTAAGTTAATCTGTTCAGCATATTGCCTAACTCCCAGGAATTATATAACCAATGAATAATTTGACTAAGTATAATATTTTATTAGAGCATTTAACAAAAACATAATGACCTAATATTTAATAGCATAAATACAGTAATACAAAAATGCTTCTCAATCCTTAAAACATGACGCCCCAAGTCAAGAAACAAGTCATCATATATAATGCAGCAAATTGTTATCTTGAAAATAAACACAGGTTTGTTTAAAATTGAATCCTATTTGTGAACACTGGAGTGAACAACAAGCAAGATCTTGCTCATGTCGGTTAAAATGCAGTCAATTCAATAAAAGTATGCCTATTTTAGATGAGCTTGTTATGTATTGAACCAATCGTATTCTCTAACCAATCATGGTGCAGATGAATGACTCACTCCAACATTTGCTTCCTTCTTTGGGGCGAAACAAGATCACCATCTCTGGGGTAATGTACTTCTAGAGATCCAATCATGTGACTCCAGACATGACATCTACTGCAATTTGTATATGTGGTGTTGCATCATTGCCCAGTTTTTAATGCAGCCTGCTCAAGTGCAGACAGATAGCTTGTAAAACTGGCAGTTTAATCTTCGTTTCTGATTTCAAAAATCATCAAGCGTAAGTATTTTAGGTCTAACTCCTGAGGTAACATTGACAGAATATATGGCCACAAGAGCATCAAATGGTGTGCACCTTTTGTTAAACTTGTCTTCACAACTTTAATTCAAAAAACATTTGCTCAAATTTGCTCAAAGTGCAAGCTGAGTGAATAGTGCAACAATTTTGTATTTTGGGTACAGCATAGGAAACCATTCAATCCAATAGAATGTTGCTCTGCACGTTCCCCACAATTCAGCGTTTTCCATTTTAGATGACACTACAGATGTCATCCAATTTATTTGTCACAGTCCAGTGGAGAGAATAAAATTAGAAGGACACAATTGAATCTGCTTCCAACACTCTTTCAAAGAGCAAAGAACAAAACAGCACGGGAAACAGGCCCTTCCGCCCATCAAGCTCACATTGCCACCTCAATCAGGCAATACTTCCAGATCATAACTACTCATTGATCTAATAAATATAGAATATTAAGATTCTCCCAGAGTTAATGATTGGGAAATAAACATAAATAAACCTGGTTCCTCTGGTGCTTAAACACATTGAGAAAGCTTTTCCTCTGTGGACCACGTTGGGGTACTTGCCTCTTTTGAACAGTATGTGTCTTTGAGAAAGCAGCCTTGGTTGGTGCTGCCCCTGTATTGGCTGTTCCTATGCCATGATAAAAACCAACAACAGGGATATGCAACTATTGGTGAATGGTGAATGAAGTGCAAAATAAGAGGAAGTGACTTTCAAGATGTTAGCAAACATCTGCCAAACACTTGAAGCACTCCAATAAGGAACACCTTAAGCAGCAATGGCTGGAGCTCTTCAATTTCACTGATCAAAGACTTCCCGAATCTGATTCGCTGAAACTCTTTCCACTGTGGATTCACCTCAATGATGCTGGTGTGTTCCACATAGCTCAGGAAATGGGTCTGCTGTACATTGCATCCACTATTCGTAGAGTCATAGAATCCCTACAGTGCAGAAGAAAGTCATTCGGCTCATTGAGCCTGCACTGACCACAATTCTACCCAGCCTCAATCCCTGTAACTCCACGTTCTAATCCTGCTAGCATCCCGGACACTAAAAACAATTTAGCACAGTCAATCAACCTAACCTGCACAATTTTTGGACTGTGGGAGGAAACCCATGCAGACATAAGCAGAATGTACAAACTCCACACAAACAGTGACACAAGTGGGAATCAAACCTAATTTTGTGCTGCTGCTGAGAGCCAGCAGAGCTAACCACTGCAACATCATGTCACCCAACTTAATTATTGATCCAATACCTAAATACTTTCTCAACAACTCCAAAGCGGCACACTTGGTGTGAAATGTGGAGGTGGAGTGGTTGATGCCAGAATCCTGACCTGATGTCAGTGTGACCATTAGGGAATTTAACATTCCACTTGGACCTGAAGCCAACTTCTCTTGCCAGTAAAAAGCCTCTCCAATACTTCAGGTCAATTATCTTTCATCACCCTGGTCAGACCTCACTTGGAGTACTGTGCTCAGTTCTGGTTGCATCATTACAGAAAGAATGTGGAAGCCATAGAAAAGGCGCAGAGGAGATTTACAAGGATGTTGCCTGGATTGGATGGCATGCCTTATGAGGGTAGGTTGAGAGAGCTCATTCTTTTTTCCTTGGAGAAACGAAGGATGAGGGATGACCTGATAGGCATGTATAACATAATGGGAGGCACTGATCGAGAGGATTCCAGAGGCTTTTTCCCTGGGCTGAAATGATTGCCACAAGAGGACACAGATTTAGAAATAGGTACACAGGAGATGTTAGGATCTTAAAGGGTGATAGGTGCATGGAATCAGCTGCCAGCAGTGGTGATGGAAATGGATTCAATAGAGTATTTTAAGAGACTTTTGGATAAGTACGTGGAACTTATTAAGTTAGAGGGTTATAGGTATGCCTAGTAGGTAGGGAGATGTTCGGCGCAACTCATGGGCCGAAGAGCCTGTTTGTGCTGTAGTTTTTCTATGTTTCTATCAATCAAAAACATTAACTCTGTTCCACTCTCCACAGATGTTGTTTAATACTGAATTATTCCAGCATTTTGTTTCATTTCAAATTTCCAGAGGCCACAGGATTTTGCTTTTGCTTTCTCTGCTGGTTCTACCCAATATGTTAATTCTTTGTTCCAAGCAGGTCAGGGATTTAGATGGAACTGCCTGACGCAACAAATGTCATCCAATTTATTCGCCACAGCCCAGGGGAGGGAATAAAACTACATATATATTAAAAAGTAATCTTGTTCCACACTGAATCAGCCTTCAAGTATTGCAGCAGCAAAAGAACGATTGTTGCGTTCCCCATGGCATCACAATACTCCAGTGTTCAGTGATGAAACTTTTTTTGAACAACTGATTGATATTTTTTGAGCAATCATAAGTAAAAAGCAGCTAAAAGAATGGATGAGACGGAGAGCAGATCCATACAATTAACAGACATGGAAATATCTACAGAGTGAAAACCAGAGAAGCGGGGCAGAAAGAGCCACAGTAAACAAAGAAAAATATCCAGATAAACGTTCAATAAAAGATGCTAAACCATAAGCCCATAAATATTTGAACACCAAATGACTGCAGACTGGCTCGAACAACAAATCTGAGCTTATTTAAACAGATTAGTAAATGTGCCTCCTGAGCTTTACATCTGATATTCAATGGCCAGTCAGTCAATGCATGGTGTATCCAGGAATTAATGTTTCTACAAATTCAGATATAATTACATATGAGAGTGAGAGGCCTGTAATAGATAATGGAGAGGTGGACTACACAAGATTCAGTGCTTTGTCACACTGTGCAAAGCAATTGATTAAGAAAACAATTGCATTCTAAATGGACTGGTGCAGTATTCAGGGGTCTTTCTGGTAGCAATTTAGATAATTGGACATCATCTGAAAAAAAAAATCTAGCAATTTAGGGAATCCATAAATTAGAAACAATTTGAACAAAACATGTTAAGAATATTGATATAGAAACAGATGCATCAATATCACTGGCGCCAGTCCACAGTGCAGAATATTCCTATAAACATTATTCAATAATGCAACAGAATTAAATCTGGAATGAAGAAATGTTGAAATAAAGGGAAGGAAGAGGGGGAAAATAGTGGAATTTGGGACATATTGATGTTGTAACAGCTGTGTTTCTGAAATCTGTTTGTCTTACTCTTCATTCTCTGTAGCTCAGCTCATTCCCAGGTCTAGTTCTCAGCCTCCACCCATTCCCACTACCCTCCTCACATCTCGGTTTCCGGATGAAATAAGGATCCAAGAACAGAGAATTTTTCTGCACAGATGCTTTTCAGTCCTGACTTATCTGCAAATTTTATTTTGATTAGCTAGTATTAGCTGCATGAGTTGATAGGTTTATTACCTTACCTTTCTCAACTTAGTCCCAACTTAATCAAAGACTAACCTGGCGTTGAACTCAAGATCCTGCCTTCTCACAAAGAATCACATATGCAATAGCTTGAAGAAAGTCTCTACCCATTAAGACTCTAAATGAAGACAAAGAAAACCAAAATTATCGAGGACAGGCAAGTTCGTAAATGTAGACATTTACACTTATGAATAAAACATGCATCAAAAAAAAACATTTCAAAATATGACTTTAAAAACAAAGACTAGATTGTGTCTTTGGGCCGGTTATATAAGACTCTTTACTTTCTTTCTGAGCAAAGAAGTCAGGCCAGAGACTGCCCAAGTTAGGCACAACTAACAGTCTAAATCCTCAAATTTACCCTGCCAGCATTAATTTATCAACAGTTTGTTATCACTGGACAATGCTCCAGGTCTTTTTAAATCATGGACTTTTTAATTAACGAATTAAGTGGCTCAGCGGTGTAGCAGCAACTATCAGCTGAATCCACGTGTAACTACAGACCTGAATTGACCTATGAGAGATTTCACTTTAAACAACGTACAACAGCTTGTAACAGTAAGATTAAGTTAGTTTCAGCTGCTCACTTAAATTTATTTTAGTGTTACAAGTAGATCTTACGTTAACACTGCAATGAAGTTACTGTGAAAATCGTCTGGCTGCCACACTCCAGCACTTGTTTGGGTGCACTGAGTCAAATTTTAGCATGGCCAAGTAACCAGCGAATCTTAGAAATCATTGTCTGCTCTTCCAGATAACAATCAAAGTCGTTATCACTAGTCACAAACAGGACAGAGCAGAGTATTTGCTCTCAGAAGATTGGCCTCTGTTAAGAAACATGTATGAAAAATGTTAAATTCATACAATGAATTTTCCATTACACAATTCAGTGTCAATAGCATAACTCCCTGTGCCTACCAAGTAACAACTGCATAACATTCTATTTCATTTGAATATCAAACTGCCTCATAAATATATATGTTATAATTCCGCTCCTGAAAATGTCAACTTTAAGTGAATCATAGTTTTATAAAGTTTATTTTATTAGTGTCACAAGTCAGGCTTATATTAACACTGCAGAGAAGTTATTGTGAAAATCCCTTAGTCACCACACTTCAGCACCTGCTTGAGCACACAGAGGTAGAATTTAGCACGTCCAATGCACCTTAGGATGTCAGAGGTAGGTTCTTTACCCAGAGGGTGGTAAGGGTATGGAATGCCCTGCCTGCTGCAGTTGTAGATGCGCCAAGTTTGGGGGCGTTTAAGAGGTCCGTGGATAGGTTTATGGATGAAAAAGGAATGGTTTAGGTTAGAGAGTCATTGCTTTTTCTTAATTGGTCGGCACAACATCGAGGTCCGAAGGGCCTGTTCTGCGCTGTAATGTTCTATAACCAGTACATCTTTCGGATTGTGGGAGGAAACCGGAGTATCTGGAGAAAACCAACGTGGACACAGGGAGAGCATGCAAACTCCCCAGATAGTGACCCAAGCCAGAATCGAACCCAGCCCTTGGCACTGTGAGGCAGCAGTGCTAACCACTACGCCATCGTACAGCCATGAGGCTTCCATACGAAGCTATATTAAAGCCAGAGTTAGGTTCCATCAGACATTTCTATCCCAATAAAGATAGTGTTCAATTTGAAATACCATAAATGTACAGCACTATGCATTCCTAGCTGCAGTAACTTGAAAACTAAAATAATCACAAAATATAAAATACAATACACAAATTGCATTTAAATTGCACTAAAATAATGACAGTACTCACCGGAGTAAAATGCTTTCAGATTGATCAGGCTGTACCAGTGGCAGAGGTTGGTTGATACCAGTAGCAGCTGAAGTCCCAGAAATACCTCAATCAACCAAAATCTGCCACAAAATGGAGTCCAATTCAGAACAAGAGCCAGGAGTAAAGAAGGATACAAAACGTGCAGTGGAACAAGAAACTGGGAATTTCTGAAGAATGACCCAGAGGATTAATTTAAAATCACAGGTCGGGAATTGGCAAGGGCAAGAGGGTATTGAGGGCAAAGGCAGAAGCATTGTGGGAAAAGACATGTTAGCATTCAGGCTACAACAGAGGACTGCAGTGGCAAATGATGTTAAAGTGAAACTGGAAACTTAAACGTTGCACTGACTTTTTTAAAATTAAAGCTATTAAAGTGAAGTGTGCAGGGAGACAACACTAAGTGAGGACTACCTACAGAGCATAATTGAAGCATAGATGAACCACAAATTTTGTTCAGTACACGGAGTTGTCTAACACTGCTCAACATGAAGTACTGAAGGATTGATACCAATTCCATTTCCACACAGATAACTTTTGAGCTAGTCTCCACCCATAACTAGCATTCATAGTGCCAAGAATATATAGTTATAGATTTTTAAGGAGAACTGTTTGAAATGTAGTCATGCCAACAAAAGCTTTTTTAAAAGCCTTTGTTCAGAAAAGGTGCAGACAGACAACGTGGCACCTTTCTGTGTTAGTTCAAAACCTTATCAGACTATGTATTTCAAGAACAATTGTAAAAAGTTCACTAAGTGTTCCACAAATGTAAATAAGATGCCTTCAGTTGCTGGCCTTCTTTCAGAACAAATACATTAACTGATCAAGATCTTAATGTGAAAGCTAAACATGACCCAAGCAGGAGAAAGGATCTTTGGATGGTAAATTTCTAACATGGAATCATGATTCCACATTTTGGGATGGCAGCCAGTTCAAGTTTTAAAATGGTGTATGGCCTAGTTGAAAAAACCACTGTGTGCGCAGAACCATCTTGAATATCATGAGAAAGACACTTTGAAACAGAAACTGCTTCTCATCAGGGAGAGAAGGAGCAAGGTTTCCAGAAACAGCTCTTTGAATGCTGCAATAAATCAGGCTACTGAGGAGTCAGTCTTCATTCACTTCAAGGGCCTGATCTGTTTGTGGAGTCTACCTCCAAAAGAAAGCCAACTCTTCAACTTCATAAGCCACTTGTTAAACTCTACCTTTTTCAACCTCTTCACTTTGGAAAGTGGAAATTCAAGCAATGGATCCACACTAATATCTTTAAGTAAGTTTTTATCTTTACCTGCTTTTAATTTTTGTGTCTGTACTTTAATTAACTTTATCACTTCTACTCCATTAACTTTCAGAAGTAATTCTGAATAAAAATTAACCTTCATTTAGTTTAAGAGCTAAATTTGTCTGCTGGGTGTATAATATATATGTACATATAACACAAAAATTCTTAGCTCACAGGTCACTTTGAAGAAACGCCATTATGTGGTCATAGCAAAAATCACCATTTAATAGAATGATAAAATTTAACATAAAACAGCAAACTGTTGGAAATCTGAAATAAAAATACAAAATACTGGGAAAACTTAGTAGGCCTGGCAACATCTGTAGAGAGAGAAACAGAATTAATGTTTTGAGTTCTCTGGTTTCTCTCTCCACACATATGGAGGCATATCTAGTACAAATTTAAAGTTCATTTTTAAGGATGTGGGTGTTAACTAATTTTTTATAATAATTTTTAAAACATAGGATAAGCTATTAGTTAAATGACAATTACTCTTGGTCCCATTGTCAATTTGCAGTAAATTGAGTCACCATATCCGCTTTCTTGAAAAGCAAATTCAACTCTAACAGCTAATATAAAAAATTCTACAGGCCCACAATGTTCAACTATACATATACTGCTTAAACAACTCAATCATTAAGTTTATCTGATGGTTTTCAGTACATAGAAATTCATTTCTGGAGGGGAAGAGGGGTGATGGGGTGTGGTGGAAGCTGATAAGAATGTAATTGTGTTATAGAGAGACAAAATGGCCTTGATACCAAACTGATCCATCACAGGATAAACAACCCAATGAGTCATTGAAAATTCTACAATTTTTTTTTATGTATGTGTTTAAGAGGAAAACCTGAAGAAACAACTATGTCACCTTTGTAAGGAGATGACCTAATGGATATATACAAATAGCACAGAAGTAACTCTGGAACAAGAATTCAAAATCAAACTGACAATAGAATGAGGGGAGTGAAGTTTAGCCTCAGAGAGACAGCTATTTTCTGACTGATGTCAAAAGGCTTCACAGTACAGCCAAAAAGCAGGTATTGGGGGTAATCATTGGAACTATTTCAAGTATTTCGTTATTGAGTCTCAGCCAAAAAATGAACGAGACATCTGTGTTTATCTTGAAAACTGGTTTTAGTTTCAACAAAAAAAAATCACATGACCAATTTATCATTCTTGCACAAAACCACAGTGCTAAAAGAGATATGCAATTACCATTTTCAAAATTGTTACTGCTGATTAAAGCTGCCAAATAAATTACAATTTGGACATTCTATGCACCCCTTCCAGGTTTCACCCATCACTGGCAATTATGCCAACATCAATCTAGGTCTTTCAATTTAGAATTCCTTGCTCAAGGTCATTTGTTTTGCTGTCCCTTTCCCTACAAGATCCTCAAACTCCACTTCTTGATTCAAGTGTTTGGTCACCTTTACTCGGCATCCAATTATTTCAGATTGCATGTCTGTCAAGCACTGTGGGCCTTTTTAAAAAAAAAAATACAGGCGCTACATGAATGCAACTCATACTGCATTCTGCACGTCTCTGTGTCTGCACAGGTTTCCTCTGGTTTCCTCCCACAGTCCAAGAGGCATGAGGGTTGGGTGGATTGGCCAAACTAAATTGCCTTCGTGTCCAAAGATGGAAAGTAAATGCCTGGGGTTGCAGGGATTGGAAGGGATATTGGGCCTGGGTAAGATGCTATTTCATAGAGTCGGTGCAGACTTGATGGAACAAATGGCCTCCTCCTGTACTGAAGAGATTCTATGATTTTAACTCTTTCTGTTGCAAATGAGACAGCTTGACTTATAGAAATGCTAAATTCGCAATGATAAATGAAGCAATTAGGGATGTAAACAAATGCCAGCCTTGCCAGCAACACCCACATACCATGAAAGAATATCATTTGTGATATCATGTGGTAGATGGAAAAAAAAGTGATTGTGCCAGTTAGACTAAGACTGTGTCACTGTCTCTCTCCCGGCCAGAGTTCTTTCTACTCCCCAATACCCCACATCCAAAAGGCTGCAAAAACACGGGCCCCAGCTGACTGACTTAACATCACTCAATGAGGCAATCTTTAGGAAGCAATGACAATATACATCAAGAGATGGGGGCCTTGTAGCCACCTCTTCAATTAATAATCTGTTCACCATTTATCTTTATATGACTCTTGTCACTACTGAGAGTCGCATGACAAAGTAAAAATGCGTGATGTTTACCAGCTTCCGAACAATAAGGTTATGTATCTACCAAGTCTTCAGTGAACTATTTTATTATTTATTTCATTTATTGGTGAAATATATAGCTTACGTTACATTGTAATGAAGTTACTGTGAAGATCCCCTAATTGCCACACTTCAGTCCCTGTTCGCATACACTGAGGAAGAACTTAGTACAGCCAAAGCACGTAACCAGCACGTCTTTCAGACTGTGGGAGAAAACCAGAGCATTTGGAGAAAATTCATGCAGACACGGGGAGAACATACAGTCTCTGGACAGACAGTGACCCCAGCCGAGAATCCAACCCAGTCCCTGGCACTGTGATGCAGCCGAGCTAACCACTGTATCATCGTGTCACTGTTTCAGAATTTATACTTCAGAACAGGAATAAGCTATTTGACTGCACCAAATTCCAACCATATTTTGGTCATATGAAATGCAAGTTGGAGGAAAACAAATAGCTCACCGACAACCAGCTATTAAGGTAAGATAGTTTGTTTAGGTTGGCATTTTCTGATTTAGAGAAATAATTTTTAGCCATTCAGGCACCAGCCAGAAACAAGAAATGGTGACTTCATCTGATCCATATCAGACTAACTAGCTTTGAAAGTTAATACATCATGTTGAAAGGACCATAGATAACTAGTCCACTCCTCCCTCGTGGTAAACAGACACTATTGCCAATGCTTCTCCCTCTATTAATTGGCTTAGTCCTCCAGTCTGAGAGAAACATTTGGACATCTAAACTGAGAATGATCCAAGATTTCCTTATACAAAATAGAATTGCCTGAAAATTAAGGTAGGGGCATGAGTGAGTGATGCCAAGCCTATACATTGGGATACTTTGATGCAACAGGAAACTGCTAGACACATCTTTTTTAATCAACAGAAAATTGAATTAAATGTAAAAAAAAACTCTGCCTCTCTGTTACCACATACTCTTCTAGCTGCATCAACAAAGCAATTCAGATTATTAACCCACCACAATGAAGGTTCAACATTTATTGCCAACTAATTTTCCAATTCTTCACCTGAGAAAAATAAACCAGATGTGGAGTTCACAAAATACGTGACATAACAGGATTCCAAGGAAATCAAGGCCATATTACAGATCTGAAATGTTAACTTTGGAAGTTGTCTACAGACGCTACCTGGCCTGCTGCATATTTCTAGCATTTTCTGCTTTTAATTACATGACGCCTTGTCTTGTTTTAAACTTTGTTGGCCTGTCTGTATTCAGCTGATGTAGAGATACCGGCGTTGGACTGGGGTAAAAGCAGTAAGAGGTCTGACAACACCAATTTTAAATCCAACCAATTTATTTGATAGTAAACCTGCAAGCTTTCGGCCTTTGTGCCTTCGTCAGGCGAATGAGGTGTTCAGCCCTACGCCTCATTCGTCTGACGAAGGCACAAAGGCCGAAAGCTTGCTGGTTTACTATCAAATAAATTGGTTGGATTTAAAATTGATGTTGTCAGACCTCTTACTGTATTCAGCTGACACAAATTTGCTCCAATATTTCTTCAGCACAGTTTACTACTTCAAAAATAGTGACTTATATCGTTTATAAATTGGCCCACTGTAGTCAAACTAAATTTGATGCATAGGAAGAGAAAATGAAACAAATTTCTATTAAGAACCGATTTCTCAAAAACTAATTTGGGAATAGCAGAAACATTCAGACTTTAAGCAATATGTGTCTCAAAATCTCTTACAATATTAAGAATGTCAGTGCCATTTCTCCCACCCACTCCTCCCACAATTAATAGCCTCAGGGAATCATGGATGCACATGTTGATAATTTTCTGAAAAGGATGTAGCCAATTAGAGACAAACAGACATTCCCTTGAAAGAAATCACCCCAATGCCTTTAGCCAGCAAACTGTTTACTGTCCAGGGGAGTATACAATTTCTTTATAAGGTTCGGCACATCACAGCAGATCAGTCATTTAGAGCAAAGATTCTGCTGAGTTTCAGATGGATAATTCAATCTGGTGACATCAATACGCAGCAAACTCAATATTGTATAACGAAGCCCAGCCTGGGGCACAATAGTGGAATCAGATATCTCAACCCAAGATAGTGGTGCAATGACTTCATTCCTCAGCACTGTTCTGAGTATTTATATTTCTAAGCTGTCAGAACTCTACATTTTCAGCATTAACACTCTAATGCAATTTCCATATTAGAACAAGTAGAACATGGCACAAGAACAAAACTAAAAGAAGGTTAACGTGGGAAAAGAAATACAGGGCATAAATTTGATGAAACATTTATATCTCAACAGTAGCGTTATCCTTTGTAGCATATGGTAGAACAGAAAAATGCATTGGAATCACAGAACACATCAGACTGACAACTATTCAGGCAACAAATGACACTAAAATGTTGGCGTTTTAATTGGCCTTCTGCTGAAGTCTTTCTATATTGTATGACCCCTTTCTGCTTTGAATATTCTTTCCCCTCTTATTGTTGTCTCACAACCCAGAGGTCTCGATAATCTTTCTTTGCACTACTTCTAAACCAAAGAATCTCCTACAGTGCAGGAGGTGGCCATTTGGCACATCGAGTCTGCGCTGACTCACTGATAGAGTATCCTACACAGGCTCACCAGCCTTCTTATCCCAAGGTTAGATGGATTAGTCTACACATCTTGGGAAATTAAAGGACAATTTACTATAGCCAATTCACCTAACCTGCACATCTTTGAAAGTGTTGAAGGAAACCGGAGCACCCGGAGGAAACCCAGCCAGACAGAGGGGAGAAAGTGCATACTCCACACTGACACCGACCTTAGACTGGAATTGAATTCGATCCCTGATGCTGAGAGGCAGCAGTGCTAAGCAATGTGCTGCTCCCAATGGTTTGCACTGAATAGGGCAAAGGGGATATAAATCAAGATGCAAAGATGAGAAGCCTTGTATACAAGACCAGCTGTTTACACATGCACATTTTATGCTAATGTTTAAAAATTAAAAGAGTATAGCTGTATTTGTTGTTAACATCGGAAAAATTAGTGCACATCACAATCACTTTGTTTAAAGATCATTTACTAGTTATTAAAGTCTTCTGATTTCAATTGATGGATTTACTTACTTTTTTGGTCACTGAACGAGGTCAGTGTTCAAAGGCCAAACAGAAAAGTCTGCACCTAGCTGGAGCCATGCATTAAAGCAGCAGTAGGGGTCAAAAACTTTTCTAAGAGCCCTTTGAACACTTCAAAGTTATATCACTTAGAAAATCACATGGTTCATAGTTGATAATGCTAGAGCTGAATTCCAGCCAAACTCCATTTTGTGCGCTTTTAAATTATAGACGAATCTTTTTTGTAGCTAAATAGCTTCACAAATGGACTGGATATCACCGACCAGTATTACCAACTTCTGTGAGCAGAATTGGAATTGCATCCTAATTGTAGCAAATTAAAGTTAGACTCATTTATATTTTAAAGTTGCTTTTGTTATAAAAAAGACTTCTGAGCTAATGGAAAGAACAAATTGCAACTACTAGTTTCTGTTGCCAGTTCTTACAGCAGGGATCTTTATGGCTTTATATTAGGAAAACTTTAACCATTGAGAATAAAACGGTCTGAATTTGGGCAAAGGTGTTTACATTGTATATTTTCTTACTGAATGGAAGATTCTTTCTGAACTGGTTAACTGAAGCCAGGTCCTTAGTTCCATGTTCCTCCTCCTCTTTCTCATAATCACATTCAGGGTTAGCAAGGGAGAAAAGATACAGCACCATTTGATTTAACTGACATATGATGACCACAAACACAAGAAAACTTGAAATAAGAGATCATTTGCCTCATCAGGTTCAATTTTTCCCACAGAACAATCTTGGCTCTCCCCAAACGCTCCAGCATTAACAAGTACTAGGGGGTACAAGTTTAAGGTGCGAGGGGCAAGGTTTAAAGGAGATGTACGAGGCAGATTTTTTTACACAGAGAGGTGGGTGCTTGGAACGTGTTGCTGGGAGAGGTAGTGGAAGCGGGCATGGTAATGACTTTTAAGGAGTCTTGACAAATACACGATTAGGATGGGAATAAAGGGATATGGTCCCCAGAAGGTTTCAGTTCGGTTGGCTAGCATGATCGGTGCAGGCTTGGAGGGCTGAAGGGCCTGTTTCTTTACTGTTTTCTTTGGTCTTTGTTCAAATGCAGAATTAAGCAAAACTCCAAAATTTCCTCCTTCATCTTAGTTGATGTTTACAAGGCTGATTACCATTGATCTACAAGGCATTTGTTTACCTATGTACCTATAGATTTCTGTTCCTCTCTAAATATTCACTTAGCCCACTTCCGAAGTAAATTAACTGTCACAGTCTAAAAACGGTTTGGATGCGGCACTCTGCCAGAGTGGTTAGCACTGCTGCCTCAGTGCGAGGGACCTAGTTTAATTCTGGTCTTGGGTTACTGTCTAGGTGGAGTCTGCATGTTCTCCCTGTGTCTGAGTGGATTTCCTCCAGTTGCTCTGGTTTGCTTCTACACTCCAAAGATACACGGATTAGGTTGATTGGCCCTATTACCCTAAACTTAAATATGTGGGATTACAGGGACACGGCATGGGTGGGATTGTTGTTGGTGCAGGTTTGATGGACCGAATGGCCTCCTTCTGCACTATAAGGATTCTATGATTAATTGTTTCACATCAACTACGACTACGGAAAGAGCTAAATAATGATAGAAGGAAAGATTCTTTTTAAACTCAGGAACACAGGGGACTGCTTAACTAAACCCAGGTTCACTAGTTTTATACTCAAATCCAATTAAAAACACTTGATTATTTTCAAGTTATCCGATCATCTAAGACTAATGATCCTGAATGTATGGAGTGGACTCCCAGGTAAAATGGTCAATGCCAATTAGCATTTTCAAATCCGGATAATCTCCCTGCTCAATCTCTTTTTATCCGACGAAAACAATTGCAATTCAGCAAGTCAATCCTTCAGAATGCTGACGCCAACAAGAAAATTTACACAGAACACGTACTTCTCCAAAGTCAGATAATTTCTGTATAATGTTTATTCATTTTGTTTCTGAATATAATTGGCAGCTTGCGTTGGTGTGCCCTGAGCTTTGTAGCCATCTTCAGCCAAGAAGTGGGTAGTTTATTGTAGAATAAAAATTAATTTCAATACAACATACTATTAAAATGAACCAGCTGTTCCCTGGACTGAAGATTGCCAGATAGCTGAGCTGCCCACCTGTGCAACAACCTTCAGCCAGAGAGACAATTTATTTCTTTTAATACCCATAATATTGAAAAGTATTTTAGTTTGCATTAAGCTTTCCATTTTGGCTGAATATTATCTCAGAGCTAGGAACAAGACCAGCGTACGAGGTGGAGAAAGAAAGCCAAAAATAATAGAAATTCATAACCAGATGTGGACAAATAAACAAATTAAAATAGTATTAATTCAATATTAGAATAAGCAACAGCAAATCAACGCATAACAGTGCAATCCATATTTATACAAACAAAAATGACACTGCCAAATTGATTTTTGAATTAAATCAGAGCCAGAGTTCTGTATTCACTAAAAAAGGCAAATTTATCTCAGTAGATTACAGAAGACCCTTGAGGATTACCTACACAATAGAAATGCTGCTGACTGTCAGTATTCTTCACTAATCTCATCAGATCTTCGATCTATAGCTTGGCACAAAAGGCTCTAAGAAGATGCAGCAAAACTATATACTTTTGCCAAGCTATTTGAATAACACTCACTGAGAATCCAATCTGAATGTCCTCCTCATAACAACTGTCATAATAATGTGATTTGTGCATGAGTGATGTAAATTTATAATTTTACTGGCTGATCAAACATATATCAAACTGTTTAAAGAGGACTTTTTTCAAAGCAAAAGATATCAACTTAAGATAACTGCCACAATCACCTGAGCTCTGTAGTGTTGCAAGTTGACCGGTTTCTGTAATGTTCCAACCTGAATTACAATTCACACATGCCATAACATTCTAAGGAACTTCATACCTAACCTAACTTTCAATAACTACTACAAAAGATTTACTGCATGAGACCTCACATTTGCACACCCAAGGCTATCTCTCAAGCAGCGGACAGAACTTTCCAGCTTTTGGACAAACACGTCCAGAGAATTCAGCCGAGGAAGTCTACTCGAACAATAAAGCTACGTGGAAAGCTGTTCTGTCTATTTCATCAAGATGGTTAATGTTTATTCAGAGATAATGCTTGCAACCTTACAGAATCTAATCACCTCAGGCATGAAGCAAAAGCCGCAGTCAGTTCAGACAAGTAAATAGCTTCTAAATTTTGAAATCATTAAAGAGAGAGAGGGTAACATGACCAGAGTAATCACGTTTAAAATCTCTCCTGAATACAGCATGCAAGCTGCCAGGTCTGTAATCTTGAAGAACCTGCCAGCAGGCAGTAATATTCTCCCCACCTCTTCCCTCGTGATCCTATCACTAGAAAAATTAAAAATCCAGCACAGGAATGCAGGATTTTTGCTACCAGAAGGTGCAAAAACATTGACTTCTTGGAAAAGACTGATTACATTTTAAAAAGGGTCTCCAGCAATTGTAGTTTTATATGGGCTTTAACTGCATTCTTAGAACTTCAAGATCTGTGAAAAATCACTTCTGCAAATACAAATACCAGCAAAGGACTCAACTAACTCTCATTTTTTAACCTTTCAGCATGGAAACTTAACTTGGCTAAGAAAGTAGCTACCTATAGGTAGCTACCTACCTATCTGAAAATTCTGCATGCTTGTGTGTGCTGTGAAGGTACAGGCATGGATTTACCGTCTAAAATTTTTTTTATATATCTTTATCTGGGTGGGTTTTTAACTCAATGAAAACCAATCCATTTTTGTTTTAAGGCCTGCTAGACTAGGTTCTTCCCAACCAGCATCTAAATGGTTAAGCACTGACAATGAATAAATCCTTCTAAGCTCACAAATAATCCAGTTATGGTCAAAGACTTGGAGTGGTGAACTAGGGGAGTAATTTTTTTAAACTCCCTCTTCGTAACAGACACGTAAATATTCCATTAATTCGCATGCATTATTAATCATCATCTAGTGCTGCCTGACAAGTCAACAAGAATCCAAGTTGTATGACTTCTGTTCAACATATCTCATTAATTGTAACAATTTGAAAATTCATTATTCCTTTGAAAGGAATATTCTAAAATTTGCTTTGCCATTGTTCTGCTGATGAAATTATGATACATCACTAGCAAACAGGACAAGCTCTTTGAACATGGACAAGTTGCGTTTACAAGAATCTACGTCTCAATGGAGCAGATAAACAACAAAGGCCAGGGAAGAAATTGCCAGTCTAAATGTTACAGCAAAGCTCTTACATTCCTGTCACTTGGTGTGAAAGCAATCCTGAGTGCTAGGATGAGAGTCCTTCAGTTTAGGTGAATCTTCTCTGGCAAGGGTATTTCGCAGAGATTGGTGTCAAAAACCCTTCACCGTTTTTCTAACTTGCACCAACCAGCCTAATTCCCACTAAATGGCACAGGCATTAATTTCTGGATCAAGGCTTGAATTCATTTGTGTTTCTTCCACCTCCTCCTTTCCCATCAAGACTCATTTGTTAAATAAATGTCCCTTTTTCTGGTTAGGTTCTCCATTGATTCACTACTTTGTTATTTTCAGTTGCTCTAGTCTTTTTGGCAGAAAGATTTGTTAAAACAAATTGGCACACTTTGCTCAAAGTTTTACTTGTATTGAAATGTGATGAAAAAGAACAGTGCCAATGGAAACAGTAGATGTTTGTTAACATGGTTCTTAGCTCATTTAGTATATCAGCATTGCACAAGGTGCTGAAAAATAGGGCACAGTACACAAATTTAAGTGGCTTATCTTGTTTTTCCTTCTTCGTCCCCCCTTCAGCCATCTATGTCTGACACTGTTTCATGACCAAAGGGCTAAAATGCCCAGTTTCAATGTTGTGCCTTTTCTGATGTCACTACCCAGAAAGTAGCATTCAAGTCACTGGTATCCAGTCAAAACTGTCTACGAGGAGACCTGGCAATCACTATCAAGCAGACGATTTATCATAAATATCGGAACAGAATTCATATGCCAACCAAATCAGATCAAGAAGGATCCATTCCACTCAATTTTAGTTGCTTCAAGCCATGTATGAAGTCTAGTTTCCAGATAAAGCAACTGATCCAAGTACATAACAAGTACACATACCAAAAGAGAAAATGCTGGAAAATCTCAGCAGGTCTGGCAGCATCTGTAAGGAGAGAAAAAAGCTGACGTTGAGTCCAGAAAATCCACCGACAAAAGAAGTGATCTGATGTGTTCAATATTTTGCAAATTAATGCAGCAGCAAAACAAGGAAAGGAAATTAAGTTAATAGTTCACAATGTCACTGGTGTATTCAAGTCTCTTTTTATTCATAATACAGGAGTTGGGATGTTTTGTTGAAGTTGTCTAAGACATTGATGAAGCCACACTTGGAATACAGCTTACAGTTCTGATCACCCTATTATAGAAATGATATTATTAAACTAGAAAGAGTGCAGAAAAGATTTACGATGATGCTACTGGGACATGATGGTTTGAGTTATAAGAAGCTGGATAGACTGGGACTTTTTTCTCTGGAGTGTAGGGGGCTGAGGGGTGGTTTTATAGAGGTCTATAAAATAACGAGGGGCACAGATCAGCTAGATAGTCAATATCTTTTCCCAGAAGTAGGAGAGTCTAAAACTCGAGGGCATAGGTTTACAGTGAAAGGGGAGTAATACAAAAGAGTCCAAAGGATCAACTTTTTCCACACAGAGGGTGGTGAATGTCTGGAACAAGCTGCCAGAAGTATTAATAGAGGTGGGTACAATTTTGTCTTTTAAAAAGAGTTTAGATAGTTACATGAGTAAGATGGGTATAGAAGGATATGGGCCAAATAGAGACAATTGGGACTAGCTTAGGGATTAAGAAAAGCAGAGGCATGGACAAGTTAGACCGAAGGGCCTGTTTCCATATTATAAATCTCTAGGACTCTCTCATAGATAATTCATTTTCTTGGATCATTTCAAATAGATTTGAGATGTGTAAAACTTTTCCCTGAATCACTTATAGCATTTAATGAGAGTGGTAGTGGTTAAAATGAACAGTCAATTCAACATTAGTGAGATGGATGGATTTCTTAAATTAAAGGAAAAATGATTAGTGATGTAATATTGCCAAACTAATGAGTTTTAACCAATTTATATTAAGCACCTCGGGGTCTTACAGTGCAATTTCATTGAATTAGTCAATGTGCAATACCACATCATAAATAATCTGGTCACATCTTATTCTGATGAAGATTTAGATTCTTAAGAACTAGATGTCTAGGCCTTATTGTTTGTAATTATTTTCCATTTCAGTAAAGAGGCAAATTCATGAATGGGGTTCATTCCTAACATTGCCAAGTATGTTTCTGGTCACTTCTGTTTCCAGGCTGTACTGAGCAGTTGATCCGACTCTGCCAGAAATCCCTTTAAAATGGCATTCCATCCAGCTGAAATCACCCATCAGCTGTGCCCATGACCACAGATCTCATTTTCCCCTTGACCCTCTACCATTTGACAAATTAAATATGACTATTAAATACTGATATTGGATACTATTACGTACTGATCATTTTACCTCCACTGAAATACAGCCAGCGCATTGTCCAATAATATCGTCTCTTTATTTGGTATACTTCTGGCAAACAAGAATATATCTTGACATTCTTCTTTATCTATGTGCAGCTTTTAGTGGCATAATTTACAGGCACACAGTGAGATACGATACGTACCCAGCTCCTTATCTCTCAGGTCAAATTCACAATCATCTATCTATTGTCAAACTACCTGTTTGACATCAATCTTGGACAAGTTTAAATTTGACAAGCATTTGTTAGAACTCTTTAAAAGCAAGGTGCATATTGGCTCTTCAACTGAAGCTTGAGCCAAAATTATGCAAGGTGCATCAGAGTCCTGCTGAATTACAGATCACAGTCATCAAGCAAGGTTGTCCCAATCTAATAAGGATCAACAGTCCACAAGTGGAATACTATGTACAGTATTAGTCACTTTATTTAAGGACGTAAATGCAGTGGAAGCAGTTCAGAGAAGGTTTACTAGATTAACACCTAGAATGGGTGGCTTGTCTTATGAGAAAGGGGTGGACATGCTTGGCTTACATCTGCTGGAGTTTGGAAGAGCACGAGGCGACTTGATTGAAACAAAAGTTCACAAGGGGTCTTGACAGGGTGGACATGGAGAGAATGTTTGTTCTTGGAGAATCGAGAACTAGATGTCAGTTTTAAAACTAAGGGTTGCCCATTTAAAACAGAGATGAGGCAAAACTTATCTACTCAGAAGATTGAGAGTCTTTCGAAAACTCTTCCTAAAAAGATGTTGGAAACTAGAACTTGAAATATTTTTAAGGCATAAGTGGATAAGCAAGTGGGTGTCAACAGATGCAGACTTGAGGTTTCTATCCATTCAGACATGATTTTGTTAAATGGCAAAACAGGTTTGAGAGCCTGAATGGCCTTCTCCTGCTCCTTGTTTGTGTGTATGATACTTATCTTACCTGTCTCAAAATTCATTAATGTGTAACTCAAATTTTTATAGAAAATCAGATACAGAAATTGAGCCTTAGTGAAGAGGAAGCAGTTTCTCAGTACAATTATCCCTTGTTGTAATCAATTAACAAATTAACTTGCCCTTTAAAACAAGAGCCTAATTCGTTTCATTTTTGCAAAAATGTACCTTATTCATAAATTATCTAAAAGAACATTGCCAAGCATTTCAAAATGGTCATTACAGTAAGTGCAACAATATTCAAATTTTCTGCATAGATCATGTCAGGCTTTGAGGTGCTTCAACTAGATTGTGATACATCTAATATTTACTGCTTGCTAATATACGTATAAAAATACACATACACAAGGGATATTGCCACACTTTTGTGGACCAGAGATGGTTATGTTGACTGGGGCTATATTAATTGGAATTTGGAATAATGGTGGGGGGGATATTATAGAAACACATAACATTATGAAAGGAATAGATAAGATAGAAGCAGGGAGGTTGTTTCCACTGACAGGTAAAATTAGAGCTAGGGAACATAACTTCAAAATAAGAGGGAGCACAGTTAGGCTGAGATGAGGAGGAACTTTTTTACCTAAAGGGTTGTGAACCTGTGGAATTCCCTGCCCAGTGAAGCAGTCCAATGCCGGAGGATGCAACCCATCGTGTGTGGCTGGCAGGTATCTACCCACAAAAATACAAAAAAAGCACTCAAGTCTTCAACAGGGTTTCCCATTAATGTCAAATGTTTGTAGATGATCAAACTGGATTTGAAAGAAAGGTTTTACAGCTTCCAACAACATTAAATATGAGGAGCTTCACACCTGACCACTGAGGCAAAATAAACAGATGGGCAAAATCGTTTTCCCTAAAAAGGCTTTTCTGAAAACATTAATTTCAGAAACAAAGAGACAGTTTGCAAAGACTTGTTTTTTTTACACAAGTTGAAACTATTGATGTGGAGCTTGCCAGGAAATCTTGAAGGGAAGTGGTCATTTGAATCTCTGACAATCAGAGGAAACTGGAAATAACCAGCCTGTGCATTGGGATTTGCATTGGGCTCACTGTCCTTTAAAAAAATATACATTTTAGAACAAGGTTATAGGGTTTTGAATATTCCAGCAATATTTTCCTGTTTGAAAGCCCAAACAATCTGTCCTTAGCAGAAACCTCAGCAAATTCCCTAGGAACCCACACTGAGCTCTTTCTTTCTCACCTTTGCATTTGTTGCTTTGGCCAAGTTTACACCTCTACCGCCCCCGACACATACACACAGTGGATCCTTTTCACCACCATCCAGTATTTTCATTGCACCTGGACCTCGCTCTGGATTCTTACTCTCTCAACTTGTTTTCATTTCCATGCTAGCAGTGTCCACGGGTCTTCTCAATTTCTCCTGACATTTCACTCACTAATCCATTTCTCCCTGAACCTGCAGCACTGACTCCCTTGCATCCAAAACTTAACATTATCCAACCTACTGACAAGAGTGGCACCGTTGTATTTGGCATACCGACAAGAACTCCAACAGGATTAATCGCTGATTCTGTATGCCGCATACTGTGCCCTTCTCTCTACATGTCAGACCACAGCACGCCCAAGTCTACCTGATGGATATTTTTCTCTTCAGGTGCCTTCATGAACAACCACTGGTGTATAATGGCAGTCAACAGGATAAATTTGCTCCACCCCATCTAACTGACAGTAGCTGCAATTAGTTTTCAGCTTGTTCTAAATTCTCTACAGACATGAAATAAAACGAGCTAAAGATTAAAGCAACACAAGTGATTTGATGGATACAAATCTGACTACATTACCATCCATGAAACTTTCCAAAAATTGATTGTGTGCGTGTGCCTGGGGGGGGGGGGGGGGGGGGGGGAAACAGGGAGAGCACCCTTAGAAAATCAAAAATTTATAAGCACTTCCTAGAATAAGTTCCAGTCATAATCATAAAATATTACTTCTAAGAATTATGTAAATTTTGCTGCAATTGTATACAGCCTTGGTGAGACCACACCTGAAATATTCTGTGCACTTCAGTCTCCTTATTGAAGAAATGATATACTTGCCACAGAAGCAAAGGGGATGCAATGACATTGCAGCATTGCCACTAGATGAGTAACCCAGAGACCCAGGTAATCGCACCATGGACACTAAATGCTGGAAAACCTCAGTAGGTCTGACAGCATCTGCAGGAAGAGAATAGAGCCAACATTTCGAGTCTTGATGACCTTTTGTCAGAACATATGCAGTATTTTGCTTTTAATCCCATCATGGAATCTGAATTAAATAAAAATCTGGAATTAAAAGTCTAATGATGACCATGAAACTATTGTTGATTGTTATAAAAACCCATCTTGTTCACTAACGCCCTTTGTGAAACCTGTCGCTCTTACCCCACCATGACTCCAGATCCACAACAATGTCCTCAATGCCCTCAGGACAATCAGTGCTGGCCCAAGATACCAGTCAACAACATCCACATCTCATGAACAAAGAACTGAGTTTCACCAGACTGATTTCTGCTATGGCAGGATTATCTTGAGAGATTGAGGAAAATAGGTCTGTATTCTCCAGCTCTTGTAAAAAGTTTCACAACACCAGGTTAAAGTCCAACAGGTAGTAAATGCCACTAGCTTTCAGAACACTGTTCCTTCATCAGGTGGTCTTCTTTACTTCTTATCAGAACTTAGAAGGTGTGAATGGGGTAGAGGCAGGAGAGATGTTTCCTCTGGGGATAAATCTGTTGGACTTTAACCTGATGTTGTGAGACTTCTTACTGTGTTGAGCCTAGAACCAGGACAGGCAGTCTCAGAATAACGGCAGGCCATTAAAGCAAGGATGAGGAGGCATTTTTTCACTCATTTGAGTGAAATTTTTGGTGGATTTTTGAAACTCACTACTCCAGAGATGTACGCAACTCAATCAATCATCAAGTATGTTCAAGACAAAAAATCAATAGATTTCTGGAATTTAATGTTATCAAGGACATAAAGATAGCACAGGAAAGTGAGATGGATGATCGGCCACAATTAAGCAAAGGGTCAAGCATATCAGCAAGCTGAATGGCTGAGTTCTGCCCTTATATCCTTACATTAATTACTTGCTGAAACACTTACAAATCTGAAATTTCATGGTTCAGATAATACATTAATTGAAAGATACAATGCAAGCCCCATTGCATATGTATTGGCAATGGCGGTCCATAGTGTCAGTAATAGAACAGAGCGGGATCAGCTCTGAATTCTCTAGCCCACCAACGTGAAATAAAAATAGCCAAGAATGCACAGCCAAGTGATCTGATGGAAACAAATTTGAATTCATTATTAACTTTCATCAAAACTCTCAAAAACAAAAAACGTGAAAGCATCTGCCAGAATAATTTCCGTTTATAATGAGAATGCTACTTCCAAGAATTGTGAAAATTCATTGTTTGCTGAAATTGTAATTAACAAAGCTTCCTTTGGACGATGGAAACATTCCTGCAATGTTTAACTCTTGCTCAATCACAAAACTGTTCTATTTTTGCCAATGAACTGTTCTATAATGGTGAAATATTGCCCATCCCTTAATTAATTAATAGTTTACAAACATCCATAAATCAATAAATAAAGCATGTCAAGCTCTTGCTCCATCTTGATGATGTGCCAGACCAAGTTTTTACAACTGTATCAAGACGATTCCCCTCTTGTATAAATTAAGGAAGTTCCATATTAGGCTGAGCACCAAGCTCCAGTTAGGGTCAGGAGGAATCGCTGACTGAGGTGTGGCTGAGATAGTCAGGCATTGGAAATATAAACACAGTTGAGAGAGTTCCAAATTAGTACTGCTGCCTCCCTGCATCAAGAATCCGGGTTTGATTCCAGCCTTGAGTGACCGTGCGGAGTTTGCGCACTGTCCCACAGATTTCCACTTTGTGCACCTGTTTCCTCTCACACTCCAAAGATGAGTAGGTTAGGTGGATTGGCTATACTAAACTACCCCTTAGTGCCCAAAGATGTGAAAATTAGGTAGATGAGTCATGGTAAATACTTGGGATTACAATGATAGGCCAGGGTTGGACCTGATAAAATGTTCTTTCAGAGAGTTGGTGCAGATTCAATGGGCCAAATGCCTCCTTCTGCACTGTAGGGGTTCTATGGTGCTATCCTTTTGCTGAGGCCCAGGGTTAGCAAAAGCCTACAACTGGAGCAGTCCGCTCCTCCAATACTGTGAAAACTCATATTCCTAAAAATCTTGGACTTTATGCAGGCAAGGACAAAGACATCTTGTAATGGAGCGGGATTTAGCTTATATAGTACTTTGAGTATCTGCCACACAGTCATTCCTATGACTTAGTATACCCACTCTTATCATGGGCTACCACTTTCATCAGGCACTAATCATTTATCATTTCCACTGACGTCAAATTGCACTGCTTACAACATGATATATTAAACCTGTCAACTGCTTCAGATCATTCTTCAGATCTTGCTTATCTTGATCATATTTGTATTTAAATCCCTGCATGGATTTTTTTTTTGGGTCCTGCATGTTTTATAAAGTCTGTTTTGGGGGCTGCGGAATTGACTCATTCACCCACCAGTCGAGGTAGAAGAGAACATTCCTCTGGATGCTGGAGATGAACAGTAATCCGTTTCGGAGGAATGTGGCAAACACGGTCAGAGACTTTGGAAAATCCCACCTTCCCTGAAGGGCAGTATCTCTTCTAGCAAAAAACAAACTTGACAAATGTGAGGAACTATTAGCATAACACACACATGATATCAGTCAGAGAGCAGTACCTGAGTGTAGGCATACATGCCTTGTTTATAGTTCTCAGATCTCCATTAGCAGGAATGCTCTTAAAGTTTTATTTGTTAGTCACAAGTAATGCTTACGTTACAATGAAATTCCCCTATTCGCCCAGTCGGTTCAATGCACTTAACCAGCACGTCTTTCAGACTGTAAGAGGAAACTAGAGCACCTGGAGGAAACCCACGCAGACACAGGGAGAATGTACTAACTCCACACAGTAACCCAAGCTGGACATCGAACTTGTGCCCTTGGCACTGTGAGGCAGCAATACCTCCACTGTGCCAATAAGTACCAATAAACACCTTATAAAGCACAATCTGAGAGGTGTTACAAGCATATACAGACACTGTAAACTTATTCACACACTTTTATTTACCATCTTAAGTGGCAGAATCATGAATAAGTTACTATAGTTTGCACCATAATTAAAACCATTAACGCATGAAAGTGCTGACTCAATTGTCAACTTCTTTTACTTTTATGCTTAATGGGTTAGAACCAAAAGGGCTCAAATATGCAACCGCAGACCAGTTTGAGTCATGTTGGGCATTAAATAACAGGAGTTTCACTGCCTGGTATTGACAGACTGTAAACTTTTGGAGAAATTAAAAGTCAAATAAATATGCCCTGACCAATAATAATCTCTCAACCAACATTTCCAAAAACATTACCTGGTCGCTTACTTTATTATGAGGCATTGTACAAATTGGCTACCATGTCATTAGAAAAGTAACTACACTTCGGAATATTCTTCACTGACTGCAATCCTTAGTTATGAAATGCTGGAACAATGTCTGTCTAATCAAAACTATTCCTACAGAACAACTGGACAATGCACTCCAAATTCTGACAATGGGGGCGGGGATTCTGATACTACGAGAATAGCTGTTTGAATTGAGGAAAAACACAGCATCAAAAAGGGGATACTAACCTATAGGAATCCTCATTTATTAGCATGCTCAATATGTCCCCTGACAGATCAAGCCCAACTACATGCTATGGGGTAGGAATGATGTAGAGTGCAAATGTGTTGGGATTCCAAAACACAAAACTTATAATGAACAGCAGTTCATTCAGTAGCTCAGAAGCTATTTCATGCTTATACTCAACCTGCGCTCCTGGGAGAGCTCCCACCATTCCCGACACATAACCTGTTTTGTAGCAATGTCATCATGTGACTGCTATCTACACTGAGTAAAGAATGTATGCTATTGGTTTTAGGATGCCATGTAGGAATCCAGTTACTCAACATAGAACATAGAACATTACAGCACAGAACAGGCCCTTCGGCCTTCGATGTTGTGCCGACCAAAATAAAAAGCAATGCCCCTCCAAACTAAACCATTCCCTTCTCTTCCATATACTTATCAATTAACCTCTTAAACGCCACCAAACTTGGCGCATCTACAACAGCTGCAGGCAGGGCATTCCACTCCCTAATCACTCTTTGAGTAAAGAACCTACCTCTGATATCCGTCCTATAACTCATACCCCTTAATTTAAAGCTGTGTCCCCTCGTGCTAGCTTTCTCCATCCTAGGAAAAAGGCTATCACTGTCCACCCTATCTAAACCTCTAATCATCTTATATGCTTCAATAAGATCCCCTCTTAGCCGCCTCCTTTCTAACGAAAACAACCTCAAATCCTTCAACCTCTCTTCATAGGACCTGCCCTCCATACCAGGCAACATCCTGGTAAACCTCCTCTGTACCCTCTCCAATGCCTCCACATCTTTCTTATAATGTGGGGACCAGAACTGCACACAATACTCCAAGTGCGGCCGCACTAGAGTTTTGTACAGTTGCAACATGATGCTGCGGCTCCTAAATTCAATCCCCCTACCAATAAAAGCTAAGACTCCATATGCCTTCTTAACAACTTTATCCACTTGACTGCCTACTTTCAGGGATCTATTGACACATACACCAAGATCCTTCTGTTCCTCAACACTATTAAGAGCCCTACCATTAGCCCTATACTCTACACATTTATTGTTCCTGCCAAAGTGCATTACCTCACACTTTTCCACATTAAACTCCATTTGCCACCTCTCGGCCCAGCTCTGCAACTTGTCCAAGTCACTCTGTAAACTATAACACCCCTCTTCACTATCTACCACTCCACCGACTTTAGTGTCATCTGCAAATTTACTGATCCATCCCTCAATACCCTCATCCAGATCATTTATAAAAATTACAAACAGCAGGGGCCCCAAAACAGACCCCTGAGGCACACCACTTGTCACCGAACTCCACGATGAATATCTCCCATCAACCACCACCCTCTGTCTTCTATCTGCCAGCCAATTCCTAATCCAATTAGCTAAATCACCCTCTATTCCACACATCTGCATTTTCTGTAGAAGTCTTCCATGGGCCACCTTATCAAACGCCTTACTAAAGTCCATATATACTACATCAACCGCCTTACCCCCATCCACCTCTTTGATCACTTTCTCAAAAAACTCAATGAGGTTAGTAAGGCATGACCTACCCTTCACGAAACCATGCTGACTATCCCCAATCAATTCATTTCTCTCTAAATAACTATAAATCCTATCCCTAATAATTCTCTCCAATACCTTGCCCACAACAGAAGTAAGACTCACTGGCCTATAATTCCCTGGAAGGTCTCTCTTCCCCTTCTTAAACAATGGGACCACATTCGCTATCCTCCAGTCCTCCGGAACCACACCCGTAACCAACGAGGACCTGAAGATCAGAGCCAGAGGCTCTGCAATCTCCTCTCTTGCCTCCCAGAGATGTTAATGTTTAATCTTAAAGTTCCTTGCATGATTTGAAAGGACTTGGAACAGCACTTTCAGCTGATTTCTAAGTCAGGCCAAATGCCATGCAGTGACAGCTGCACGCAATTACGAGCAACCTCCAGGTCGGTTAACACTTTTCACTCACTGTTGTGCATAGCAGACACTGGTAACGGGTGACAGGAGAAGAAAGCAGATTAGGGGCGCAAAGTGAAGATTGAGAATACTATACACAAATCTAGATATGACAGTGAAAGCATTACATGATAAAAGTTCATAAAGAAAGGATGCTTGGGAATTTGAGTACTGGGCAGTTTAGAAAAGGGAGAGTGAATTTGGTATCTGAAAGGCGAACAAGATAGTGAGAGATTATAGAGAATAGTAGGATTAGATGAAGGAGGTTAAGGTTCCAGCAGATGGTGAATTTGGGGCTGATAAAGAAAGGAAGCAGTAGAAACTGGTCACAGATTGGGTCACAAAAAATCTCAATAGCATTTAGCTGCTAAGCTCCCAGATTACGATAAGAGCAGTGAGCAAACAAAAAGGCAATGATGCAAATAGAAAAAGAATGGATGTCTCAAGTATAGGTATCAGGAAAAGATTGAAAAAGACAAACTAATCCCAAAGATGTGCTCTTAGGCTGACTGGCAAAACAAATTCTCCCTAAATTGTCTCATATTTGGTTTTTAATCCATAGATCTATAAACATGGACAGGGATCACGGGTAGAGGTGGGAACTTCGGGGTGGCAGCGCGGGCTCATTGAGCCGAAGGGCCTGTTTCCCGTGCTGTTTTGTTCTTTGTACTTCATTACAAGATGAAGAAATGCACTAAGAAACATCTGTAAACATTACAAAGTCTGCAGTACCACCCCAATTGTGTTTCACATTCTCCAAGTCCATATTTAATCAAGTCAAAGCCAGTCTATACCACATTCCTGATCCAAAATCTTTGCACACATCTCTTGAGACTTCTGCCATCAACCACCCACATTCACCACAAACCAGCAGTCACAAGTCCCACTGATGATAGGAAATAAAACAAAACCAAAACGAGGTAGAAAAGGATAGCAAAAAAAAAAGTTGTGAAGCAAGAAGAAAAGAAACAGAACCAGCAGAGTCAGAGACATAGATCATGTTCTACGATTTCCCACAAGTGCTACACAAAAGATGGATGCTTCCCCCCCTCAGAGATTATTTTTGCTCATTAAATGTTCAAAGCACATAGTCCGCTACCTCCTGAGCCTTTTCTCTCTGCCAAGCTGAGTCACTTCTTCCTTAACGGATCCTTCAACTTAAGATAGACAACTCTATTGGAAGTCCACTAGCATAAATAATAAAACATGAAATGAATGCTTGTTACGGGTCAGTTATCCAATTTCAGTTTTGATTTCTGGAAGATAAACTTCCTGCTTATCCTTTCAATTTGCATTCCAATGCAATCTTCTTGTCACACAGTGATTCCCAATTGCTCTAGAAGACCAGCTTGATTGCCGCTGCTTCAAATACAAACACATTCTTCCAGGTGCTCTTGGGATTTATTAGCTATTTGCAGGCAAGTATAAATACATTTATATAACAGAAGAATATCAAATTGCATGACTGTAGGCATCCATCACCACCTTTGTCAAAATTGATTATTGGTACCAAAGGAGCATTTCATCAGCCAAGGAACAGCAGTATTTCAGTTTGCGAATGGAAAATAACATCTGGTAACAAAGACACACATGGGATTTGCTCAAACACCAAATGACGCAATCTGTACCACAACTGAATATGAACAAAAACTTCTATTCTTTGATCAATAAAAAAAGCTAGATGCCTACTCCTTTAAAGAAAAATTAAGTTGGAATTTTCTGGAAGAATACATCATGTGACAATTTTTCTCCAAAGAGACTCCTGGTTGAATGAACCTTCTCAATCCACTGTCCTCTCTTAACTGATGAATCATAGGAACACAGAAAAAAGGGCCAATTTAGTATGGTCAATCCACCTAACCTGCACATCATGGAACTGTGGAAGGAAACTGACGCACCCAGAGGCAACCCATACAGACACAGGGAGAATGTACAAACACCACACAGCTACTCACTAAAAAAAAATGGAATCAAACCCATTTTCCTGGTGCTGAAAAGCAGCAGTGAGACCTCAGAGGGCATGGACAGCAGAGTTTTGGACGATCTAAGATTTGAGGTTAGAAAGTGGGAGGTTACCAAGAGTGCATGGGGATAGTCAATTTGAAAGCTAACAGATACAGCTGAGGGTTTTAGCACAGGAGCTGAAAGGCAGTGGAGTCAAGAAATGTTAAAGAGATGGTCTTTGCGATGATGTAGATTTGTAGATCTCAAAATCCAATAGGATACCAAGTTTACAAAGAAGCCAAATGTAACGTGCCCAATGTTGGTCCAACTATAATAACCTTACTTCAACATAGGAGGTTTTTAATAATCTTAATAAAAAGAATATAGCTCACACCAGTGACTATGAAGAGTTTGAGATGCTCATGTAGAAGGAAAGGCTCAAGAACATACAAGTTACAATGCATTATGTAATTATTGTACAAACATTTGTGAATGTCAACTTCTGTTTGACCAAATTTCAGAAAGATTACATTTTATCAGAACCAAGGCTTTGTATCATTATTTCAAAATGTTACAGGTCATTTTTAATAAAACTTCTGTTGCTGTCCTCTGTTCGGTGAGAGGCAAAATCATTGATGCAAGTCCATTGTTAAAGCAACAGTCTGCATCACACAATGTGACAAAAACGACTACTGCTGTGAGAAAATAATTTCTGAATGAGTACGTAAAGCTTTAATACTTGAAAAATTAAAATCAATTAATGATATATTCTGTCCTCAGAACAAAAACAAATATGATAGCTGCGACTGAAATGAGACCAATGTGTACATATTACATCAGAAAGTAATCTAATCTAACAACCAGTACAGAAGATCAATGTTTTATTTCACCAGAACTCTTATAATTTGAACCACAAGCTCTCCTCATCAATAAATTTGTGGAGACTGAAATGTACTTTAGCTATAAAAAGAATAATGAGAACAAATTTCCAGTAATGTGGACCCAGTGATGATTACAGTCCAATGCAAGTTCTCAGTTTTCTGTCCCACGTCTGCCATTAAATGCATCAGTTTGACTAAGTACTTTTTTTAAAATTGTGCCTTTTTGGACTTTGCTCAGTAAATAGAAGATTATGTAATATTCAAGCAGTCTGAAAAGAACTGGAACACGTTTTTGGATATAAAGAGTCAAACAGTCAGCAACATTTGTACAACTCTACATCAGAGTTTTATGTAGTGTTTTCAGGATTTTGATTTTAAAAACCAAAACAGGTCATAGTTTACCACAGAACTCCTACAGACCAGAAGGAGGCCATTCAGCCCATTAAGCCTGCATCAACTCTCCGGCAGAGCACCTTCTGCCTCATCTCTGTAACCTTACACATTAGTCATGGATAACCCATCTAACCTGCGTATCTTTGGGGTGTAGGAGGAAACCTGAGCACCCAGCAGAAACCCACACAGAAACACAGGGAGAATGTGTAAACTCCACGCAGACAGTCAGCAAATTGAACCGGGGTGCCTGGCGCTGTGAGGCAGCAGTGATAACCTTTGTGCCACCATGTTGCCCCTCCATCATGAAATGGTTTTAACTTCACTATCCTCTGCCCCATGGGACCAGGCCTTGAAATCAGATGGAATGGTGGTACAGTGGTTAGCATTGCTTCCTCACAGTGCCAGGGATCCATATTCAATTCCTGGATCTCTGTCTGAATGGTGTTTGCATATTCTCCCGGTGACTGCATGTGTTTCCTCCAGGTCCTCTGGTTTCTTCCCACAGTCCAAGCATGTGTAGGTTAGGCAGATTGACCATGACAAATTGACCCTTAATGTTAGCGGACCAGCTAGAGTAAATGTATAGAGTTACAACGATAGGGAATGGGTGGAATTGTGGTCAGTGTAAACTTGATGAGCCGAATGACCTCCTCTGTACTGTAGATTCTATGAGGCTTGTATTCCCTGGATTATGGGAGATTAACAGGTGATCTAAACTAAATGTTTATAATGAAAGTGAGTTGGTAGCTTAGATAGGGAGCAAGTAGTTCCTCTGGTGTATAAGGAGCAAGAGAATCAGGCACAGAACAGAACATTAAAATTAAAACTTGACTGTTAAGGATGATGTCAGAAAACAACGAGTTTGAGACAGTGTGACACAAATGAACAAATTGGCTTCTGATATTTAACATGCTTAAGCAAATAAATCCATGACATAATGATGAATGCTATAAAATATTGAAGTCTAACTTTACTGGACTGCATAATAAACATAGGCAAGTGATGATTCACTGATGTTCACATAGAAAGGCAAAATTGTTCTTCAAAGAGGTTGACAATTAGATTAGCAAGTCTTATTTGAGGCAAGTATCAATGAAGTAAATAACTACAAGTATTTACATGACTACCTTCAAAGATTGGGACATGCAAGTCTTATCTATGATCATTGCAAACTTGAATATAACAGGACATAGTTTTCAATAATTCTTCAGAGTTTCGAAATATTGAACTTAAAGTTGAAAGTCAATCTGTTTTCCAATTTGAGTTGAAACCTCATACTTGCTAGCATTGAAATTTAAAAGTAGTCTGTGCTTGCTTGAAACATCGTTGGGGACCATGGAAGGAATGAGTTGACTTATGACATTTTCCAATTCATACATCATATTACACTTGCACTAGTACTCCTCACAAACCTACACTTAACACTGTCAAAGTAACGTGTTTGTTGTTTAAAAAAACATGACTGATGCTAGAGGGAGTTTTTTCACACAGAGGGTGGTGGGTGTATGGAATGCGCTGCCAATTAAAGTGGTGGAGGCAGGCACTCGAGTTATTTAAGAAATACTTAGATGGGCAAATGAACAGAATGGGAATGGAGGAGTATAGAAAACTGATTTAAAATAGGAATCATGAGCCTTGGGAGTCCCTGGGAAGTGTGTAAATAGATGATGATATTGACGTACTTGTTTTTATCCTACAGGTGCTTTGGTCCACCTTGTTGTCTAACAAGGGGAATACATGCGATGGGCCATGAGAGGGCTGCTCTTGGATTTTTTTGAAAGTATCCTAGCGCTTCACGTCGTTAGTGTACGCTTGACCTGGACCATTTGATGGGCAACACGACAGCTCAGTGACTATTGTTGTGCTGTGCAGATACATGGATTTGCGCCTGTGTCTGTGGGAGATTGCGCTTTCTCCCTGTGCTTGCGTGGGCTCTCTCTGGGTGCTCCGGTTTCCTCCCATGTCCCAAAAATGTGCTTTAGGCTAATTGGCAAAACAAATTCTCCCTAAATTTTCTCAAATTTGGTTTTTAATCCATTGACCTATAAACATAGGACATGGATCACAGGTAGAGGTGGGAAAATCGGTGGCGGCGCGGGCTCGTCGGGCCGAAGGGCCTGTTTCTCGTGCTGTTTTGTTCTTTGTTCTTCTTTGTACATGCAGTGTTTTGCTTAATGATCAGAAACCACAGACTCGTGGTTAGAATAGAAGTAAACAGGGAATTTTCCAACATCTCCACATTTGGGGAAGGAATGTTTGATGGGAAAAGTACAAGTGCAATAGGATTATCATCGCAGTTGGAAAGGAATTTGGATACAAACGGATCAGAACTGGATTATGATGGTAACCTACATTACCAAGGCTGAAAATACAAGAGATGGGCAAGGGCCCCATACAACCATAGTCAATGGTGTGCTAAGTTCAGGAGAAAGTAAATAACAGCGAGAGAAACTTGGAAGGAGACTTGTCTTGTGTAACAAATTAATTTCATAGCCAGTTTTGAGTAGCGCACTAGCGTTACTGAAGGGCTTGCAATTTTATGGGACTACACCCCTTTAGCTCACAAATGACAAGAAGTTAAAGGCATGAACGTACCAGCCAAGTACACAGAACCGTAAACAACTATCACCTGGCTTAATACTGAACAGCAACCAAGATACATGCACAAGAGAAAACAAAGCAGAAGACGTCTCAAAAGATTCTCACTGTTGCCTTTTAGCAAACATATACAGTACAGGGTTATCTACACATCTTTATTATTTCAGGCTTTAAAGTTTAAATTTAAACAATATGCTCAAAACTTCACTCATATTTATAGATGACCCTCAATCATAGAAGGCCCATAATCGACAAAGTGCCACACAAAAGGTTGCTGCATCAGATAAAGGTGCACAGTGTTACAGGTAATGTATTAGCATGGACAGAGGATTGGTTAACTAACAGAATGCAAAGAGTGGAGATAAATGGGATTGGTGGAGTAATGGATGAGGTGGAGGGCTGTTGTAGACTGCAAAGAGACATTGATAGGATGCAGAGCTGAGCAGAAAAGTGGCAGATGGAGTTTAATCCTGATAAGTGGTTATCATTCCTGATGGTAGGACAAACTTGAAAGTGGATTACAAGGTCAATGACAGGGTTCTGAAGAATGTGGAGGAACAGAGAGACTTTGGGGTTCATATCCACAGATTCTGAAGGTTGCCACTCAAGTGGATAGAGCCGTGAATAAGACCTATAGTATGTTAGCGTTTATTAACAGGGGGTTTGATTTAAGACCTATGGGGTTATGCTGCAACTATACAGGACTTTGAGACCACATTTGGAATATTGTGCGCAGTTCTGGTCACCTCACTATAAGGAGGATGTGGAAGCATTGGAGAGAGTGCAGAGGAGATTTGCCAGAATGCTGCCTGGTTTAGAGAGTCGGTCTTATGAGAAAGGTTGAGGGAGCTGGGGCTTTTCTCTTTAGAAGTTAACAGAAGTTTATAAGATGTTGAGGGGGACACAGAGTGAACGTTCAGAAACTATTTCCTTGAGTGGATGTAGCTGTTACCAGCAGGAATAACTATAAGGTTCATGGTGGGAGATATAGGAGGGATGTGCGAGGTAGATTCTTTTGGGGTATGGAATGCATTGCCTGCTATGATAATGGAGTCAGACGCTTTAGGAACTTTCAAGCAGTTATTGGATAGGCACATGAAACACACAAGAACAATAGGGACTGTGATAGCTTGATCTTGGGTTCGGACATAGCTCGGCTCAACATCGAGGGCCAAAGTACTGTGCTGTAGTGTTTTATGTTTTTCTAGTTGGGAATCAAAGAATAATTGTATGTCTCAGGAATTAGTGTTGGGACCGCAAATTGCGATTTACAGAGATGATCTGGAGTTGGGGACCAAGTGTGATGGGTCAAAGTTGGCAGATGACACTAAGATGAGTGGCAGAGCAAAGTGTGCAGAAGCCACTGAACACAAAGAGATATAGATAGTCTACGCGAGTGCGCAAAGATCTAGCAGATGGAGTACAGTATTGGCAAATGTGAGGTCATACCCTTTGATAGGAATAACTGCAAAATGGACCATTATGTAAATGTTAAAAAAAAAAATCGCAGCATGCTGCTGTGCAAAGGGATCTAAGTGCCCCTGTGCATGAATTGCAGAAGTTAGTTTGCAGGTGCAGCAGATTATTAAGGCAGCAAATGGAATTTTGTCCTTCATTGCTGGAGAGATGGTGTTTAAAAACTGAGATTATATTGCAGCTGTATAAGGTGATCTCCTTACTTGAGAAAGGGTATACTGGCACTGGAGAGATTGCAGTGGAGATTCACTATGTCGATTCTGGAGTTGAGAGGATTGGCTTATGGGGAGAGACTGAGTAGACTGGGACCAAACTTATTGGAATCTGGAATAATGAGGCGGGATGAAGTGATCTAATAGAAACATAATATTATGAAGGGAATAGATAAGATAGAAACAGGGAAGTTGTTTCCATTGTGGGTGAAACTACAACTAGGGGGCATGCCTCAAAATAAGGGAGAGCAGATTTAGGACTGAATTGAGAAAGAAATTCTTCACCCAAAGGGTTGTGAATCTGTGAAATTCCCTGCCCCAGTGAAGCAGCTGAGGCCTTCTTGTTGAATTTAAGGCAAAATAGATTTTGAATAGTAAAGAAATTAAGGGTTATGATGAGCAGGCAGTTAAGTGGGCCAAAAGGACTCCCTGCGTTGTAGGGATTCTGTGATTATTATCCAAGGTGCCCAGATCAGACTTCAGTCAGTTCACTCATTCCTGATATTAACTTGTAAAGTTCGAAAATGAGGGAGGGCGGGTGGCAGTATACAAAAACATTGCAATGAACAAAACTCAAAGATATGTAGTCAGCTGCACGCTATAGTTCAGTAACATGTTCGATCCATCAAATGCACATATGTAAATGAAGCAACAGCACATCAAATCCACCAAAACCATGACAATAAATCAAAGTAAAATATTAACTCACTTCTGACATTTTACTTTGCGAATCTTGATCCCTTTACACAATGATATTGTAAGCGCTCTTCTATTTAACATGCCAATTTAGCAATAAGAGTTTTTATTAAAATGAAAAAACATCCCCAACAAGTTCAATTACAAAACTTTCATAAACCACTCCAGTCAATCCCCATTATCAGTCACCACAATCTGCAGCTCAGTGATTGATGCTGTCCTACAGCCTTTAAAGATTTGCAATATAAAATTGGAGCTACTTGCTGGTTTTAGTGCCTAATTGATCAGAAACAAAAAGGGGGGGGGGGGGGGGGAAAGTGTGTATTCCATTGCTTCATTGCTCATTTTTTAATGAAGAGGTCCTGGAATAAATAACAAGAGAAGTTTTAAAATTCAAATCTTAATTTGAAGTTTATTCTTTTTAATCATCTTAATTATACATCAATAAAAACATCATAACACAGAATAGCTACAGTGTTTTATAATCCAACCCTGCATAATTCATGATCTAGACTGTGCATCCAATTACCTTCTTCATTATGAATGTGCTGCTTAAATGCGTACCTTGGTAAAAAATCATGAATATATTGTACAATTACATTTCAGAGTACATCTTTCCTCCAGCCAGTACCGGTTCAATCTACTAAAAATGATTTATCTCAAACTCAGCAAATACCACTCAGACATCAAACAAAATGTAAATGCTACAAGGCTTTAACAGTCTAGAAGCAAAATCGGTCAGAACTTTGTAGATGGTATAATTCACACTTGTTAATTACGAGGACCTAAAGGTAGAAGCTCTCCCTCCTAATAATAAAGCGATGCTGTTCATTGTGAAAGAAGCTTGTTCATGGAGTGGAAAACTAGTCAGTTCAAAATGATAAAAAAAAATCAACTTCTTTATCCAAATGCACTTCGATATCTCCCAAATATAAATTCTAATTAGACAAAAGCACACGGTGAAAAATTATGGTGTTATCAATCTCTGAATGTGCAAATAATTAAATGCTATTTCATAGTTGCAACTATTAACCTTTTACATATTCTCCACTATCGCCTGCTTGTTAACAAATGTCACACCCCAGCCACCGAGTGGAACAGATGCAGGACACCAAATTTTCCCATGTGAATAATTAATGTGACTTGCAAGTGTCACCACACAGAATTGTTACAGCTCAGGGGTGCATTCAGTCCATCATTTCTGCATTAACTCTCTAAATGAGCAATGCCATTCCCCTTCTTCCTTCCACAATCCTGCACAATCTTCATTTTCAGATGATAACCTAATTACTTTTTGAATGCCTCATTTGACCTTGTTTCCACCAATTATTACACTATTAATGTTGGCTCTCTACATTCTCCTACCAAAAAGGATCATTTTTCTGCATTGAACATCATCTGCCACTTGTCCGCTAATTCTAACTTGTCTATGTCTTTCTGAAGCTCTACAAGATCTCCCTCAGCTCGCAATGCTTCTAAACTCCCCATCAGCAAATTTGAAATTGTGTTCTGTACAATGTTTAGGTCATTTATATCAGAAAGAGCAAGGTTCCCTACACCAGTCCCTGTGGAACTCTGCTACAAACATTATCCCATTCAAAAAACACCCATTAATCACTACTCTTTCCTGTCAGTCAACCAATTCTATATAGAACATAGAACCATGAACATTACAGCACAGAACAGGCCCTTCGGCCTTCGATGTTGCGCTGACCAATATAAAAAGCAATGCCCCTCCAAACTAAACCATTCCCTTCTCTTCCATACACTTATCAACTAACCTCTTAAACGCCACCAAACTTGGCGCATCTACAACCGCTGCAGGCAAGGCATTCCACTCCCGAACCACCCTTTGGGTAAAGAACCTGCCTCTGATATCCGTCCTATAACTATCACCCTTAATTTAAAGCTGTGTCCCCTCGTGCTAGCTTTCTCCATCCTAGGAAAAAGGCTATCACTGTCAACCCTATCTAAACCTCCAATCATCTTATATGTTTCGATTAGGTCCCCTCTTAGCCGCCTCCTTTCTAACGAAAACAACCTCAAATCCCTCAGCCTCTCTTCATAAGACCTGCCTCCATACCAGGCAACATCCTGGTAAACCTCCTCTGTACCCTCTCCAATGCCTCCACATCTTTCTTATAATGTGTGGACCAGAACTGCACACAATACTCCAAGTGCGGCCGCACTAGAGTTTTGTACAGTTGCAACATGACGTTGCGGCTCCGAAATTCAATCCCCCTACCAATAAAAGCTAAGACTCCATATGCCTTCCTAACAACCTTATCGACTTGACTGCCTAATTTCAGGGATCTATGCACAAATACACCAAGATCCCTCTGTTCATCAAGACTACTAAGAATCCTGCTTCACTGAGATCACTTTTCATTCTAAACTCTGCAGACTCTGTTTACTCAATCCTTTCTTATTGGATAAACCCCCTTATTCCAGGAATCAGTCTAGTCTGCGAACATTTCATTCACCAAACCAAGTATGCCTTTCTTCACTATTGTTTGCAATTTGCTTTGTAATAAAGGTTCACATACTACTTGCTTTCCTAACTGCTTGTTACATATGTGTGTGTGTGTGTGTGTTGATTTGTGAACAACATACCCAAGATCCGCAACTTACAAAAACTACTTTCTTTCCTTCACAAATTTCACATTTCTCTAAAATATAGTTCGCCGGTCATATTCTTTTCCACTCATTTGATCACCTGTATCTCTTTGCAGCTTCCTTGCATTCTCCTTACAACTTATTTTCACTCCAAGCTTTGTACTGATGGCAAACTTTAACAATAACGTGTCTGTATGGGTTTCCTCCGGGTGTCCAGTTTTCTCCCACAGTCAAAGATGTGTGGGTTAGGTTGATTGGCCATGTTAAATTGATCCTAGTCCCTGGGAAATTAGCAGGATAAGTGTGTGGGCTTATAGGAGTAGGGCCTGGGTGGGATTGTGGTCGGTATAGACTTGATGGGCCAAATGGTCTCCTTCTTAAGTCATATATAGCCTTGGTCCAAAGCTCAGTCCTTGAATAAGCCACAAGTTATTATGCAAACATGAGATTTTTTTATTTTAACTATTTCTGTCTATTAACCAATTCATAATGCATGTTAATATGTCACCTCCAATCCCTTGAGCCCTAATTTTGTGCAATCTTAAATGGCACCTTACCAAATGCATTTTGAATAAAAAACAATGGGCTTATTGAGATGTTAATGATCCTTCAATTCAGGCAAACTGGTTGGTTCTGAAAAATATCAGGATCTTATTTATGGGAGAAATACTGTTACCATAAATACTTGTGGAATTTGCTCTGCAGATCACAAATTTCCTGTAATTGGTCAAAGGAAAAGACATCATCTTAAAACTGATCTCCTGTAAGGACAAACTCCAACTTTTTTTTTTAAAAGAAGAACGCCTAAGTCTCTCAACACAAGCAGAAATTCAGCACTATACCAAGGAACCTTCAAAACAAACTGCTGAGGAATCCATAGTGCGTTTCTGTTTGCCCACTTGTGGGGTACAACATGCCTCCTCATGTGGGGGTGGCTTTTCAATCTCACCCTGCTAGTTTGAGAATCCCAGTCTCCAGTGGGATGTTTGCCTGCCCAAATTCCATTTGTGACCCAAACGACAGGCCACTTGTTATCAATGCCTTGAAGAATGTAGGCCTACCTGTCTCAGGTATATTCCACAATCTGCCTTAGAAAATTTACTCAATACAAAACAAAGTCTCAGAATCCTACAGTGCATATTGTCCAAGAATATGGGAAACAATGCAATGAATCTACTATCAGGGAAAAAATTTTTTTCCACAATCTATAAAAAAGGCAAAATACTGCCAATGCTGGAGACCCGAAACAAAAGCAGAAAATCCTGGAAAAAATCAGCAAGTTTGGCAATATCAATGGAGAGGGAAAAGAGTTCATGTTTCGCACCCATGTGACTTTTTTTCAGGGCTGAAGAATCATAAGGACTCTAAACATCACCTTTATTTCTCTCTCAGTGATGCTATTCCGCTTTATCTACCTTATAAACACCTTTCAAAAATCCTAAAACCTCAATTAAATCAATTCTGAATCTTCTATATTCCAAGGAGTAAAGATCTATTTGTATATGCTTCCTCCAAAATCTAACTCTTAGAATCCAGGTAATGCATGCCTTCAAAAGCCAATCTATCTTTGTTTTGTTTCCAGTGCTCCAGATCTGGTCTAGACTGGAACGTGTAGTTAGAGCAAACCTTTCTCCCCTCACTATTCTAAACTCTACAGTGAAAGACAAACAACCCCCCTAAAATTTTGATTAATCTTGTACCTGACTACTATATTCTAATTACAAACGTTTGTGATAAAGTTTCCTGACCTTAATGGCAAAGATCTTCTATCGATAAAAAATCTTTACTGGGAACAGACTGCAACTGTAAAAGCTGAGAACAATCCAAGTGATCTTGTGAAAATCAAAAGACGGGTCAAGCAGGAGTGTGTTTTCTTCCTAGTCTTATTCAGTTTGTATAGTGAAAATTTTCTTAGATTCAGGACCTTCCTGGATTATTAGTTATAAGCTAAAGATAAGATCTGCTGATGACACTTCTTTACCGCCAATTCCGAAGTGAAATTGCAAAAGATTTCAGATAGAATAGGGAGTGAAATTGCGAAAAAGGAACCTAGCATAAATTGTAAGAAGACAAAACATCTAGCAGTGTCTACAAAGAAAATCAGATCAGAATGTAAGATCATGTTGAAGAATGAAAGTTTAAACAGGAAGACAAATTTTCTTACCCAGGAAGTATGTTGTCAGATGGAAAGTGCCACGAAGGAAGACTATGGAACAGCAGGACCAAATATACATTTTTAAAATGAATACAATTAACACCAACTCAAAATTAGCCATGTAAAAACAAAGCAAACCAATTGTGACACACGAGAGTAAGTGATCAATGATCAGTGAGGCAATGCAGAAGGGAACTGGAGCTGCAGACTTGTACTGTTGGAGATGAATAATAAGAATAGCTTGGGCAAATCCACTGTCATTGAAAAGGTACTAGTAAAAGCTCAGATCAAAAGAAGCCTGCTGACCAAAGCTCATGAAGAGGCAGTTGGAACTTCTCAGGCACATAAGAAGTCATGATTTAGAAAGTCAGATGCTGATGGGAAAGACCAATGATAAAAAATGATCAGCTAGACAAAGAATGATATTTTGAAGAGTCTCGCAGATGGCATGAACATACCATAGATTATTTATGCCTCTAGAGAAATATTAACATGAAGGTCCATGGGCGCTAACATCCTTTTAAAGGTACCTGAAGAGAGAGAGACATGGGTCCAAAAGTTCTTCTTGGACTGCCATTATTCCTGGCCTTTCATTACCACTTGGACCTATCCTTTTACCCCAAAAGGATGATGTCATATTTAGCTGAACTAAAATTCACCTATCACAATTTCATTGACTCATAATTTATCAATAACTCTTTTTAATTTCATGCACTTGTCTACATTTACTATACCGATAATTTACATTAACAAATGTGGATAAATGGTCTCTGCTTTGTCAACCAAGTCATTAATAAACAGTGAATCATTGAATCCCACAATACTCATAGAACATCACCAATTTGAATATACACTCATTATCCCGACTGTGTCTTCTACCATCTAACCAATTCTTTGGCTATACAATAACATCCTTCAATTACATGAGCTTTAATTTCAGTGAACAATACTTTATGTGGAACCTTACTGAATGCTTTCTGGAGATTCATATGAACAATATCCACAGACATTCCCTTGTCTATTTTAGTTAGGTTCGTTAAACGTAAAATCTCTACAGTGCAGGAGGCCATTCGGACCATCGAGTCTGCACCGACTCCTACCCAGGCTTGGAATCCCACATATTTACCCCATTAACCTATATGTCTTGGAACACTATAGCCTATCCATTTACAAATTGATTCTGGCCCTCTCTAATCAATTCAGATTTTCCAAATACTCAATTATTATGTCTGAAATTGCAGATTCTAATAACTTTCCCACAACAGGTAATAGACCAGCATGCCTCTAATTCTCTGATTTCTCTCTATTTTTTCCAATCTAAAAGGGATCATGTTTGAACGGAGCGTGCCTTGGAAGACTGACTACATTACCTGCAAGTTACTCACCTACTTCCCTTAAAACACTGGGGTGGAAACTGTCAGGTCCCAGAGACTTGCGAGAATGCAGTTCCATTATGTTTCTCAATACTATTTTCATTTTGTGTTAACATTAGTGAGTTTACAATCCTTGGTTCCTTATTAATTTTCTCAATGTCCTTTGCATCTACTCAACACCGATTGAAGTAAATATTCGCCATGTTTGACGTTTCATTACCAACATTTGTTTCTAAAAAGGGCCCACATTACACTTCTTTTCAGGTATAATAGTAAATATCATATCAAGAGACTGATCAAGTCAGGTTAGGTTCAAAAGATTTTCAAACTTCATTCAATTGCAAATAAAGCACATCATAGAATCATACAGTGCAGAAGAGGTCCTTTGGCTCATCGAGTCTGCGCTGACACGTAAGGAACACCTGATCTCCCACTTAATCCCATTTACCAGAAATGAAGTTAAATGTATGTCATTGTACAGTGTACAAACTGAAGTAAAATGTGAGAGTACTTTACACTAATGATACCAGAGCCTATGAAAAAAACATGTAAACAGTTGAAAAACATCCAATAGTGCTGAATATAGAATTACAATTTCTTACAGGAAGACTCAGTCGGGTCTTATTAAATACTGAAAACAGACGTCCAATGAGATTCAAACTGTTCAATATTCTTCTTACACCAAGTGCTGGTGTAAGCTAATTTTACGGTGCTTGGAAGTTATATTCGATTGAAAAAAGTCTCCTGACTAGCCATGATCAGCTCTGTTAAATACATACAGATCGAATCAACATTGCTCTTTCAAAAGCATGCCATTTGATTCAAAGTTCAGTAAGTGCTGAGCTGGTACAGTGCTTGCAAACATTCAGTTATCTCAAAAGTATCAGCACAAAAAATCATTCAACTCATTAATAAGTCAAGGAGGTTTAGTAAAACAAGGGAGAGGTGGAGAACTTCTACAGATTAGAGCCTGGAAGGTTCAAACCCCAGCAGTCAATGTTGGGAATGCACGAATGCAAAGGTCCGAGGGTTGTATGGTCGCAGGATGACAGAGTTAGGGTTTAAATTAGATTGGTTCTCAACTGGGACTATTTCAGGTGTCTTTCAAATACTCTAAATTTTGATTATTCTTGATCTGTCTTTTCATTCTTCAAAGAGGCATCAACTGAATCTTCATAAGGCAGTAAGGAATGCAACTGACAAGACAGGATGGATTTTCTGAATGAGATATAGGCAACAAACAGGGAAAGAAGGATCAGATGGTTTTCTGAATTTTATCATCTGAATATCATTCCCTCCTGCCCTCTACACAACCCATAAACTTTCAGCATTAATCTTCATGTCAACAGTTTTTGCCAATACACATTACATTCACAACATTTTTCCAATGCACTCTACCAGATTTATCCTATTGAGTACAACTTTCTGCCATAATGGCTAAATGCCAATGAGGGCACAATATCAAACTGAAGATAAACCTGAATGGCACATTTAGGGAAGGAGCGAACCAACACAGCACAATCCCATAAAGAGCAATGAGATAAAATGACTGGCATTGGCAGAGGAGAAATGTTAGCCAGGACAATTAGGAATTCTCTTCTTAAAGTATTGAAGTAGATGAGGAGGATGTGCTAGATATTCTTGAGGGGTTGAAGTTAGATAAGTCCCCTGGGCCAGACGGGATTTACCCTAGGATTCTCTGGGAGGCAAGAGAGGCGATTGCAGAGCCTCTGGCTCTGATCTTCAGGTCGTCGTTGGTTACAGGTATAGTGCCAGAAGACTGGAGGATAGCGAATGTGGTCCCATTGTTCAAGAAGGGGAATAGAGACTTTCCTGGGAATTATAAACCGGTGAGTCTTACTTCTGTTGTGGGCAAAGTATTGGAAAGAATTATTAGGGATAGGATTTATAGTTATTTAGAGAGAAATGAATTGATTGGGGATAGTCAGCATGGTTTTGTGAAGGGTAGGTCGTGCCTTACTAACCTTATTGAGTTTTTTGAAAAAGTGACCAAAGAGGTGGATGGGGGTAAGGCAGTTGATGTGGTATATATGGACTTTAGTAAGGCGTTCGATAAGGTGGCCCATGGAAGGCTTCTGCAGAAAATGCAGATGTATGGGATTGAGGGTGATTTAGCTAATTGGATTAGGAATTGGCTAGCTGATAGAAGACAGAGGGTGGTGGTTGATGGAAGTTATTCATCGTGGAGTTCGGTTACAAGTGGTGTACCTCAGGATCTGTTTTGGGGCCCCTGCTGTTTGTAATTTTTATAAATGATCTGGATGAGGGTATTGAAGGATGGATTTGTAAATTTGCGGATGACACCAAAGTCGGAGGAGTGGTAGATAGTGAAGAGGGGTGTTATAGTTTGCAGAGAGACTTGGACAAGTTGCAGAGCTGGCCGAGAGGTGGCAAATGGAGTTTAATGTGGAAAAGTGTGAGGTAATGCACTTTGGCAGGAATAATAAATGTGTAGAGTATAGGGCTAATGGTAGGATTCTTAATAGTGTTGATGAACAGAGGGATCTTGGTGTATATGTGCATAGATCACTGAAAGTTGGCAATCAAGTCGATAAGGTTGTTAAGAAGGCATATGGAGTCTTAGCTTTTATTGGTAGTGGGATTGAATTTCGGAGTCGCAACGTCATGTTGCAACTGTACAAAACTCTAGTGCGGCCGCACTTGGAGTATTGTGTGCAGTTCTGGTCCCAACATTATAAGAAAGATGTGGAGGCATTGGAGATGGTACAGAGGAGGTTTACCAGGATGTTGCCTGGTATGGAGGGCAGGTCTTATGAAGACAGGCTGAGGGATTTGAGGTTGTTTTCGTTAGAAAGAAGGCGGCTAAGAGGAGACCTTATTGAAACATATAAGATGATTAGAGTTTAGATAGGGTGGACAGTGATAGCCTTTTTCCTAGGATGGAGAAAGCTAGCACGAGGGGACATAGCTTTAAATTAAGGGGTGGTATTTATAGGACGGATGTCAGAGGTAGGTTCTTTACCCAGAGGGTGGTAAGGGTATGGAATGCCCTGCCTGCTGCAGTTGTAGATGCGCCAAGTTTGGTGGCGTTTAAGAGGTTAGTAGATAAGTTTATGGACGAAAAGGGAATGGTTTAGGTTAGAGGGTCATTGCTTTTTCTTAATTGGTCGGTGCAACATCAAGGCTGAAGGGCCTGTTCTGCGCTGTAATGTTCTATCTCTATGTAAATGCCAGAGGATCTACTGCATTCAAAACAGAGGGAGACAGTGTTTGTTTTAACATCTCAGCTGAACTTATGATTCAGACACATTCTCAGAAATCACACTGGTATACTTACATAAATTATATGCTCTAGTCTTTAGAGTGGGACTTGGAACCCACAGAGACACTATTACTAGACCATGGCTTACACAGGGATTATATTTCTATTGTTGAAAGGAAAGCGTATTTTTGTCACTGATATAGATCACATACCAGTGAGTACACTGAATGGCGTAAGAAAAATGCATTACTAAGCAGCAAGCTTTTAGATCTTCAAGCAAATCTAAACGTCACATTGACCTTTTTATTCTAAATGTTAATATGACAAGGATATCTGTTCAAAGTCTCAGATTTATTTTCAAGTTTCTCTGCAGTGGTTTGTAATCTACAGCAGCAACACCTACACTACATGCTGGCCTGAATTTACAATGATATTGTCATCATCTATAAATTGCCTGTAAACAGTATCCCAAAGTGATTTTTCTAGGTGATGGCCAGGGAAGATGACATTCTGCAACGCAAACAGATTGCAGACAAGTCTAAGAAAGTTTGGGTTTGACTGTTGATGAGCAAGTATATGGTGAGGTATAAATGCCTTTCTGCTGTTTAATCTTGTTATGTTTGTGCTATTATGCACAGTATTCAACCCAGGGTTTTTACTCATTCCCATCCCCCTATGCACTGCTCCCTGTAAGGAAGAACATCTTGTTGGACGATTGCTTATAACACATCTAATACTGCATTATTCAAGTTACTTCACACATGAAAACCCCACCTGCTAACTGCAGTGAAAGTAAGCAAGGCGGGGGAAAGAAAAGCAGCAAGAAGGGGTCTCAACAACTCAAAATTCAAGGGAGTTTTGTTTGCAACAGATTAGATTCACAATATTATTCATGAAAGATTTGGAAGAAGAAGAGTGGTGAGGTTGGCATGACTGATCAAAAAATTGCTCCAGCACTGGAAAAGGATGATGTAGTTGAACCAGGCAACACCAATTTTAAATCCAACCGATTTATTTGATAGTAAGTCTACGAGCTTTCGGCCTTTGTGGCCTTCGTCAGACAAATGAGGTGCTCTCATTCTCTTTGTGATGAAGGCCACAAAGGCCGAAAGCTCGCAGATTTACTATCAAATAAATCGGTTGGATTTAAAATTGGTGTTGCCAGACTTTACTGAGTTTACCCCAGTCCAACGCCGGCATCTCTACATCGTAGTTGAACCAAACAGTGTATTGGGTTAGGAGAATAAAGAATTATAAAACTGGAAATAAACTATAGGCAAAGGCTCACAACCTTTGGCTGCTGAGGCAAACCCCATTGTATTGGCTTATTGAGACCTCTAATCCAGCAACTCCCCTCTAATACAATGAGCACTACAATATCAAATCCCAATACGATAATGAAAACCAGCAATTCAAATTAACCATACTGATAATGCCTGATGGTACACCAGTGAAAGAGAAATAATAGGGTCCTGAACAACTTCACCCTCCCAGCCCAATCCTTTAACAGCAAGGTCAGCCTCCCTCTTTCCTCCTATTAACTCCTCTACCAATAGGCAGCAATATCGATTCATGGACATGGACACTCAGACTAGGCCCATCCATCTGTGAGAGAAACACATGGCCATGAGTACAAAGCTCAGAGTCTAAAAAAATTAGGAAAATCACGATAACAGCTTCAGCTATTTTATTAACTCAGGCTGACAACGCTGAATGAGAAAATCCCATTCCTTTTTCATTGCAACGCCAAATCCCAACATGGATTACAGCATTGTTACAAACCCAGAAACTGACAAGATCAGAAGTACACTACCTGAAGAGATGGTGGAATCAGACACCATTGGAACTTAAGGGACAACTGGACATACGTAATGAGAATTCAATTGTAGGGTTACAGAATAAAAGCAGGGGTGCTCTTTCAAAGGGCCAACTTAGGCACAATGAAGATTTAATGTCTTTGTGCTGTAAGATTCTATGATTTTGTTTATACTAATCAGGTCAAAATAAGGAACAAAAAATCATTGCCCAATTGCCAATAATGAACTCAAGTAGATAGAAAATTTTCATACTCAACTGAACTTTTTAAAATTTTAAGCAGGTTCAGAGTTCAAAACATTTTCAGTTTTGATTGCTTTGTGCAGTATCTCCCAATATCCCATAGGATGGTCATACTGTATGTTAGTAACTCACCATACAATGCAATGCAACCACCACAAAATCCCTCTGGGTAGCAGATGTGTCAGTCTCGTGCTGTCGATGACATGAATATAAAGCAGGGAAGGCACGGCAGGTTTGATATTGGAGATTCACATTTTTGTGGGTCCAAACAGCTGCTAATAAATTCCACTACAATCTCACAGCTATGTTTGTTATGTTTTACATCAATCATTCATGAGTCTTCAGTCTCGTGCAAGACCCAATTTGAAGCAATGACAAAACAGCAACTAATTAACAGGTAGTAGATGAAGAAGGTTGTGGATCTTCACTGGAGTCCAGCTTCCCTGGCTTGCAGTTCAAACATGCAAATACCTTATGCTCCGAGTGATCTCATGGTAATGAGACACAACCGCATTTTCAGCACCTGATGCTCAAAAAGACTTTCACTCGTTTGTTAAAATTAAGGTTTGTCTGGCTATTGATATGCAAATAGTTAACAGTTTAAATGATGCTGCATTTAATCCACCTGTAAAAAGTTGTCTCGATTAGGGTTGTAATTAGTATTACATTTACAAGCTTAGAATCATCAATAAATCTAAAAATGCAAAATAGCAAGTTCAACAATCTTCATTTTAACATTTCATTTCATACATGTATTCTTTAACTGTAGACTATGCAGCTGAAGACCTTTAATAATCAACAAATTGTGTGGAACCAGATTCACAGGGAGATTGGATAGACAATAGACAATAGACAATTGGATAGACAAGATAGACATTGCTTTTTATTTTGGTCGGCACAACATCGAAGGCCGAAGGGCCTGTTCTGTGCTGTATTGTTCTATGTTCTATGTTCTATGTACATGGGGAGGTTAGGTGAGTAGGCAACACTTTAATTAGGTCCTGCCCCACATTGAGTAGGGATGACAGATTTCCTCCAGTGGAGAACATTCCTAAACTGTTTTTCCTGTAACTGCAAACAATAGGCAGCTTTTGTGACTTTTTTCCTTCTTTGTATTTTTAAATGACTAAACTAATTTAACTCAATTTCATAATTTATCATGGAGATTTGTGGAAGCAGCCTTTTGTGTTGCTAGTCCAGTCCCATAACCATGCCGTTACCCGTTGTTTTAGAGTTCCCTGCATGTATGATACTTCTAACTCATCAATATGAACCTCTGTCAATCTAGAGGCAAATCATCAGGCGGTGCATGACAATGGACTGTAACACAAGCACTGCACCACTTTAATAACTGACATAATCAACCTGAAGCAACTGAATGCATCGTTGCATGCAAAATATAAAAACAATTCCAAATCAGCTTTACCATTATATAACTTTTACTCAAACACATCAAGAACTGTACGCATGATGCACATTCTTACAACCTTCCTAACCTATGATACAACAATTCAGTTTCCGAGATAAAGATGAACAAATCCTTAGTTTTCTCTCAACTTGCACATCACTTTGTGGGTAGAATGTAACACTCGAATGTGGCTCAGGGGGTGGAACCAGAAGCAACCACAAATCCCAGTCCTGCCAAATCCAATTAAACTCAACTGTACACCAGCAGTGGTAAATTATATCCACACTGGTTGTACAGAGTCGGTAGGGGCGGGCGCTGGGTCCAATGTGGCCTGTCAAATGTTTAAAAGTCCCAACCACAAGCTGCTGAATAATCCTTGGCATCAACCGCAGGAGGCCACAGTCACAGGAGGAATGTTCTGGCAGCCAGTAGATATTCCTTTTTCCTGACGACTGCAGGTGGAAGCTGTACAGGAAAGGAAGGACATCCTGATACCGCAGATTGGGAGGAAGAGGAGGCCACCCCACTTTACCAGAAGATATGGACCGAGATTGCAGGAGAGGTCAGTGGCTATGACCATGTCAGGTGAACCTGGATCCCGTGCCAAAAAAGATTCAATGGATTTCTGCATTCAGTACAGGTGAGTACTGAGCGGGTTTTGTTTTGCTAAATGGGCCGCTGAGAAGGGTGGCCAACCAGGGTTGCCAAGTCTGTGACTTTCATGTAGTCTCAAAGCACATGCCAGTGCATCCCAAAGCTGGCGAGATGAATCAGCAACCTCTAGTCCAAAGTTTCTGGTGTCCAGAGGGATGGTAATGTTTTCAAATCTCTCAAGGATGTCTTGAATGTCGAGAGAGCATTATTTCGGTGTTTGAAATGCAAGCTTCAGTTCCCAATGGAGCCCTGCACTGACTTGTAGCAGAAACAAAGCCGTAACAATTAGTGCAATCGCCATTGATGGAGGAGCATCAAACCGAGGCTTGGAGCCCTGGAACCGGAGGGCAAGATGCCAGAATACCAGCTTGCAGGGAAGTTGATGTGTCTGAGGATGTTAAAGAGTTCATTGAGATGAAGGGTGAAGCACTCAGCTTTCCTAAATGCTCAGCAATTTCCTCTTTGATTATTGACTCCAGCATCTTGCCATTAATAGCTGTTACATTAACTGGCCTATAATTCCCTGCCTTCTGCCTTTCTACCTTTTTGAACAAGGGTATCACATTAGATGTTTTCCAATCTTTTGATACACTTCTAGAATTTAACAAGTTACAAAAAATTTCAACCAATTGGTTCACTGACACTGCAGCCACTTCCATTAAATCCCTAGTGCGCAGGAATTTAATGGTGACTTGTCCATCTTAGTCACAGAGTCACAGAGGTTTACAGCATGGAATCAGGCCCTTTGGCCCCACTTGTCCATGATGCCCTTATATCAAACACCTAAGCTAATCCTAATTGCCTGCATTTGGCCCATATCCTGCTATACTCATTGTACCCATGCAACTGTCTAAATGCTTTTTAAAAGGCAAAATTTTACCCGCCTTTACTACCGCCTCTGGCAGCTTGTTCCAAACTCTCACCCCACACTCTGTGCAAAAAGAATTGCTTCTCTCAACCCTTTTGTATCTTTCTCCTCTCACCTTAAACCTATGTCCTTTACTTTTAGGCACCTCTACCTTTGGGAAAATATATTGACTGTCTAGCTGATCTATACCCATCATTATTTTATAGACCTCTATAAGATTATCCCTCAGCCTTCTATGCTCCAAAGAAAAAAGTCCCAGTCTATCCATCCTCTCCTTGCAACTCAAGCCATCAACTCCCGGTAGTAAATCTTTTCTGCACTCCTAATTTAATAATATTCTTTCTATAATAGGGTGACCAGAACTGTACACAGTATTCTAAGTGTGGCCTTACCAATGTTTTGTACAACTTCAACAAGACGTTCCACTCCTATATTCCATGTTCTGACTGATGAAACCAAGCATGCTAAATGCTTTCTTCATCAATCTGCCCACCTGTGACTCCATTTTCAAGGAGCTATGAACATGTATCCCTAGATCTCCCTGTTCTATAACTCCCCAGTGCCCCACCATTAACTGAGTAAGTCCTGTCAGTGGTTCAAATCTACCAAAATGCATTTGGCCCATATCCCATTTGTCAGCCCATTGGCCCAATTGGTCAAGATCCTGCTGTAATTGGAGATAACTTTCCTCACTGTCCACTATGCCAATCTTGGTAATATTTGCAAACTTAATAACCATGCTTCCTATATTCTCAACCAAATCATTTATATAAATGTCAATGGACAATTAACAGTGGATCTAGCTGAGGCACACTGCTAGTCACAGGCCTCCAGTTTGAGAAACAACTCGTTACAACCACCCTCTGCCTCTGTCAAGAAGCCAATTTTGTATCCATTTAGATACCTTACCCTAGATTCCTAGTCACCTCGAGTTTCTCTAATATTCCCGCCCTCGTGATTGGGATCATTCTAAATTCTACCATATTATTTGATATTGGGCCATCTCTCTAACTTAGGGGTATTTACAATGCCTTCCATGGTGAAGACTGATGCAAAAAATTTAGCATACCCATCATTTTGTTTGCTGTTATTTATTCATCTGCCTTATACAGTAGAGGTCACACATTTATCTGAGCCACCCACTTCCTATTTATATATCTGTAGAAACTCCTGCTGTTGTATGCTGCATGCAAGCTTTCTCTCAAAATTCGTTTATTTTGCTGCTGGTACCAAAAAGCTTCCCTTTCACTGGTCTACCACTATCCCTTGCCACTTTGTATACCCTGCTTTTCAACTTATTATCTTTAACCTCCTTTGCTAACCATGGATTTTGTCTCTTTCTTATGGAATTTCTCTTTTTGATTGGGAATGAACTCTTGCTGAGCATGTTGGATCAGTTGTTTGAATATCTGCCACTGTTTATCTATTGACCTATATCTTAGCATGTTTACCCAGCTACCTTAGACAATTACTCCCATCATCATTATAATTGCCCTTATTTAAGTTGAAGACACCGGTTATAGAACCAAGGCATCCACACTTATAAATCTATTATACTGTGGTCACTACCCCCTATGGGATCCTGAAACACAAGATCCATTATTAATCCTTCTTCAATACACAAAACCAAATCTAAAATAGCCTATTCCCAGGTAGGTTCCACAATGTACTGCTCTAAAAAGCAATCCTCTTGCGGGTGAAGAATGTATGCATCGTGCAAGCTGCCCAGGTACCTTGCACACATTTGCAGAATCTGGGTACTGTGGTGGCACACAATCTGAATGTCAGAGTGAAACCCATTCCTGTCTGCAAAGGCTGGTCAGCTGGCATCTTGATGACCACATGGGTGTGATCAATGGCACTCTGCAATTGCCGCAAAGCCTTTCACCCGCTTGGCCAGGCTGACCTACTCCACCCTGAAATTAATGAATCTTTTCTTTTCATGCACCTCAACAGGAGATCAATGAGTAGCTTGACATAGCTTTGTGCAGCTTATGGACAGACTCCACATTGATCACCCTCAGCACCATGGAATGGTCCAGAGGCATAAAACTTTAGTATCACCGTGACCTCCAGAGCCATATGTATTGGGTGTGCTCCCACACAACTGAGGCTGTCTCAAGCCCAATTCTCGAGTGGCTGTTCATCACGGCTTCATGTGAAATGGTAGGAATCTTCTGCCATTTTAAAGTGATTGGATTGCTGCCTGTACACCTTGGTAGATGGGTAGTGGCATCTTCTACTGGGGCAATCTCCTTGCTCTCCCTGAGGCTCTGATCATCCTATACATGCTCTTCTGCCCAAAAGGGCTTTCGTCTGCTAATCAGGGCTCCTCAACCTTTGTTCCCTGTCCTCCTCAGAGGAGGCAGTGCTCCCTGACAAGTAGACAATAACAATCAGCAAGTTTGTTCATGACATCATTTGTGCACAGAAGGTGACAGAGGGACACAAACCTCCAGATGGAGAAACGTGATTTAAACTCAACACACTGATTTTCCCAAGATGCAAAACACCATTAACACTCCAGAACACCACTTCACTTCGTTCTTACAAACAACCAATTCTTTAGCTAAGCCCTTTTATTCCGCACAAGTATGCAAAAATAACACATTTGGTTGGTCCATCTGCCCACATTGCTCATGCAGTGGGCTTAGAATTGAGTCAATTGGGATTTTAATCCTCAAATTACACCCGTTACCTGTGGGTGCATTGTTGATCCCCACCAAAGCATCGCACAAACGTATAATGATGCGCGCCTGAATTCACCACACACTATTTGACAATGTTCCAGGTCGGGCACACATCTATCCGACCACTGTAAAATTCCAGTAGCAGTTGTCAATGATAAAAACAAAAGTCAAATTGAATTACCTGACAGACAGATGTAGGTTAAATATTCTCCCTGACCTCCTGTTGCTAGGAACGGAATCTTTTTTTTGGTTCTTCGCTTGACTTGGACTGCTGCGAGCATTCTTTCATCATGTGGAGCAAAAATCTCCTTGCTGATAGCAGATTTGGCACTCATCTTGGATTGAGAGAAGAGAAGGCAGCTTACTCAATGCACCTGAAGAGAAAAAGTAGTAATTCAGTATTGTACATTTAAATCGGATGCGAATGATTCGCACAACCACAGAAAGTTTACTTAAAGATAATAAACCCAAAATGGATAAACTTATATTCTAGATTTTTTTTAACAATACAAAAAATATTTAGCATATTCTCATCACTGTTACCAGTTAGTTGATAAAGCTTACTTGCAAACATAGCTTAGGGAGATAAGACAGAACAAAAACTCTGGGAAAAATTAAGTTTGAGCCACATGTTAAAATAGATTCCAATTTATTAGTAACACCTTGTAGTCTGACCACAGAATAATTGATGGATGCACTGACCCTCAGAGCTGCATTAAGAAAACATAAGCCAAAAAAATAGGTACCAAAAGCAAACCAAAAGCAGGTCACAACTCATCAAAAACTATCCACTGGTTCCAAGTGAAGGCAAGTTTGCATAGGCAATGCTTGGAGACCCAGTAACACACTGTCCCAATAACACACCTACAAGGGGAGTTGTTAGGAAATTGGAGTTAAACTAAAAGTAAAAATTTCACTAAAATAAAACTGATAGGGCTTTTTAATTTCACTGAGGAATTGAGATGCTGATCAGATTAGCAGTAGGACAAAGCACATTACTTTGATTAACAAAATAATATCTGGCAGTCTAGTGACCGAGATCAAGCCATGCTTGGTTTGCAAACAGTTTTCACTCTCCAAGAATGTTTTGCCTAAAACAGAAGAAGCTGTCTGTGTTAAACCCCAGAAATTCTTCTAAGCTAGAAGAAGGGTTACCAAATGAAAATTACAGGTCCTGTATGATTATTATTTGCTGCATTTGGCTTAGAGTTCAAAATCATGCATATTGTTTTTGAAGAAGATATTCTCCAAACATCAGTAAGTAGATTCTTGTTAAGCACATGCAGCTTTATCAGGCTATCAATGATCTCTTCCATCATCTTACTAATGATCAACAGTGGACTCAGGGACAGTCATTGACTGGGTTCGATTTGTCCTGCTTTTATGTACAGGACATCGCAGGGTAATTTTCCACATTGACGAGTACATGCTAGTGTTGCGGCCGCACTGGAACAACTTGGCCAGGAGTGTAGCAAGGTCTGGAGCATAAGCTTTCAGTACTTCAGTATTATATGTGAGAGCCCAAAGCCATTGCGCTATCCAGTGCCTTTGACATCATCACTCAGTAGTTGTGGCTGAAGATTGTTACGATGCTTCAGCCTCGTCTGTTGTGAATGTTTTAGCCTTGTCTTTTGCATTATATGGGTTGTGCTCTTCTATCATGGAGAACAGGGATATTTGTGAAGCCTCCTCCTCCAGTCAGTTGTTTAACTGTTCAACACCATTCAAGACTGGGTCTGGCAAGACTGCAAAGCTTGGATCTGATCTGCTGGTTATGGAATGATTTGCTGCTTGGCTCACAAATAGTCCTGTGATGTAGCTTCACTAGGTTGACACCTCATTTCAGATATGTCTAGAGTTGCCCCTGGCATGCCCTCCTGCACTCTTCATTGAAGCTAGCTTGGGCTGACAAGTGGCAGGTAACATCTGCACCATAAGTGCCAGGCAATAACCATCTCCAAAGAGAGTGAATCTAACCATTGCTCCTAGACATTCAACGGCATTGCCATCTCCGAATCCCTATTAACAACATCCTGTTGGTTACTATTGACCAGAAACTGAATGGAACTAGTGCTTAACTGGTTGGAAAGAAAGAAATGTAATTTTACTAGCATCTTTTACAATCTCAGTATGTCCCAAAGTGCTTTAAAGCTAGCTTGTTATTTTTGAAGTGTAGTCACCATGGTAATGTTCAACATGCAGAAGCTAAGTTTACTTACAGCCAATGACTACAAATACATTTTATGATCATTAAGTGACATTGATTGAGAGATAAAATTGTCAAGAATGTCAGGGATAACTCTTCTCCGTAATAATGCCACTGAATCTTTTATATTCGCTGAACAAAGCGCACAGTTTCTTGGTTTAGCATCCCATCCAAAAGATGGCAGGCACCCCTGACAGTACAACATGCCCGTAGTACGATACTGAAGCATCAGGCTCGGTTTTTGTGCTCAAGTCTCTGAAATGAGACTTGAATGTGTCAATGTATCAGCAAGTATATGCCATGACAATTATATTGTTACAGTAATTATCTTATTATAAACAGGTGATGGTTATGTGTATAAATGGATACCACTGAAATAGTTGCTGTGGGGATTTTATTAGGAATTTGTAATTCTGTCAAAATAGAAGCATGATAAACTTAAAGATAAATGACAAGCTACTATATTATTTCTCCATCGTATACCAACAGTCAATAATAACAGAACCTACAAACTTCTGACTGAATGAGGACACAATTATCTACTGAGATACACCTGACGTACATATGCACTCTGTGCCATCCAAAGTTTGCCTCATTTACCTTATTGCTGCTTCTGGGACTTCGCATGGGAAAATTGACTGACAGATCTTTGAAATTGCAATAGTGAAGATACTAATTAAAAAGTATGGAATTGGCTCCAAAATGTGAAGTGTGTGGTTGGAGGTCATGAAAGGCAATATATTAACAAAAGTTCTTGTCTTTCGCTACTTTAGACACAAACATTACATCATACCATTTGAATAAACTTTTATTCTTTTACTGTGGCAAACTATATATCCGTATACTTAAAAATACATGATCACAAGGTGCCTGATTATAGTTTCCGCACCATTGGTAATTGTGAAATTCACGTGGTCAACACATGGGTGCTCAGCATGATAATTATAAAGCTGAAAAGCAATTATAGTTATTTCAAATCAAGATGTTAACTGCTAAAATAAACTGCCACAATAATGCCTGACCACAGAAGCTATATTTTTCCTGAATATTTTTCTTAATAAATTGTGCAGTTTTGACCACAAGTAATCCACTTATGAGTCAAGTATCCTTTCACAAAATCTCAAGGCCAACTGAGGTTTTGATTTCAGATACTGCATAAAGGCCTACTTACATTGCAACAGTCAAAACCTAGCTAAAATAAAATGGCTAGAAAAGTAAGGTCAAATACTCAATAACTACAGAATGCAGTCAGCAAGGCTTGCGTCAGTTTGGGTCACAGACTTCCTGTGCAAAAGATCAACACGATTTTAAAAAATGCAGTTTGTGCATATGTTCAGTTTTTGAATTTGCAAATAAAGGATACTCAACCTTTAATATTCAACGTAATAACAAGCCATGGATGGAGGTACAACATAAAACATGCAATTAACACCCCACTAATCGGAAATGCCCTCTATGGTTTTGGAAGGACAGCTTTGCATACAGTTATGATGCCATCATTAACAGGAAAATTCAAGCTATTATAGATAGTAGCATTATACTGGTCTAGTAATCCAGAGACCCAAGTTCAAATCACACTATGGCAGATGGTGAAATTTGAATTCAATAAAATCTGGAATCAAAAGTCTACTGATGACTATGAAGCCACTGCTTATTGTTATATAGGAGTACAATATAAGGGGTAGGAGTCTTAGCTGTGTTGTAGAGCAGAAGGATCTCAGGGTCCGGGTCCATAGGACTCTTAAATAAGCCTCGCAGGTGGAGGAAGTGGTCAAGAAGGCGTATGGTGTACTGGCCTTCATTAATCGAGGAATAGAGTTTAGGAGTCAGGAGGTAATCATGCAGCTCTATAAGACTCTTGTCAGACCCCAGTTGGAGTATTGTGCACAGTTCTGGTCGCCTCATTATAGGAAGGATGTAGAGGCTATTGAGAGGGTTCAGAGGAGATTTACAAGGATGCTGCCTGGATTGGGAAGCAGGCCTTATGAAGATAGGTTGGGGAAGCTGGGACTCTTCTCACTGGAGAGACGTAGGTTGAAAGGCGACCTGATAGAAGTTTATAAAATGTTGAGAGGAATAGATAGGGTGGATTCTCAGAGACTATTTCCCCGAGCGGAAATGGTCAATACGAGAGGACACAGATTTAAGGTGCAGGGAAGCAAATACAAAGGTGATGTCGGGGGTAGGTTTTTCACTCAGAGGGTGGTGAGTGAATGGAACCGACTGCCGACGGAGGTTGTTGAGGCAAACTCACTGGGGTCTTTTAAGAGACTTCTGGATGAGTACATGGAAAAGAATAGGATAGGGGGTTATAGATAGGTCTGTGGATTGGTAGATGTGATCGGCGCAACTTGTGGGCCGAAGGGCCTGTTTGTGCTGTATTGTTCTATGTTCTATGTTATAAAAACTCACCCGGTTCGTTAATAACCTTTACAGAAGGAAATCTGCCGTCTTCACCTGGTCTGGCCTACATTTGGTTTCAGAGTTACAGCAATGTGGCTGACTCCCAAATGCCTTCTCAAATGGAGGGCAGTTAGAGATGGGCAACAATTGCTGGTCTAATCAGCGAAGTTCAGACAAATTAATTTTAAAAAATGAAATGCTACTTAATGCTAAGTATTGCAAAACTTCCAATGTTCTTTGAACTTCATTCCAGAATGTTCTCGGCCTTTTGGCTAAGATCAAGTGTAGTATCGACTTGCTGTGCTTGGTTGAAGTCATTAGATTACACTTCAGCTTCATTTGAAGCAATTTTTAAAAGTGGCATCTTGGCCTTTTGGCTAAGACACAAATGAGATCAAGTCTTGGATGGGGTGCAATGCCTATTCCAATCAGCTTGGATCATGTAGATCAAGCGCAAGACAGGAGGCGAGAGCCCCGTCTTGTCAACTTGGATCAGGAATGTCTCAACTTGTTGAGACTTTGAATTGGACTTGATTGGATTGAATTAGAATGAAAACAAAAAATAAAATTGTAACCAAAACCCAGTTAAGCCATCCCTATAACATTGTCATAAATTCTGAAACACAGTCAAACTTCTGAATGAGTGAAAAGCTCCATAACTCAGTAAAGTTCTTTGAATCAAGTGTTCTGATCTCACTAACAATATTCAAGTGTAACAAAATGTTCTTCCACTGATTCTTTGATATTATATGCTCGAGATTCATTTTACAGACTATCAGATTACAGGTATTAAAGCACTTTCAGTTTGTGGCTTTGACTCGAAAATTAATATCAAATGCTGTCTAAGCTCTCTTTGTTCACTTGCCTCCAAGCCAGTTTTAGTGAACAATCCCAAGTGTGTTCAACAATGCCATATTTCAAAAAGCCATCGAAGGAAACAAGGCTATTGAGGCTGAATATTTTAATTCCATTAGTTATTAGGTGAGAACAACTGTGTTAAGGACATACATATCCATTGAAACAGAGAGAGCAGTAAAAGATCATCCATTTTTACCAAGACCACTGGCAGCATTTCAATCTCAGTTATTTGAAAAGTAATACTTCAATAGGTATTGTCAGTATTCAAAAGTTAATTTTACACTTGAAAGAGTGCAATAATATGTGATATACAATATTCTGAACTGATGATATGATCTAACATAAGGGACCAAGATCTTTGAATTAATAACATAGGGGACTCATTTTCTTGGTTTCTACGTTGATTGGTTTCCACTGTTTTAACAGCTGTTTTTATCATTATGGATAGTACCCAGGTGCTGGTAAAAAGAAAGGGTCATGTTGATTGATTTGATTTATTATTGTCACATGTACTAATATATATTAAAAAGTATTGTTTCTTGCTTGCTTTACAGACAAAGCATACTGTTCATACAGAAGGAAAGAAGGGTGCAGAACGTAGTGTTACAGTCATAGCTAGGGTGTAGAGAAACATCAACTTAATGAGATAGGTCCATTCAAGACTTTGATGGCAGCAGGGAAGAAGCTGTTCTTGAGTTGGTTCGTACATGACCTCAGACTTTTGTACCTTTTTCCCCCCACAATGAAAGGTGGCGGAAGAGAGAATGTCTGGAGTGCGTGGGATCCTTGATAATGCTGGCTGCTTTTGCAAGGTAGCAGGAAGGGTCAACAGAATCAATGGATGGGAGACTGGTTTGCATAATAGATTGGGCTTCGTTCATAACTTTTGTAGTTTCTTGCACTCTTGAACACACGAGCTATACCAAGCATGAGTTCCTGATTCAATATCAAAAGAGAAAGCTGACAAGTGATCCATCATTCCTAGATGCACAACAAACAGGCAACAAGAATGGATTTACTAACACCAAGACAGTATTACACTCTACATTTCTGGGAGATGGCATGGAGCCAAGGGACAACAAATTACAGGCCATAAAAGTGCCAGATGAAAGGAATTTATTTTTTCATGAGGGATAGAAGTGCAACTGAGTGATCAAAAGTTGAGAGAGAAGTAGATCAGGAAAATAGAAATGGGTCACATGTAACAGAATATTTTGAGCTGGAGCTTGGGGAGCAGACAGGAAAACAGAGAGAGTTTAGAAAATTGCAGAGGATAAAGCGGGAGTTAGGGATGGGGATGTTGAGGACATATATGGAAGCCAGAAAGCATATGAAAAGTCAGAGAAGGAAACAAGTTTACACTGGACTAAAGCAAAATAATTGCCATAGGGCTCTGAATGACTATAATGGCCTTGACTTTAACTCAAAATGAATGGATTAAAAGAAATAAATCAGCATGTTGCTATGGAGTGACAGTCAAAGTCATTACGTCACAGAAGGAGGCCAATCACCTCACTGCGTCCATGCTGTCTTTCTGCAGAACAGTCCAGTCAGTTCTATTCATCTGCTCTATCCCCACAGCCCTGCTACCCTCAAGCGCCTATTTAATTTCCTTTTGAAATCACTGGCTCTGCTTCCAGCACCCTTTTGGGCAATGAGCTCCAGATCATTAACATTTGTTGCATAAACATGTTCTTCCTCACTTCACCACTCTATGCCTAATTCAAACCCTAAAACCTGTGTCATCTGCTAATGGCACCATTAATCAATGGGAACAATTTTTGTCTACTTGTCGAAACTGGTCATAATCTCGTACACTTCTATCAATATCCTCTCAACCTCCTTCACTCCAAGAAGGATCAACCTTATCCTTATAGTTAAAATCCCTTATCTGGGCGTTCATCCTTTGCATCCTTTTAAGGACTGTCACATCCTCCCTAACGTGTGATAAACATCCTGCCATATTCAAAGATGTATGCACATGCACTGGCACAGTAGCACAGTGGTTAGCACTGCTGCTTCACGGCTCCAGGGTCCTGGGTTTGATTCTAAGCTCTAGTCACTGTCTGTGTGGAGTTTGCACATTCTCCTCATGTTTACATGGGTTTCCTCCAGGTACTCCGGTTTCCTCCCATAGTCCAAAGATGTGTAGGTTAGGTTGATTGGCCATGATAAGAAATTGCCTCTTAGTATCCAGGAATGCGTAGGTTAGAGGGATTAGTGGGTATAATATGTAGGGATGTGGGGATAGGCCCTGGGTGGGATTGTATTTGGTGCAGACTTGATGGGCCAAAGGGCCTCTTTCTGCACTGTAGGATTCTTTGGTTCTATGAACCCTCCCATGGCCCACTGTCCCTGCACTGTCTTTAGAATCATGAAGTCTATGTTGCCTCTTCTTATCCCTTCAACCAAAATGCATCACCTCAAGCTTATCAAATTTCATCTGCCACTTGTCTGCCCGTTCTGCTCACCTATTTAAGTCCAGTTGCAGCCCATTGGCATCATCTTCATTTTTCAACAGTCCTCCAGTCTTGGGATCAGCAAATTTAAAACCTGAGACTATTTTGCAAAATGATTTGACCATACTCTACTGCTAAGCCAAAGATGTATAATAAACACTCTCACTTTGAGAAAGAAGAATTCTGAGCTAATCTTTCAGTATAGAACTAAAGCATCAATCGCTCAGTGGGTGACATCAATAACTCAATGCCATGGTTTTGTCCTTTACAAGTACGCCTGCCAAAACTGATCTCAGTCTTTATTTTGAAGTTGCATTTCACCAGGTACATCTTTCTCTGAAGTATACATTTGTTGGTGCAGAAGATGAGACACCAGTTTAGTCATACCAACTTGGAGAACATGGTGCAAAGAGCAACACTTATTCAAAAAGCATCACACTTGTCCAAAAAACAATTGATTGAGAAAATTAAAACTACATCCACAGAACTCAACAGGAGGAGTGTTACAAACGCGTTCCACAACGGGAGCAGCATTGCAGAAGAATCTCTCGCTACCAACGGAAAGGGGTGCAGCAAACTACGTGTAACCAATTATCTGCAATCCTGAAACTTAAGTTCAGCTTTACATTGCTGGAAGACATGAAAATTATGCATATCCCAAAGACCCTGCCACCCAAATTAACAATCCCATATTGATGTGACCTTACCCTTTGCCAGAAAAGCAATCTATCACTCTGATTTTCTCTCTTCAACAGAGTTAAAGATCAAAACACCTGCGTCTGAAACCAGAAAACAGCCTCAAACGCAAGTGTGGTTTGTCATTGTCTTGTGGTGGAGACTTGCCAAATGAGAATATTTTTGATCATTTAATAATTAAACATGAAGGTGGGAGAGAGACACAGTTTCATTCTGCTGAAAGCACTTCACTTTCACTGCAATTTCATTATCAGGGTGCAGGCCGGAGATGAGAAACCTATATATAATCCTACCTTGATGAAAAACTGCATTGCTGCTGTCCAAAATGTCAGACCACATTACATCTTAGACATTAAGCAGAAGAAATCTTAGAACGCTGTACTTGATTCTAAAATGGTTAGATCACCACCAGAAATAAACAACCAACGCAGGTACAAATTACACATCATATCTGCAAAATAACACTTTGGCAGATGCTATTGTTATGCAAATGACAATGGAAGAGGAGATGTGACAGCACCAAACAAGACAGTAACTCTGCAAAGATTAAAGCCCAATTTATTAATATATGGGATCGTTTACCTTTTTAGGTTGGTATCCCTCAGGAAAACCTAAAATAAAAGTTGCAAGTGCTACAACCAAGTGAGGAGGGGGAAAATGGCTTCTCATATTGCCGACTCAATTGATCACAAGTTTTCTAGAAGGATATTCTCAGCAATTCAGTGAGTACTTAATGATTTGCGTGCTATGATCATAAAAGAATCAATAGGACACGTCTTCTTGAGTTTAATAAAGGGTTCACTTTATTATACTTATGCTGACCTAATTATTCATCCCTATGAACTTTCCAAGTCTCAAAATCCTCTCCTGCCCCACCCTTGTATGTGCTTAAAATGGAAAAAAGTTACCAAGTCATGTGGCCACAATTCCCCAACAGCAAGCGGATTTAATAGAATATCTTGTCCACGTATATCAAAGGTGATTTAATTAGTTCCTGTCCGGAAGCTAACCTAACCAGGGTCTCACTGTCCAAGTGATTAATCTTAATAGCCCATCTCCAACAGTCGTATACTTCAAATGACAGCCACAGGTGCCTTGCTATTAAGACAGGAGAGGTGAGTCCTTCACACTCTTCCTGAAATCATTGTCTTTGATAGTTTTAGCAACTGGCCCCAATGAATTGCAATGTGAAGCATACAATAATGCAAATTAGGGTAAGCCATCTTGGGCTCAGAGTTCAAACCATTCCAGTCTGTATTTTTAAAGTGTCTATTTTTAAAAGTTCAATTCTGATTTCCAGCAATGGATTAAAAATCATTCTTTGACATAAACACATCTTAATGACACAAGAGAATAAGGACAATGCATTACAAAAACTTCAATTTTAAAAAGGAGTATTTTGATACACAGGCTGCTGCAAGGTTTCAACTCTGAAACTTCTCACCCTACCAACAAATTGTTTGAAATTGCATTAGCACTATATATGAAAACTCTATTTAAAGAATTATTTTTGTATAATCATCTCAAATTTGACAGTTTAAGGATTAAAACACAACGTATTCACTTATACATAAAGGCAGAGAATGTTTGAGAAGTGCCTGCAATTAGTAAGTTTCATAAAACTACCACAGAATGACAAAACACCTCACAACTAAAAAGGGAAAAGCTTTGTAAAATTACTTGAATTTGGGAATGGATTCTAGTCATTTTTTGGGGGGTTAATAGTTCATGCATTTTTCTGACATATGTCACTCTCACGATGGTGATGCTGTAGCTGGCCCTGAGATGAGCTTCCAATCATCTATCTGGTCCACTGCTGAAACTGCCTACTTCCAACTCCATAGGATTATTCAACTTTGCCTGTACTTCAGCTTATTTGCTCCTGAAACCCTCATCTGTGTCTTTTGGTTACCTCTAGACTGATGCTTCTAATACTCTGGCCAGCGTGGCATTTTTCAATTTACATTAGCTTGAATTCATCGTAATTCACACCATCCTACTGTAATCATCCAAGTGCTGACTGACTGACATGGGTACCTGGTCTAACAACACCTGAATTTTTAAATACTCACCCTTATTTTCAAATTCCTCCATGGCCTCATCTTTTCTTATCTCTAACTTTACTCAGTCCTACAACCCTCCAAGATCACAGATTATCTATGTAGAAGGTATATTTTCGGTGACAAGTGGTGTGCCTCAGGGGTCTGTTTTGGGGCCCCTGCTGTTTGTAATTTTTATAAATGATCTGGATGAGGGTATTGAGGGATGGATTAGTAAATTTGCAGATGACACTAAAGTAGGTGGAGTGGTAGATAGTGAAGAGGGGTGTTATAGTTTGCAGAGAGACTTGGACAAGTTGCAGAGCTGGGGCGAGAGGTGGCAAATGGAGTTTAATGTGGAAAAGTGTGAGGTAATGCACTTTGGCAGGAACAATAAATGTGTAGAGTATAGGGCTAATGGTAGGGATCTTAATAGTGTTGAGGAACAGAAGGATCTTGGTGTATGTGTCAATATATCCCTGAAAGTAGGCAGTCAAGTGGATAAAGTTGTTAAGAAGGCTTATGGAGTCTTAGCTTTTATTGGTAGGGGGATTGAATTTAGGAGCCGCAGCATCATGTTGCAGCTGTACACAACTCTAGTGCGGCCGCACGTGGAGTATTGTGTGCAGTTCTGGTCGCCACATTATAAGAAAGATGTGGAGGCATTGGAGAGGGTACAGAGGAGGTTTACCAGGATGTTGCCTGGTATGGAGGGCAGGTCCTATGAAGAGAGGTTGAAGGATTTGAGGTTGTTTTAGTTAGAAAGGAGGCGGCTAAGGGGGGATCTTATTGAAGCATATAAGATGATTAGAGGTTTGGATAGGGTGGACAGTGATAGCCTTTTTCCTAGGATGGAGGAAGCTAGCACGAGGGGACACAACTTTAAATTAAGGGGTATGAGTTATAGGACGGATATCAGAGGTAGGTTCTTTACTCAAAGAGTGATTAGGAGTGGAATGCCCTGCCTGCAGCTGTTGTAGATGCGCCAAGTTTGGTGGCGTTTAAGAGGTTAATTGAGAAGTATATGGAAGAGAAGGGAATGGTTTAGTTTGGAGGGGCATTGCTTTTTATTTTGGTCGGCACAACATCGAAGGCCGAAGGGCCTGTTCTGTGCTGTAATGTTCTATGTTCTAGAATGAGATCATTCAACCCATCCAGTCTGCACCAATTCTTACCCAGACTTACTCTATAACCCTGCTAAACCCTTAAGCCTATTTAGCTTGGGGCACTATAACTACTACACTCCTTGACTACTGTCCTATTACAATGTTAATTGCTCTCTCGCTGGCAGTTATGACTACAACTACCTTCGCTATCAGCTATGGAATTCACTTCAAAACATTCTTTTTCCCTTCAAAGAATTCCTTTAAATGTACCTCTTTGGCTCAGCTTTCGACTATCTCTTTAAATATCTCCTTGTGGTTTTGTTTCAATTTTTTCAATGAAAGCAGAACTCTCCCATTTTACTAAATTGAAAAGACGCTATATAAATGCAAGATATTTTTGTTGCAGGAAAAGGACTCAATACAAAGCAGAGTCAAAATATAGTGCCAAGGCCAAATCACCAGAGCTGGGAGTTGAAAGTTTGCCATAATCATCGACCGAAAATGAAACAAAAAAAAGGAAAACAAAAATAGAATTTATGCTGCTCAGTAAAGGGCTGTGAACTGTCGAATTTACTCACTGCCAGATACCCTTTTAAGTGTGACAACCATTTGTGTTTAAATCCTGAACACCAGCAAGTTTTATAAACTGGAAAAAAAGCAATTATAACAACAATGGGTAGCTCAACATTCCATTCCAGGATACATTTCCAGCACCTGCAGTGTATTGCTTTTTGTTTACAGTCAAATAACCCATCACAATTTCAATCTAAGGCTACACGTAATAACGGGTCTCTTTGCCAAGACAGAGAGCTGCCTGCACCTGGGCAACCATCTCAGCACTGTTTAGTGTAAGAAGTAAAGCTGCTCATCACTGCAGACACATTTCATCAAGGCCTAGGAGTCACCATACCCATATGAATGAAGGGAAGGGCCACACTGCTTAGCACTAATGCGAAATTGAAATGTGGGGAGGGAACAAAAAACAGAAAATGTTCGAAGCACTCAGCAGATCTTGCAACATCCAGGGAGAAGCAGAAAGTTAATATTTTAAATTGACAAGTCTTTCCTCAGAACTTATTTTGTGTTGGATTTTAGCTGCTGGTAATGTTACTCAACTTTCAAAATACATGGTTGCTTCTTGGACCCTGAATCTCGCAAAACGCATTCAATGAAGAAGTTGCGTATCGTATAAAATGATCATCTTTAAAAGGTGGCTGGATTCATAGAATCCCTACAGAGCAAAAAGATGCTATTTGGCTCATCGATTCTGCACTGATTAAAATCCCACCCAGGCCCAATTTATATACGTAATCCCACATATTTACTCTGCTACGCCCCCGACACTAAGGTCAATTTAGCATGGTCAATTAATCTAACCCGCACATCTTTGGACTGGGGGAGGAAGCCAGAGTGCCCTGAGAAAACCCGCACAGACACAGGCAGAATGTACAAACTCCACACACACACCTGAGGTTGGAATTGAACCCGAGTGCCTGGGGCTAAGAGGCAGAAGTGCTAACCACTGTGCCACCCATTTATTCTAACAGAATGTTAGACCCTCAGAAACACAAAACTGCTACATATGCAAGAGATCAGGTGAGAAACAGACTATATATTAATACAGCAAAGTGCTTCTCTATAAACAGCCGTTTGTATTAACTTAGATCCAGAAAAGTGAATTAGGCAACATCTGATGGCCCTTCTTTACAAATCTCAGCTACTTGAGCCCAATTCAGAGCATCCAACACATGGCATCATAGAACCAGATTCTCAGGCCAGCCCACGGGCCTTATATTGAGATTTACAAAGCAATAATGAATTTTGTTTACACAGAAAATGGATAAGATCATTTTATTTTATGTCCAGAACATAAATATTCCACAAACTTCCGGTAATAAATATGAAGAAGCTCTAAACGAGTCATACAGACTCAAAATGTTGCACTCTCCACACGTGCTGCCAGACCTGGGTATTTCTAGCTTTTTCTGTTTTTATTTTATATCAAATAGGAAGCATATATAAACATGCTTATCACTGCATTCTCCCTCCCTGCCCCACCAAAAGTCTCAGGCCCACTGAATCCAGAGACACTTGAAATTTTAATTGATCATTCTTGTTTTAACATTCTTCCATGGCTTCAACCCTCCATATCCTAAACTCCTGCAAACACTACAATCCTCCAAGCACTGCCCCTACTTCAAATTCTGGCATCGTATGCATCCCTGATTTTCTCTGCCCCATCATCTTCAGCTATCTAGACCCTAAGCTCTGGAACTTCCTAAAAGAACCTTTGCTTCTGCCTCTTTCTTTGCAATCGACCTCTGACCAAATTTTTGGTCACCTAAAATATCTCATGTGGCTTGCTGTCAAGTTATGTCTGATAACATTCCTGCAAAGCGCCTTGGAACATTTTACTATGTTAAATTTACTACATAAATGCCAGCTGTTGTTGCTGCTCAGACACCAGAAAAATTAATGGCCTTGATAATAGAGGAAACAAACGGCCAATCATTCACACTGCTCCAGTTAATGTGCCTCTCCGTGATTACAAAGTGCTCATGTTAACCACTAAAAACTAATCGCAATACCCAGAGTTTCCATTACTCTACAGTTTCAGAACTGAAAAGATTTGAACACTTACTTTGCCACTTCAAATTATAATTCTATCCATCCTTCAGAGCAGTGGGTACACAATCCAGTAAGTTGCTTCATCAGCAGTCTAAGGAAATCCAACAGTGAAACGCACAGACTAGTTGTGCTAAACTGCCTTTTTCTATTAAGTGACATGTTAGAAGGTTAATACTCAGAAGCTACAGCCCAACTGATCTATGCCAGTGTTTAGGCTCCATTTGAGCCTCAGTCCACCCTACTTCATCTCACCCTAATCAGTATACGTTTCTCCTCCTTTTTCCCTCATGCACTCACCTGGCTTCCCGTCAAATGCACCATGTCATTTGCCCGAACCACGCCACATTCAAGTCACATGCAGGTGAAGGTTTCTCCCAAATTCCTTACGTTAATAAATTCTAGGTCTTGTGGGGGTTCTCCCCCACAAGTGAAAATATATTCTCTATATCTACCTGATCAAAGCCATTCAAAATTTTAATGCTCTGTTAGATTACCCCTCCACACCCTCTCTCTAATAATTGTGTACCTTCTCTAGTATCACAATGTCTTCAGAATTCCTTTTTAGAATGCTTCTGAGGGTAGCATCTTCACGGGTAACCTTTCATCTGAATCTCTATGCACTGAATTGCTGCTGTATTTCCACAATGAAATGGATCATTACTCCAAAACAATAACACCCACCAAACTGTAAAAATAGTTCATCATTAGCTTTTCACTTTGCAGCTTCATATCTGCAATATTTTCACATAAATAAAGTTTCACATCACAGCTATGGCAACAATTAGCACTTCATTTGGAAGAAAATTGTTGTCAACTGAGTTAAGCTTTTAAATTACAGCTGCACAAATAATAGCTATTTTAATCGCAGTAAGTAGTCTCATAACACCAGGCTGAAGTCCAACAGGTTTATTTGGTAGCATGGGCTTTTGGAGCACTGCTCCTTCATCAGTGAATGTCTAATAAAGGAGCAGTGTCCAAAAGCTCATGCTATCAAATAAATCTGTTGGACTTTAATCTGGTGTTGAGAGACTACTTACTGTGCTTACCCCAGTCCAACACTGGCAACTGCACATCATGGCTATTTTAATCTTCTGTCAGTTATATTGCTCAAGTTCTCTGCCCAAAGATATGTCGACCCACAGCACCATAATTTCCACTACTGGTGGACAAGTCCAGAGTTCACCTCAGCTGGAACTGAGATCAAAATCCACTGGCCCCAATCAGATCCCCCATTGGTTGTCCAGCCAACAATTCTCTCAAGGAGTCCTAGTTGCTACGGCAGCATACACAGCTATAGCCTAGAGCCATGGATGGGGATGGCAGAGTTTCAAACTTTTCTTCCGTCACTTGTCTGACCTGGAATCTCTCTCATTCTTACTACAGGATTGGCAGGATTTACAAGTTGATAACCAGCCTGCTTGGCCCTGTTATAAAGAAACTTCCTTGGCTATTAATTCTTCGGGTGAAACTTAAACCCGGAACTTCTTGCTCAGAGGCTGAGACATAACCAACTATGCCATAAAATCTTCTGAGTCACTCAGGGAGAGAACATTTTACTTTGGCGCCAATGCAGACAGTATCCAGACAAGGCTCTATCCAGTATCAGCTCCAGCTTTAAAAGATGAAGACTGGACCTGGGCCCAGAAATTACGAGTTGCTTCAACATAGAGAAACTCAGTATTATAAGACTAACAACAGTGCACTGAACTGATCAGTCAACATAGTCACCCACACAAACGTACCGCAGGTATTATAACAAAACCAGCTGCTTAACGCATACAATGCTTCCTGTTTGAAACGCTCCCAAGAATCACACACCAGAAAATCTTTGCTACACAGCCAGAACTTCTCAATACATTGTGGTTAGTGACAAAATCCTGCCAAATTTTCTCACCTATGTCTATTCACTCTCAAACCATAGCAACTAATATAAAACATTTGTATGAATCACCCCTGATGACAAAACAGAATTTTAGCCAAAATATATCACTAAATAGGCAGCCTGACTTAAAAAAAGCCAAATCACAACTCCTGAAATTAAACTCAGGAAAAAGCCATTTGTGGAAGCACTTTGGATAAGAGAAACAACTATGAGTTCTGTAACCCCAGAAACATCATCAATCTAATTAATGGCAACTATAACTCTCCTATTAATACACTTGTATGCTCCAGGAGTACAAATTTTACACATTTAAGCATAACTGCATATTAAATAGCAAGTACCACAAGCACAAAGGCTGAAAATGGATTATAGAACAATATCAGAGAATGGAGGAGCAGAGGGTTCATGGAAGAAACTCAGAGGCAGGTTTTAAAAGCCAAGTTGATCATTTCTGAACTAGCTCACATCCAATAGGGCCAGGCAAGCTGCAGTGTTCAGGAGAACCCAAACAGCATATGCAATCAGATTTCACCACCAAATTCTCAAAACTTTCAACATTGGGAGGTTCATCCATGCACATGCATTGCTGTTTAACAAGTTTAAAATCAAAAGCAGGGAGTTTTTTAAATATCCAAATTAACTTTTAAAAGAAATTTCAGCCCATGCCAAACTTGAAGCAGATATGTCTTAGGTTGGGAGGGAAAGTGGTGGGGGAAAGAGAGGATAGAACCACTAGTTACAAAAGGGTCAGAGATAGTTAGGGTGTAAGTACCAAGCAGTCTTCTATCTGGGATCACAACATAGTTTCCCAAACACAGGTAGCAAATTACTACAGCACTTTGAGAATGGAGTTCAATACAAGAACAGAAACCAATTCTTTGGCCTAACATTCTAGAATCGACAGAATAGAGAATTGACAGATAATTTAAGCCGCATAAAGAACTCTTTATTCATTGCTAACAAAGGTGTAGGACTCAACCATTTGGCTCTGAGCCTACTGCGTCATCGTGTGAATATCTTTTTTGTGCCCTCATATAGAACTGGTGAAAATTGCACAAGCTTTGATTCAGATAGAAATGGGATGACTTTCAACTGGGGTCAGCTTGGTCTCACCTTACTGTTTCATAAGGTGAGAGGTCAGTATGCTAGCATAGTCCTCTATTCCCCAAGAAATAAATTTACCCAACTTAATTCCAAAAAGTATTTGTATTAAACTTGTAGCTAACAGATAATTATTCTATCAATGGTGAATTTCCGTAATAAGGACCTGATGATCTCATTGCTTCTTGGTACATCAGGACTGAAATGTGGCATCCTTGTCCCAGATCTCAAGTTCAGCAATATATATCTTTATTACCTGCCTCACATTTTTCTGACCAATGTCAGAACTGTGAAATTACATTTTTTTCATCTCTTGCCTTTTAGGCACGTTAATAATTTTTTTGGGTGAATTGACTTTAAAAACCACAACTTTTTCTCCTCTTATTGACTATTGTGCTCCACAATTGTCTGACCCACCATTTGCATCTGTGAGGATCAGCTCACAATGCACTTTTCATTCTCTCTGATTACCTGCCTGATAGTAGCCCCGAACTAAGTGAGATTCCACTCATCCTATTGCAGGCAAGACACTACCATGCTTTTGTATCAAATCTTGGTGTCCAAATTATGATTCCCATACTAATTGGATCACATTACTTTATACCAATTCTCCACAGGCACTTGACCATAAAGTATTCTAAACAAACAATCCTATTTCCATCTTGTGCAAAATGTGTGTCTGGTTACAGCACAGGAACTACTACCTACTCAGAACAGCTATGCTCTGTTATGCATATTAACTGGTTAGGTTTGGAATGCATAATAGAGAATGTACTCCACAGTAGATCAAAGCACAAATTATGAGGCAGATTTGACCCCAGCATGGACTGCCAGTATTGGACAATAGTCTGGGTATTGCAGATCTTGGGCTGGTTCTTAATTTCAACAAAGCTTTACACAAAACTAATATTAATGCCTCCATCAGCACATAATTTGCACACATTTGTAACTGAACCTCTACTTTACTGTGGGTGGCACGGTGGTTAGCACTGCTGCCTCAGAGCACCAAGGACCCAGGTTTGATTGCCTGTTTGGGTCACTGTCTGTGCGGAATCTGCATGCTCCCCCATATCTGCACAGGTTTCCTCCTACAGTCTGACAGGTATTAGTTAGGTGCATTAGCTATGCTAAATTCTCCCTCAGTGTACCCTAACAGGTGCCCAAGTGTCGCAATGAGTGGATTTTTCACGGAAATTTCATTACTTGTGACACAATAAATAAACTTTAAAAAAAAGGAAACAGTACTTTAAATTTGAAGCTTTGCTAACCAACTGACCATTAGCATCAATTGCCAAAGTGACGTGAAAATAATATTCCTTATTTATTGTTTCTGCACTTTAGATTCTCAAGTACCTACACGATTATCAAGGTTAAAAGTAGCAAAAACTTTTAGATAAAAGCTGGAACCAAAAACACAATGTTAGTAAATTTCAGCAAATCTTTTAGGTTTTGGGTCGTCTTTCTTTTGACAAGTCAGCCACACAGTGCCTGTTGCCCTGCTATCACTTAAGTACAATTGGTCAACAGGCTATCACAAGTTCATTATCAAACCCAATTTTTAAATTTTTTTTTTACTCCATTCTTAAAGCTAGAAAGGCAATGCGCAGCAAGCCTAAATCCATTCCATGCTTGCTCCAAAAGCCAAATTCAAATCCAACTGAATCCAATTCAAGGTCACCACAAGAGAAACAAAACAAGATCCAAGCTAATAAGATGAGGGATTCTACCCATTTTGGGCTTGATCTTAGCCTTGACTAAGAAGCGATACTATGGCTGACCTTAGCCATAAGGCCAAGAACCGATATTAAGCCAGTACCCAGTATGAACAAATAGCAACTTCAGTGTTTTTGATGCTAACAACCTGTTACACCCGAGAACCAGTTGGTATACAGCGCTTGCAGCAGAACCTGCCTCTCTCAGATTGATTTATTCAACTAGCAGCAAAAAATGCACAATGTTAAGCTACCCCACCCACAATGGACTGGATTTGCTGTGTGCCCATCATCTTAGGAGATGGAAGAGAGCAGCAGACAACAATTTCACAACAAGGCCTTTCAAATCCTAGCAGCATCATGAGGCACACACTGTTGTAAAAGTTTCCTCACATTGCAAAGTTGCAGCTTGTTCAAGCAGAAATGGTTTATAGCTGGTGTGAGATGAGCTATAACAATGATTTGTCATCAATGAAATCTCGCTTTTCCTTTAACAAAGTCCATATGTTGCACTGTTTGGAATCCAGAATATATTATCCAAAAAAATTTTCTTGACATAAAGGTTAGCAACTGGTGAATACAGGAACATCAAAATGCCATTATATTCCAACATGCAAAACCTAACACGCTCCATAGCTATATAAAGGATTTAACATTCACACAATCAGCAAAGCTGCTTGGATTCTCAACTTCCCAATGACTTATGTAAATTCAAAAAATACTGTATAAATTTCAACATTTTGTTGAATTGCTGCCAGCTGTCTCCAACAGGATCTGAATGACCTTATCAAATCAAGGATGTTTACAGTAACCTAGAACATCCATGTTGGAAATTAGATTTATTGCTGTCTCGTTCAGTCGGTCGGTTTAAAGCAAAAGATGTTCAAAGTATCATTCATTCTATTCATGTGTTGTATGTTCAACATTAAAATAGCATAGTATGGAACAAAGCAAACTGTATAAATTTGCAGTGTTATTATAACACAGAGGTGGAGCACTGATAGTGACGCAAATTAGCAAGATTAGATTACCAGATTATCTATTAAAAAATGTGCCAGTACTCAGATAAGGCAGTTCTGTTTCTTCACTTTTGATGTCTTAAAATCAAATCTTACAAAAGGAAGACAGGATCCAAAGTAAAGGTTTAATTTCTGATTTAAGGAGCTAATAATATAGAACATAGAACATTACAGCACAGAACAGGCCCTTCGGCCTTCGATGTTGCGCCGACCAATATAAAAAGCAATGCCCCTCCAAACTAAACCATTCCTTCTCTTCCATATACTTATCAACTAACCTCTTAAACGCCACCAAACTTGGCGCATCTACCACCGCTGCAGGCAGGACATTCCACTCCCGAACCACCCTTTGGGTAAAGAACCTGCCTCTGATATCCGTCCTATAACTATCACCCCTTGATTTAAAGCTGTGTCCCCTCGTGCTAGCTTTTTCCATCCTAGGAAAAAAGCTATCACTGTCCACCCTATCTAAACCTCTAATCATCTTATATGTTTCGATCAGGTCCCCTCTTAGCCTCCTCCTTTCTAACGAAAACAACCTCAAATCCCTCAGCCTCTCCTCATAAGACAAATATATTCCAGTATTTACATCAATAAGGCTGTGTTGCTATCTCCAGGTTCATCATGTACACAAATTCCTCAATTTCCTAATGTGTCCTCTTATTTTAAATCAGTTTAGAGATTTAACAAAACATGTTTTATGTCATCTGACCAGAATTCTTAATATACAGAACGGATCATCTTTGACCAACATTCTTGCTCGGGAATGATGCACATGACAATTAATTGAAGTTGTACTTGTAAAAGCATAGGATGCCTACAATTACATAGGACAGCACGATAGAATATTCAGCCCAACAGAGAAGAACTTAATAACTTACTTTGGGCACTGAGTTTGAACAGCAAGTCAGTACTTTAACAAAATATTCAGCCTGATCTGCCAAAAGTGAGGCAGAATTTCATCCGATTTTTACATCACAAAGGTACTGAATGGCAACAGACAATGTCCGTCATTGAAGCCTATTAACCACTGAATCTGAGCACCACAGGATGGGACTCTCTCATGCCCTAATTAGCAGGAATCATATTAAAGAAGAATATGGTAGTTCCAGTACTGTCTTGTTTTCCCTTCAGTTTTCCTGCGTAGGTGAATAGCTTTGCATTTCTGTAACCTCCCTGATTTTGGTAATATCACTCAACTTCTCCATTCTTGATTTTGCTAATTGCACTTGAGTTATTTACCAGGCCTGGTTGTCAAAAACCTTGATGTGGAAACGCTTGTGTTGGACTGAGGTAAGCACAATAAGAATTCTCTCAACACCAGATTAAGTCCAACAGGTTTATTTGAAAGCACAAGCTTTCGGAGTCTCGTCTCTTCATTTGGTGAATGAGGATTTGTGTTCACAGACTCGCATTCCAACCATTACCTTGTAAATTGAGTTTGTGTCCATATATTCCCTGTTGGTGAATACAAATCCTCACTCACCTGATGAAGGAGCAAGACTCCGAAAGCTTGTGCTGTCAAATAAACCTGTTGGACTTCAACCTGGTGTTGTGGGACTTTTACTGTGATGAAAGTCTGGCATAGTTCTGTCTGCAGTAGGGCATCCAACCAGAGAAATCAAGAGGCACATGAAGGCTGATATCTCTGCCTACTTAGCATTGATTTCATTGATTAACAGTAGTGAGACTTTGGATGATTACTGTTTAGATCCACAAATCACTGGAACTTCGATGTCCCAATAGCTTTTGTTACTGCTGGTGTACAAGCCTCCTCACACCTTACTTTATGCAAACATCAGCATTTTTGCCTACTCCCCCCTCCCATGTACACTCATCTAACATTCCCTTAAATGTACCAAGATTACTTGCCGTAAGATAACAAGCTCCACATTCTCATTACACTCTAGGTAAAGAAGTTTCTCCTCCCTTTATGTAGAGAAAAACATTCTAAGATGCTTTAGAAAATAATGAACACAGTCAGCTAAAAAGATAGACTCAAAGGTAGGAAAGAGACAGCAAAGACAGTCAGAATTCAAAGAACAGATCCCAAAGGTGATGGAGCTGGGAAGGGGGAGGGGCAAGTGGACGAGCAAGAGATTCTGATATACGATGTTGGTGTGGAGCCCCAACATACAAGAGGTGTTCCACTTACTAGCTTCAATCTTTTTTTTTGTTTTTAATTCCAATTCATAGAACATAGAACAAAACATTACAACACGTACAGGCACTTCGGCCCTCGATGTTGTGCCAAGCTATGTCCAAACTCGCTATCCACTCCTTATCATTCTTGAGTGCTCCATGTGCCTATCCAATAACTGGTTGAAAGTTCCTAAAGTGTCAACTCCACTATCACAGCAGGTAGCGCATTCCACACCTCAACCACTCTCTGAGTAAAGAATCCATCTCGGCCATCCCTTCTATATCTCCCACCATGAACCTTATAGTTATGCCCCCTAGTAACAGCTACATCCATGTGAGAAAATAGTTTCTGCACATCCACTCTATCTATCCCTGTCTTATAAACATATATTAAGTTGCCTCTCTTCCTCCGCTGCTCTAAAACTCCCTCAACCTTTCCTCAAAAGACATACGCTCCAAACCAGGTAGCATCCTGTTAAATCTCCTATGCACTCTCTCCAATGCTTCCACATCTTTATTATAGTGAGCTGACCAGAACTGCACATAATATTCCAAATGTGGTCTCATCAAGGTCCTGTGTAGTTGCAGCATAACCTCTTGGCTCTTAAACTCAAATCTACTGTTAATAAACACTAACACACTATAAGCCTTCACTGCTCTATCCACCTTCAGAGATCTGTGGATACGAACCCAAGATCTCTCTGTTCCTCCATATTCCTCAGAACCCTGCCATTGATCCCATAATCCGCATTCAATTTTGTCCTACCAAAATGAATCACCTCACACTTATCAGGGTTAAACTCCATTTGCCACTTTTCTGCCAAGCTCTGCATCCTATCAATGTCTCTTTGCAATCTACAAGAGCCCTCCACCTCATCCACTACTCCACCAATCTTGGTGTCATCAGCAAATTTGTTAACCCATCCTTCAGCCCCTCTTCCAAGTCATTGATAAAAATCACAAATAGCAGCAGACCCAGCACTGATCCCTGTGGTACATCGCTAGCACTGGCCTCCAGTCTGAAAATTTTCCCTCCATTACCACCCAATTCAATCAAGTCCAATTCCCAGTCTCAACAAGTTGAGACGTTCCCAATCCAAGCTGGCAAGACACGGCTCTCACTCACTGTCTTGGGCTTGGTCTAGATGGTCCAAGCTGATTGGAGTAGGCATTGCACCCCATACAAAGCTTGATTTCATTTACATCTTAGCCAAAAAGCCGAGACGCTTCTTTTAACAATTGCTTCAAATGAAGCTAAAATGTAACCTAATGACTTCAACCAAGCACAGCATGTCGATATTACACTTGATCTTAGCCAAAAGGCCAAGAAGTAAAGCAGCATGGAGTTACACATTTATGAATTTGTTTTAATTTTTCATGAAGATATGCATGACCGAGTACCCTTTACTTGTCATTGGCTTGATAGAATCACCAATTAAAACTGTTTTTTAACATTTAGAATATTAACTTCCTGCTCGTCATTTTCCTTAGTTCCCCCATCAACTGTCAGACCACCTAATTACGGAGCACTGGTTGATGATGCATTTTCATACATTAGGCTCAAAATGCAAATGAAGCTCTATTTCATAAATAGCTCAACGATTCCTCAAATACTTGTATTAATACATTCTGTATTTTGCAAACTCTACAGACAGTAAAAAGCCCGTGCATCACACATTAATTGAACCACAGGTGATGAATAAAAAGCCATGGTTGCATATTTAAGCATTTTATTTGATCAAAGATAATTTATGCTAAACAGATTACTTCAACCATAAGCATATTGTGTATTCAATCAGCAATTCTGCTGGGATTTGAACAATAAGCAGACAGATGTAACACGCAGTAAAACAAGCAATATCCATAGTTTAAGAAAGGTTAATCCTTTCTGCTCCCAAATATAATTCTGTCTCTCAAAAATTATAATATTTAGAAATATTTCAAATTAAACAATAAGACAATTCTCACAATTTTTTTCAGTAAAGCAGCAAGAGAAAACAAGTCAAGCAAATTACTGCAGATGCTGGGATCTGAAACAAAAACAGAAAATGCTAAAATGTCTCAGCAGGTCTGACAGCATCTGTGGAGACGGAGTAGAGTTAATGTTTCAGATCTGGATGACTCTTCATCAGAGCTCCTGTGAAGAATCACCCAGACTTCAAAATGAGAGCTCAATTCTCTCTTCACATAGATAACAAAATGCTGGTTTGCCACAAGAATATTCCCATCCAAACTCAGTTTTTTTGGACTCAGACTTAAGACAACAGCTGTGACCAATGAGCATCAGATTTGAGTACCACATTGGACAGCTGCTAGTTATTTCGAAAGATATTCTCATTTTGTGCATGACAGCAGTCTGAAGTGAGACTTAAAACCCTTCACCATTTGATTCAAAACTCACTAAGCTCAAGGTTTGCACCATCCAACCCAGTATTAAAGTTTAAAATCCATTTACTAAGAAGTCTTCAACTTCTGTTGTCCCACAGTGAGATTTCTTACCTGTCCATCAATAACAGTTTAAAAGAACAAGGAATCGTAAGAAAGTACTTTCAGAAATAGTAGGCAATACAAATTCACATAAAACAATCTAGAAAAATGGTGCATTTCACAGAACCCTGATGACATCCATCTCAAGCAAGCAATAAAAAGCAGAAACTATAGGTTATTATAAAAGCCACTGCAGAAAAGAAAAAAATTCCCAAAAATCAAAGAAAATTCTCATTCCTTGCATCATTCACATTTAAAGATCCAATGCCTTTGGAGCACACTCAAAATGAAATAATCCATAGGGCACTACCCACATCTATCCCTGCCTGTGCTTACTTCTCAGACAGCTTCCTTCTTTCAGTACAATATTACAACGTCTATTCGATACTACAGACTGGAAGTGCCTCAACAGCACACCCTCTGGAGCAACCTAGAAACACTGACAGCAACTTTTCTGGATTTCTGCATTATTTGGGGAAGTGTGGACTCCAAAGTTGATGCCACTTTCAGTGGAGTAATGATGGTGAACACCGAGTCTCATCATCACCACCACTACAAAATCCAGAACACTGACGATACATTTACAGTTTTCACAGAGCAGAACTGCAACAAACAAATGCCAGAAACAAATAAAAATTCCACCATCTTGTGCAATAGACTGAGATATGCAAAGATTATGATCCAGCAGCTTTGATTAATGAAGAATCGTGCTACAGTATCTGACAGGCAAGAACTCTACTTTCTATCTTAGTGGAGAAATCAGAAAAATTGAAGACCATCATCTCCAAAAATCCAGCTGTAATCCTATGATCCAATATAGAACATAGAACAATACAGCACAAACAGGCCCTTCGGCCCACAAGTTGCGCCGATCACATCTACCAATCCACAGACCTATCTATAACCCCCTATCCTATTCGTTTCCATATACTCATCCAGAAGTCTTTTAAAATACCCCAGCGAGTTTGCCTCAACAACCTCCGACGGCAACCGATTCCATTCACTCACCACCCTCTGAGTGAAAAACTTACCCCTGACATCCCCTCTGTATTTGCTTCCCTGCACCTTAAATCTGTGAGCTCTCATAGTGACCATTTCAGCTCGGGGAAATAGTCTCTGAGAGTCCACCCTATCTATTCCTCTCAATATTTTATGAACCTCTATCAGGTCGCCTCTCAACCTACGTCTCTCCAGTGAGAAGAGTCCCAGCTCCCTCAACCTATCTTCATAAGGCCTGCCTCCCAATCCAGGCAGCATCCTTGTAAATCTCCTCTGCACTCTCTCAATAGCCTCTACATCCTTCCTATAATGAGGCGACCAGAACTGCGCACAATACTCCAACTGGGGTCTGACAAGAGTCTTATAGAGCTGCATCATTGCCTCCTGACTCCTAAACTCTATTCCTCGATTAATGAAGGCCAGTACACCATACGCCTTCTTGACCACTTCCTCCACCTGCCAGGCCGATTTAAGAGTCCTATGGACCCGGACCCCGAGATCCTTCTGCTCTACAACATAGCTAAGACTCCTACCTTTTATATTGTACTCCTTCATCCCATTATTCCTGCCAAAATGGACCACTACACATTTATCCACGTTGAAGTCCATCTGCCACTTCTCCGCCCAGTCTTGCATCCTGTCTATGTCCCGCTGCAACTTTTGACATCCCTCCAGACCATCGACAACGCCACCGACCTTTGTATCGTCGACGAACTTACTAACCCATCCCTCCACTTCCTCATCCAGGTCATTTATGAAAATGACAAACAGCAGGGGTCCCAGAACAGATCCCTGGGGCACTCCACTGGTTACCGACCTCCATGCAGAACAAGACCCATCCACAACCACTCTCTGCCTTCTGCCGGCAAGCCAGTTCTGGATCCACGAGGCCAAAGCCCCTTGGATCCCATGCCCTCTCACCTTCTCCAGAAGCCTTGCATGGGGGACCTTATCAAACGCCTTACTAAAGTCCATGTACACTACATCCACCGCTCTTCCTTCGTCAATGTGTTCAGTCACATATATTGAAAGTAAAATTTGATTTGGTGAATGGGCCCCACTTGGTTTCAAGACTTTCACACAGCTCTCCCTAATTAAATGAAAATAAAAGAAAATAAAACATTGAAATAATACTGATTGATACAGTCCAGTCATAAATATCACATCTTAGGGTCCACAAGGCAGGTTCTACCATACTATAGAAACCTGAGATAGATTACAGAATTTCTTTTGTTACTCACTCTTCACATCTGGCTAAATCCAAACTAACAGAAAAAAGGGTAAAACAGCTTATCAAAATAGGCTGAAGCATGTGCAATTTTGATGGTCAAATCCTAGTTTATTTTTAGTCATGTTTTGTGTACATTAGCTGCACTAATAGCACAGGCATTGTGGTTTTGTCACTAGACTATAATCCCAGAGATAAAAACCAAAATACTGCAGATGCTGGTGACTGAAACAAAAGCAGAAAATGCTGGAAACTCTCAACAGATCTGTGGGCGAGAAGGATGCCAATGAGGAAGTAAACAGGATGAGATTTACCCTGTAAAGCTGAGAGTGTTAGATCTGGACTAATAATGCAGAGATACTAACTGAAATCCCATCAGTGCAGCAAGGGAATTTAAATTCAGTTAGTTAAATAAATCTGGAATAAAAACTAGTATCTGTAATAGCAACTATCACACTATTAGATTGCCATAAAACCTCAACTGGTTCACTAATGTCAATGACCTTCAAAGAAGATAATTTGCCATCCCTTACCAGGTCTAGCTTACATGTGACTTCAGATCCAAAACAATGTAATTGATTCTTAAGTGCCCTCTGAAATGGCCGTAGCAAGCCAGTATGTTCAAGGGCAATTAGGAAAAAAAATGCCAATCTTGTCAGCAACATCCACATCCCACGAACAAATAAAGAGGCATTGTAAAAATAAGGATGGAGGCACAGGTGGCGAAGCATGCAGCTATCCAAAAATCTGATTGGAGCAGCTTGCTTCAAGCAATTCACAGGATGTTATATTTAACAATATTTGTAGTTTATGAACTTCAATGATTAATTATACACACGGTGTTATTTTGTAAACTAACTTAAGGGACTCATTTTCAGAATGCACATACATCAAGGTTTCAGATATAAACGTTCTGAACATACACCGACAACTGTTTTCCAAATAAGAATGGATTAAAATAAACAATGCTGAATATAACTTTGTTTGTTTTTCACACAATATTTCCATGAATCTCATTTTGAAAACACTGTATGCTGAAATTAACCAATGTTTTCCAAAAGCAATAGCTGAGTTGACAAACTATTTTCCAAGTTAAATTTAACATTACATCATAAAGGAAATCAGAAGGAAGCTCCACATAGCAGGAGTTGAAATTGCTGCCAGAGTCATTTTAGATAGCTTTAGAAAGTAATTTAGTACATATGCAAAATGGAAAATTTTTAATGCATCTGTTTTTGATAGTGAAATAAACTTCAAACAAACGTATACTTCGCCACATCCAATCATGACTCAAAATTACTGGACAAAATCATCTTGAATAATATCAGCTCACTGAACTGGGAAAAAGACAAGATCTCGAGCACTGCACCCAAGTGGAAGAAAGGGGTTTTTTTTTGATCAAATTAATTTTTTTTTGCAATAACTAAAATTGGAACTTACTCCACAGATTGCCTTCAAGTGGCTATATCAACCCAATAAAGACTTTCATTCATAGAAACCATAAAATCACATCACCCCTACGGTACAGAAGACAACCATTCAGCCTGTCAAGTCTGCACCAACTCAGTATTTAAGCCAGCCTTTTCCTTCCCACCCAATCCCCGTAACCTCACACATTTACCATGGTTAATCCATCTCCATGCCTTGGGACACAAACAGACAATTTAGCATGACCAATCCGCCAAACCTGCACACCTTCAGTCTGTGGGAAGAAACTGGAGCATCCAGAAGAAATTCTCAGACAAAGGGCGAGTGTGTAAACTTCACACAATGACCCAAGGCCAGAACTGAACCCAGGTCCCTGCTAACCACTGTGCCACCTGACATTCTTGCTGACAAACTATTCCATGTTGGACAAATAAGTTGGCACAGCTCCGATACTAATGCTTATATTACTGTGAGGTAGGATATTGTTGTAATGTTATACACCTAACATCAAACTGCATAAGCACTAGTGACATTTGTCACGAGAGGGAACAGATGACCGAAAAAGAAATTATTGTACAATATGCCTATTAAAATATTTTCTAAGTAAGCAACAAATGTGTCATTTTTATTTGCATATAGCAGCTGAACAAAGGCAAGTTAACCAATCTGGTCTGATTAGTCAGCCCTGTACTTTAAAAAGCTGCATCAAATGTATGAGTACAAGGCTTCACACTTTACTGGTACATCCATTTGTCTTATAGACAAGATGCTACAGTCACTGAGCAACTACTTTCAAATCACTGGTGCAGTTTGATACAAACACCAAATTAGCAATTTAATTAAAATGTGCACTTTTGGCAAAAAGATCAATCTTTCAACTCAAAAGCTATTCGTCCATTAAAACAACAAGTCACAATGAAAAAATGACTAATGTGAAAGAAGCCAGGTTTCTGATATGCTGTAAAAGGAGCTAATCAAAAAATCTGGATTAAATTTTAACAGGCCCACAGGGTCAAAGTTAAGAAGTTTATAATATGCTAACAGATGTTAAATAGGTTGATTCAAACAACTCCATCATATTGCCAGTCTTGCAACTTCTAAATTATTTATAATGAGGACATTTCATTGCCAACAACTTCGATTGAAATAAATTTAACATCCTTTTTGCTGTCAATCTATTCCAGCCTGTAACGAGCAGTTCAGCTCCTTCAAACAGCAGAAACATCAACTCCACTAATCTTGTGAGCTCAGTGCTGAGAACAGAAAATTCGCAGCCCAGGCGAGGAAAGGCTGTTGAGTTTCTCAATAAGAAGTCTCACAACACCAGGTTAAAGTTTGTCAAGCCTTAGAGCTAAGAACAAGCATCAGGTCAAACCCAAGATAGAGTGCGATGCATTATCAGTTTGGATTTTGTTTATCTCTCTCTCGTGGGGACCATGAATTGGATTCAATTGAAATTTGACTTTTGAAGCAAGCACGGAATAGGTTTGGATTTGCCAGATACACTTTGAACATCGCCTTTGTAACTTTAAGGATGAGTAAAATAAGTTAATAAAATAAAGTTGTTGAGTTGGAATTACAATTTAGAATTAATAATGATGAGAATGCATAAAATTATATTAAAACAAAACCTATATATATTTAAGTGACTGTGAGCAGTGACATGTAATTTTTTCCAAACAGTTTTAGCTTTGCAGGGCATAAAATAAATTTAATTTTGATGATCAGTTTGCCCAGTTTTTGCCTTGAAGTGTGAACTGAGATAGCAATGAAAATGATTGAGGAAACTTGTGAGAGTTGTTGTCTTTTTGCTGAGAGAGAGAGAATGAGTGAGTGCCTTGTGTACAAGAAGAATCCTTGGCATGCAAGTTCTCCTCAGGCACTGGAAAAGCCAAAAGGCAATTTACTCAGAGTGATTAACTGGAAAAAATATTTATAAAAAAAGTCGGAAAAATAAACCTTATCAACAGAAGGCGGGGGGGGGGGGGGGGGGGGGGGGGGGGGAACAGGAAGGACAATATTTCCCCAACAGAGACAAACTCCAGTTGGAAACTGACTGCTGAAATTGCACACATTTAGCTGGCTGGTTAATTTTTGTTTTATCAATAACCCTGTTCATGTTTTCGGAACAGTTTCAGTTTGTTTTTCCTGATCTTTATACATTTAATTTTTTTTATTTTGATTTTCCTGCTGTTTAATTCTAAATTTGTTCTTCTTGCTGTTTTATTCCTGGATTTTTTAAAGGATTTTTATAAATTTCTTCTTGCTGTTTGAGTTTTTTTTGCTGTTTAATTGCTGGGTATGTTTTCAGTTTGTTTCCAGGCTGGGGGTTTTGAATTCTCTCTCAGTTTGGGTAGTGCTCAGCAGCACTGAGGAGGTTTTTTTGGACAGAGGGACAATCGCTGCCTCACTTACCCGCCTCTTCTCACCAACTTTGCCGCTCCTGTGGAGGTGCTGAAGCGGCGGCCGGCTCCCGCTCCTTCCCTCACACACACGGCTGCACGATCCTCACATCACCCGCTTCACTCACACACCCTCCGGCTTAAACTCCTCACCAACTCCCCCTCAGCCCGGGCTGCTCTCCGGAACCCCGGCTGCTGCCGACTGTCAGCAACTGCGAGCCCAGCGGAGCGACCCCGCCCCCGGCTCCACCCACGACCCCGCCCACTTCCCCAGCCCACCCCCGGCTCCACCCACGACCCGCCCCACTCCCCAGCCACGCCCCCGGCTCCACCCAGGACCCCTCCCACTTCCCCGCCCCCGCCCCCGGCTCCACCCAGGATCCGCCCCACAGCCCGGCCCACCCCCGGCTCCACCCAGGACCCCGCCCACTTCCCCGGCCCCGCCCCTGGCTCCACACAGGGCACCGCCCCGGCCCCGGCCCCGCCCGGCTCCACTCAGGACCACGCCTACAGCCCCGCCCCGCCCCGGCTCCACCGAGACCCCGCCCACGGATCGGACCAGCGCAGGACCCCGCCCCTGGCTCCACCTAGGATCCGCCCCCGGCTCCACCCAAGGCACCGCCCACGGCCACGGCCCCGGCTCCACCCAGGGCACCGCCCACGGCCACGGCCCCCCCCCACCCAGGACAGCGCCCACAGTCCCGGCCCCGCCCCCACCCAGAGCCCCGCCCACAGCCCCGGCCCCGCCCCCGGCTCCACCCAGGACGCCGGCCCCGCGCTGGACCCCGGGCCGGCCCCACCCCCGGCTCTGGGCCCCGCCCACAGCCCCACCCAGGGACCCGCCCCCGCCCTCGGAGCCCGCCTTCCGGCTCCTCCCAGCTCCCCGCTCCCGGCTCCGCCCAGCTCCCCGCCCCGGCCCAGGACCGCGCCCCCGGCCCCTAATTGGTTCCCCTTCCACACCGCGCCTCCTCTGATTGGTCTCTTCCTCACCGCCCAGAGCCGTCGCTGATTGGTTTCCTCTGGTAGGCGGCCGCTGATTGGGGAGCACACTCTCCTCGCCGCCGCTAATTGGCTGCCTTGCCCTCCCGGGCTCTCCCGGAAGCCCGCAGCACTCAGGCTGCGCTGAACTGAGCGCCAAGCTCAGGGATGTTCCAGACCAGCAGCAACTGCAGTAAAATCTACGGCAAGAGAAACTTCGGACTCTTAACCAAAGCCCAAGAGTTTGGAGACAGCCTGAGGTTCTGGGCACAGCCTGGTTGATATTGAATTTGGTAACAGATTGCAATAAGAACACATCCATATCAGGGTTGGAATGTACTGCAGAAGGCTCACTGAATCAGGATTGGGACGATAAGAAGCAATTCATACAAGTCCTCTAAGGAAGATTAGAGCTTCATTATTAGTTAATACAAGTTTATTACTGTCACAAGTCGGCTTACATTAACACAGCAATAAAATTACTGTGAAAATCCATGAGTTGCCAAGCTCCAGCACCTGTTTGGGTACACCCAGGGAGAATTTAGCATGGCCAAGGCATCTAACCAGCATGTCTTTTGGAGTGTGGGAGCAAATGGAGCAAATTTGAGGGTTTGAAGTTGGATAAGTCCCCTGGGCCGGACGGGATTTACCCTAGGATTCTCTGGGAGGCAAGAGAGGAGATTGCAGAGCCTCTGGCTCTGATCTTCAGGTCCTCGTTGGTTACGGGTGTGGTTCCGGAGGACTGGAGGATAGCGAATGTGGTCCCATTGTTTAAGAAGGGGAAGAGAGACCTTCCTGGGAATTATAGGCCAGTGAGTCTTACTTCTGTGGTGGGCAAGGTATTGGAGAGAATTATTAGGGATAGGATTTATAGTTATTTAGAGAGAAATGAATTGATTGGGGATAGTCAGCATGGTTTCGTGAAGGGTAGGTCATGCCTTACTAACCTCATTGAGTTTTTTGAGAAAGTGACCAGAGAGGTGGATGGGGGTAAGGCGGTTGATGTAGTATATATGGACTTTAGTAAGGCTTTTGATAAGGTGGCCCATGGAAGACTTCTACAGAAAATGCAGATGTGTGGAATAGAGGGTGATTTAGCTAATTGGATTAGAAATTGGCTGGCAGATAGAAGACAGAGGGTGGTGGTTGATGGGAGATATTCATCGTGGAGTTCGGTGACGAGTGGTGTGCCTCAGGGGTCTGTTTTGGGGCCCCTGCTGTTTGTAATTTTTATAAATGATCTGGATGAGGGTATTGAGGGATGGATCAGTAAATTTGCAGATGATACTAAAGTTGGTGGTGTGGTAGATAGTGAAGAGGGGTGTTTTAGTTTACAGAGTGACTTGGACAAGTTGCAGAGCTGGGCCGAGAGGTGGCAAATGGAGTTTAATGTGGAAAAGTGTGAGGTAATGCACTTTGGCAGGAACAATAAATGTGTAGAGTATAGGGCTAATGGTAGGGCTCTTAATAGTGTTGAGGAACAGAAGGATCTTGGTGTATGTGTCAATAGATCCCTGAAAGTAGGCAGTCAAGTGGATAAAGTTGTTAAGAAGGCATATGGAGTCTTAGCTTTTATTGGTAGGGGGATTGAATTTAGGAGCCGCAGCATCATGTTGCAACTGTACAAAACTCTAGTGCGGCCGCACTTGGAGTATTGTGTGCAGTTCTGGTCGCCACATTATAAGAAAGATGTGGAGGCATTGGAGAGGGTACAGAGGAGGTTTACCAGGATGTTGCCTGGTATGGAGGGCAGGTCCTATGAAGAGAGGTTGAAGGATTTGAGGTTGTTTTCGTTAGAAAGGAGGCGGCTAAGGGGGGATCTTATTGAAGCATATAAGATGATTAGAGGTTTGGATAGGGTGGACAGTGATAGCCTTTTTCCTAGGATGGAGAAAGCTAGCACGAGGGGACACAGCTTTAAATTAAGGGGTATGAGTTATAGGACGGATATCAGAGGTAGGTTCTTTACTCAAAGAGTGATTAGGGAGTGGAATGCCCTGCCTGCAGCTGTTGTAGATGCGCCAAGTTTGGTGGCGTTTAAGAGGTTAGTTGATAAGTATATGGATGGGAAGGGAATGGTTTAGTTAGGAGGGGCATTGCTTTTTATTTTGGTCGGCACAACATCGAAGGCCGAAGGGCCTGTTCTGTGCTGTATTGTTCTATGTTCTATGTTCTATGTTCTAAATCCACACGGAGACGGGGAAAATATACAGACTCTGCACAAACATGACCAGGAATGGAACCCAGGTCCCTGGGGCTGAGAGGCAGCAGTGCTAACCAGTATCTACCATTGGCACCTCTTAGTAAAGCAATTTGGCATTCACAATCAGACTGGAATCAAGTCCATCAGTCTTTAAAGTGAACATCACTGAAGACCAAAGTATTCTTCTCATATTCTACTCAATATTTATTCCTCAATGATGGCATAGTGGTTAGCACTGCTATCTCACTGCACCATTGACCTGGGTTCAATTCCAGTCTTGTGGAGTTTGCACATTCTCCCTGTGTCTGTGTCATTTCCCCTACATGCTTCGGTTTCCTCCCATTCTCTCAAAATGAGCAGCTTAGATTGGTTGTCCATGAGAAATTGTCCCTTGGTGTCCAAAGATGTGAAGGTTAGGTGGATTGGCCATGCTAAGTTGCTGGTTACAGGGATAGTGGAGTAGGCACTAATCTCTGTGGCAGTCAGGTTATTGAATATATTTAAGGCAGAAATAGTTAAGTTCTTGATTGGTATGGGGATCAAAGGTAATGAGGAAAAAGCAAGAGAATGAGGTTGAGAAATTTATCAGATATGATTGAATGGTGGAGCAGTTTCGATGGGCTGAATGGCTTGATTCTTCTCATGTATCTTATGGTTTTATGGTTATTTCAGGGAGAGGTTAGGTGAATGTGTCATAGAGTTGGAGCAGACCTGATAGACTGAATCGTCTCCTGCATTGTAGGGATTCTATGAACTAACATCACACAAGAGCAAGAATTGGTCATTTCCCTCATCACCTTTTGTGGGTCCTTGCTGTGAATCAATTCATTCATGCATGCCTGCCACCCAATCCCCGCAACCCACCATGTTGCAACAGTATTTAAAATTTAACATTCATTCATCACCTTTTTCCGCACAGTGAGATAGTTGGAGATTGTGCCACGCTCTATAAATGCAAGTTTTTTTGATGTTAACTGCATTTCTGAAAGCCTTCCTGGTGAGAAGGTCACAACCAGATTCCTGACAAACAGTGCCAGAAGCCAACAATTCTCCTTGGAACTGCTCTTTTGCACATTGGCGAATATATCATCTCTTTGAAACACACACAAACAACAGCTTGCATTTATACGTCACTATTGCCTTTAAAGCAAAAAAAAGCTACACCAAGATGTAAAAAAATAACGGATGCTGAATCAAAGGAAAATCAGGAGATGTGTAGAGAACGTTGTCAAAGGAAAGTCTAAAATCTAGAAACAAAATCACTTTATGGCACAGGGCAGGCCATTTGGCTGATACATGACTGTATTAACTGAAGAACAGCTTTATAATTTTACCCACCTTCCAGCTCATGGTCCATAGCCCTGCAGGTTACAACACTTAAAGTATTAGCATATTCTAGTAGGTTGTAAATGCCAAGTAGGTTTCTTCCTACAGTATTCTTCCAGGCAGTGAGTGCCAGACCTCCACCACTCCTTGGGTGAAAAAAATTATGTTCAATTTCATTCTAATTCTTTTGCCAATTTCACTAAATTTATACATCCTATCCCAGTTCATAGAATTGTAGAATCCCTACAGTGCAGAAAGAGGCCATTTAGCTTTTGAAGTCTCTCAATCCCTCCCAAGCCGTATCCTCATAATCCCACTTATTTCCCTGCTAATCCCCTGACACTAAAGGGCAATTTAGCATAGCCAATCAACCTAACCCACACATCTTTGGATAGCGGGAGGAAGCTGGAGCACCCAGATGAAACTCATGCAAACATGAGGGGATCATGTAAACCCCACACAAATAGTGACCCAAGGCAAAAATTGAACCCAGGCCCTTGGTGCTGTGAGGCAGCAGTGCTAACCACTGTGCCACCATGCCACCCTGTTATTGATGTCTCGCTTCTAAGAGAAGTAGTTCCTTCTTATCCACTCCAATTCAGCCTCTTTTAATGTGAAACACCTCAATTAAATCTCCTCTCAGTCTCCTCTGTTCAAAAGAAAACAACCCTAGTTGATCCAGTCATGCCTCATAACTAAAATTCTCCATTCCTGGTGATACCCTTGTAAATCACACGGTAACCTCTTTGGTTCAATAATGTAATTCCTGTAATACAGTGTCCTGAAGAGGGGAGAAGAGTGCATCTAAGACAAATATTTTAAACTTAAATAAGGGTAATGGCTCAAGTATGAAAGCGGAGCTAGCAAAAGTGAACTGGTAATTTAGGTTAAGGGGGTTGGTGAATAAAGTGGAGACGTAAGGGCATATTTCAGAATACGCAGAATAAAGAAAAATTCCAAGGGGGAGGACCTACAATCTGCCACTAACTAAAATAGTTAGTATATAATATCAAATGCTAAAAAAAATACAATTGCACAAAGATAAGTGACAAGTAAGACATTGGGCAGTAAATAAATATTAGCAAAGAGTGACAAAAATATTAATAAAAAGAGGAAAATTGAAGTATGGAAGAAAGTTAACTAGAAATATATAACAGTTTCTATAGATATTTTAAAACAAGAAGAGAATTAACAATGTGAGTGCTGCCTATAGAACGTGAGCCAGTGGAAGTAATCATAAAAAATAAGGCACAGGCAGAAAAATTGAACAGGTATTTTGTGTCAGTACTCACTGGAGAGGATACCAGTAACACAGCAGAAATAGTGCTCAATCAAGAATTGGCTGGGAGGGAGGAACAAAAGTCAATTACAATCATCAGGGAAGTCGTACTTAGCAGATTTGTATCTATCCCCAGACGAGGCAAGAAGCATTAAAAAGGCAAGTCTGAGAGGGGAGCAGTAAAGTGCAAACAGATGCAATTGTAGGAATGGGTCACAGCTTATTGGAATATAAACACAAGGACAAGAATTTGAAGGCTGAGGCCCACGCAGGTCAATGGGAACAATGTGAAAGATGGGCAGAATGCAACGTGATGTCGGATATAAGCAGCAGATCCTTTGCTCATCTAAAGCTTTAAAAAATTAGAGACTGGGAGCCCAGGCAACAAGGTGTTGGAATAATTGAGTCTGGAATTGATCTAAGTTTCAGGACTACAAGAGGGGAAGGGGGAACAATGTTTTTTTTGTGACAAAGAAGATATGAGCTCGGGAATGTATCCTGGCACTGAAAAACATGTTGTGCTCATGAGAGTCTCATTAGCCTGAAACAGCGGTGAAAAGGATAGAAATCCTGAGCCAGGGATTGAAGGAAGCAAATTTGACCTTCCCCACTACTTTGCTGGAGGAAATAATAGCTCTGAGTCTGACAAACAGTCTGATGTCATTAAGGAAATGGAGGATTGAGTGAGCTGGTCAGAGAAAGAACTGAATATCATCAGAGTACATGTTTGGATATGTGGCTGGGATTTTGACAGCAGTTTTGAAGGTGAGAGGGAGAGCTTTGTCAAGAAAGGAATATCTACAATGTCAGCTACTATGGGGACCAGGAAGGGAAGTAAAGTGGTCAGGAAGCTAATGAGAAGTTTCAAGAAGCTGTGCATTGACTTGGGAGAAATATTTGATATAAAGGGCAATATGATTCCATGACAGCTTGTCTTAGTAGGCATTGCCTACTATTTCAGGCAGATGGATATATATATTTTAGCAACAAAGAAATCCATGAACTGTTCGCACTTTTCACAAAAGGATAACACAAAGAACATGGGGGTATCTTTTCTTCACAGGTAATCTTAGAGTTGTGGCAAGGAAGAGCAAAATCCAACAGGGCATCAGAGGAGGCGATGGCTTTAGTGCTATTATCACAAGATTATTAAATCAGAAACTCAGCTAATGTTCTGGGGACCTGGGTTTTAATCCCCCCATGACTGATGGTAGAATTTGAATTCAATAAAAAAAACTTGGATTTAAGAATCTCCTGATGACCATGAAACCATTGTCGATTGTCAGAAAAACTCATCTGGTTCATTAATGCTCTTTAAGGAAGGAAATCTGCCGTTCTTACCTGGTCTGGCCTACATGTGACTCCAGAGCCACAGCAACGTGGTTGATTCTTAAATGCTCACTTCAGGGCAATTTGGAATGGACAATAAACTCTGGCCAGCCAGCAACGACACCCATGTCCCACGAATGAATATTTTACAGCAGGCAATTGGGGAAACAAAGATAGGGCCCATTCCAAAGGGAGTCACTAGGATGGCAATGAGGACATCAAAGATGAAGACAGGGGATTGTGTGAGCAAATCAACAAAAGGAAGACTCAGGTCTGAGAAAGGAGTGCAGAAAATGCTCTGCTGCTTCAGGTGCCTCAGAAGGATTTGAAAGCTGTATTCTACCCAATGAGGACTCAAACAAACATTAGTCTGATGTCGATTAATTACTTTTTTGGCATTGAGATGATTCTAAGGTAAGGAGCCAGGTGGCAGAAATTCAAAAGTGAGTTAGACATTGTAAAGCAATGCCTGAGCCAGAAAGGCTCCAGACTGCTATTCATTCTTAACCAGCCAGCCTGGCACCCAGTGAGGAATAGAGAGCGACCTGTCACTTCGAGTTGAGATTTTTTCCATTCAATTTCAGATAATCTTTCAAACTGAAGCGGTTAATCCTGGCTCAGGAAGAATGGGAACTTTACCAGTACTCTGTGTTGGTAGCTGACAGGTTCTAGCTGATCAAACCACACCAACAACTCCTGTATGCATGTAGGGACTCAAGCTATTAGTTACTGGCAATCTGTACCTAACTGAAGTAAATGAGATGTGTCATGAAGGAGATGGTGTATACTCACTATTGGGAAAAAACAAACTCTTCTTGTGAACTTCTTAATATCCTAGTTTAGATGTTCATGGTTCAGGCTTTTCCTTGGGGGTCAGGCACTCAGTTGACAAATTTTTTTTGGATTTGTGATGTTAGTTTTTCAATAAAAATGAGGAAATTCTTATTTTGGGAGGAGGGGAATCACTGTTTTCAACAACAATATAATTCAAACATTTATTTTCTTCCCAGCCACTCAAAAGCCCATGACTGTTTAACATGAATATTGATTCCATATCTGAAGAGGCTTTGCTAGCACTCCTCTCACATTTCCGTGCAGGATGAAAGAGAACATTTATCAGCCAACATGAAACCTCTCACACCTCTAGCCCCCAGATCTCTCTATCCCACAAATACACCATTGAACCTTTCTCATCTTTTTCTATCAATACAAGTAGAATCAATGCTCCTTGGAACATTTTAAAGCTTCAAAGACACTAGATTACACAGTAAGCCTTCTGCCTAGAACTACTCCATACTGTTGGTGTCACAAAATTCTTTCAGTCTCCTACTCTATTTCTTCTTCTGGAACTCACATTTGTGGATTTTGAAACTTGAGCATAATTACATCTATTCATTTCTTTGTTAGTTAACTTATTAAAATGCTATTTTTAACCTTGGTGTGGCCCTTTTGTTTCTCAATCAATGAAGTAGTTTTATCACTGAAGGAGTAAGGGACCTGTTGAAAATAAGCCACAGTTTCCATATCAACTTGCTCCAGTGGTAGTGCTTTCTCATCTCCGAGGGTACTACAACTTCAAGCCTCATTTTACAATCTAGATGAAGATTTCAATAGTATTGCGAATGTGTTGTGTTGTTTGACGTATTATCTTTTGGATGTGGGATTGGATTCACCTGTTCAGATGAACATGAAAGATCTCATAGCACTTCTTGAAGAAATTCAGGGAATTCTTATGTCTTGGTCAATATTTCCTTCAGTCAGTTTTGCCGCTGTTATTTATGGGACATGTTTAGGTGAAAATTTCCAGCTTTTACTTAACATTAAATTAAGCAGACACCCTTGAACAAACTACTCTGAAAGGGAATTGTAGAATAGTACTGGCTAACATGTGCTTTAGTAAATCTTTTGCTATATGATTGTTTGCAATTAATTTTAAGTACTGAGTTTTTTACTGAGTCTAGATGAGAATGAATTTGTGGCATTCTTTATCATTACAGCTATGTAATCTATACAATCATTACAGCCCTTTATTTATTTTTAATACTACAAAATAAAGCATGTACCAATCTTATTCACAATTTTAAAATACATAACAAGTATAAATTACTTTATTTTCACTCAGCAAGATTCCAACGGATTTAAGATGATTTTAAAATCAAAATATGTGCAGACTGTTTAATTTCCTCAAATCTATGCTGATTTCCGATCTGACTTCAAATCAAAATAATAATTTTTCACATTTCTAAAAAATGATAGCATGCTGTATACTGTTGAGTCTGTGTGTGGTTTGCTTCTTTTATGCAAAGACTGGGTGGCACAGTGGCACAGTAGCTGGCACTACTGCTTCACGGCATCAGGGACTTGGATTCAATTCCCAACTTGGGTCATTGTCTGTGTGGAATTTGCACGTTCTCCCCATGTCTGCGCACGTTTCCTCTGGGTGCTCTGGTTTCCTCTTACATTCTGAAGGACATGCTAGTTAGGTGCATTGACCCGAAAAGACGCCGGACACTGGCAACCGGGGAAAGTTCACAGTAACTTCATTGCAGTGTTAATATAAGCCTTACTTGTGACTAATAAATCAACTTTAACATTTTCATTTTGAGATATTTCTGCTCGTGTAACTAACTCTGCTAAGCTTTAAAAAAACTTGACAACATTTTAAAACTCAGAAGGCATGCTGGGTTAGCTAGAAGTTGACTGCATTTTTGAAAAGTACAGTCGAGCAAAAGCAGTCATTATGGCATAAAATTAACTATTGTCCCTGTCTCATTTGATAATAAAGTTGGCTTTGCCCAGTTATTTTAATAAATAAGTAAATTTTTCTGTGAATAAATCAATGTCAATATATGCCATAATGACTGCTTTTGATAATAGCTATCCTGTCTTAATCATATTTGAAGTTCTGTTTGTGTTTCGACAGTCCCATATCCATTCATTGTCCACACAGCCTGATTCTCAATCTTGGATAGCACAAATTTCTGATCTTCAATTTAATTCTGTTGTTCAGCTCATTTTTTGGATAGAGAATGTCCATTTTCTGCTACTGCTTTCCTCCCTGAGTTGAATACTGAGCAAACACCTCCCCTAATTTCAAGTCTTTTTCTTGTTATTTCTTGCCGTTCCACATAATGAAAAACGGTAGTTGTTCTTTCCAGTTGCTGAATATAAGCAAGAATTGAAGTCCCTAGGGCTTAACAGACAATGTACAGTATAACAACTTGAATTGAATCCATTGCAGAGACAGATGCTGACTTGAGTTGACATTCATTTTTTTTAAAAAACCCTTTTTTATTTAACTCATCTGATTGTCTTTAACTTAATTCTTAAAAATTGACAAATAAACAAAGGTCGGGCAGCCAATTTTTACACTGTAAGTCATAATTGGCATCATTATCTAAAGCGGTGCCCCAAAATGAACGTTTGCATTGAGCCCCAGCAAGGTAAAATGTACCCTCTGATTCTGTGCAATTAAAGAATCTCTGCAGTGGATAAGCAAATGCACAATTAAAAGTCTTCAATTAGTTTGCCAGAATATTTTTTATTTTTTTAATTTTTTTTATCACAGCACGGGAAACAGGCCCTTCGGCCCAACGAACCCGCGCCGCCGTCATACTATATAGTAGCAAATCCATTATCCTATTTTAATATTCCTATATAATAATATATATATTATTCCTAATATGCAAAATTCTCACCATAGGGACAATTTGTTTCCCAATCAGCCTAAGAGCGAATTTTTGGGTTGTGGGAGGAAACCGGAGTGCCCGGAGAAAACCCACGCAACCACGGGGAGAACGCGCAAACTCCCGCAGACACCGGCCCAATTCCAAGTGTCTGCACAGCCACATCGATAGTCTCTGAGCTGTCATGGTGCCCTTCAGATGGTCCACATAAAGCACTCATTTACGACATGAGGTACCAGGCAACCCATGAATCAACATCCAAGAGCTGTACCCGCACCACCTGCCGAATGCATGCTCAATGTTGATCAAGTATGGACCGAATTACCTGTGGAAAAAGCCGTAGTTAAACAGTCCTACTATATCCCTCTATCTGCATACCGCTCATGTGGCTGTCCAAGAGACCCTTAAACAGCCCCAGCGTGCCTGCTCCCACCACCTTACTCGGCAGTGCATTCCACACCCCCACTACCCTTTGTGTGAAAAACTGCCCTCTAATATTCGTCTTATACATAGCCCCCCTCACCCTAAGGCCATGACCCCTCGTCCTATCCATTTCTGAAGGTGGAAAAAGTTTACCTCCATTTACTCTATCTATACCCCTTATAATCTTATACACCTCTATGAGATCCCCTCTAAGCCGACGTCTTTCAAGGGAAAACAACCCCAGTCTATTTAATCGTTCCTCATAAGACAGTCCTTCCATACCAGGCAGCATCCTGGTAAACCTCCTCTGCACTCTCTCCAAGGACTCCACATCCTTCCGATAGTACGGCGACCAGAACTGGGCGCAGTATTCCAAGTGAGGCCTAACCAAAGTTCTATACAACTGCAACATCAAACTCCTACTCTTGTATTCTATACCCTTTTCTATGAAAGCTAACATACTATACGCCTTCTTTATCACCTTCTCCACCTGTGAGGACACCTTCAGAGACTTGTGAACCTGCACCCCCAAGTCTCTCTGCGTCTCTATGCTCCGTATAGTTTTACCTTTTATCCTA